>CAJHIA010000033.1:1200000-1800000 GCA_905066765.1 Sclerotinia trifoliorum
CTCGTCCCAATGCCTCGTCGGCCAGGTCTGCATGGAGCTCCACATCTAAGATAGTAAGAACATCCTCGTCTGTGTTAGTCTCAAGGTTCTTGGAGGATTCATCATCCTTAAGACCCCGCTTAACAACCAAATCTCCTTCTTCGAGCTTGATACCATCGACAATGATGGATTTCTCTAGTACGTAGTTGTGAACCTGTTCGCTTGTCAACCCTGGCAAAGCCTTCTTGACCTTCTGCACTTCCTTCTTCAACTTCTTTCCAAGGACTGGCCAGTCGGCATTGACACTGTATTGCACGTTGTACTTGGCTTCATCTGAGGTGAGGACGAGTTCTCTGATATTGAGTTCCTCAGTGATATAGCCTTCCAGAGAACGAACATCTTCCAGATAAACTGGGTCATGATGGATGACAATCAAAGTTTTGAGAGGAGTCTTAAGACCAATTGTGCGGCGCTCTCTGGAAACTCTGCCTAACTCAATGACACGTTGCATACGACCCACACGACGCTCAACCTCTACATCGAAGAGCTCTTCTCTTACATCAGGGAAGGCCAAGAAATGTACACTTCGTGGATCCTCAGCTTGTAACTCATTGGGAATGTGAGGTAACAGACGTTGATAAATGTTGTCTGTGAGAAATGGTGTGAATGGTGCGAGTCCTCTTGTTAGGGTAAATAGAACCTCGAAGAGCGTGTTAAGGGCATGCTTAGTGTCATCTAGACCATATTCACCCTTTAGACGTCTACGATTGAAACG
Organism: Sclerotinia trifoliorum; assembly: GCA_905066765.1. Taxonomy (NCBI): domain Eukaryota; kingdom Fungi; phylum Ascomycota; class Leotiomycetes; order Helotiales; family Sclerotiniaceae; genus Sclerotinia; species Sclerotinia trifoliorum. The sequence goes on from CAJHIA010000033.1 coordinate 1,200,755, forward strand.
AATGTACCAATTTGTGGTGTTATCGATGAGATCCAATAATCGAGGAACGACAGTGTAAAGTCGGTAACCTTAATCTATTAGCTAGAAGTCACCAAAGGAGGTTTTCGAGGGTAAACTCACCTGCCATCTCTTGATTTACAAACTTAAGAAGACTTTGACAACTAGCAAGAATCCATCGATCCATAACATTAGTGTTAGTAGCCTCGGCAGAAGGATCAAAGACATAATCTACATTCTCCATCTTCTTCAATAGTGCCACCTGTCCCTCAAAAAACTTGTAACTGTTCCACAAAGGCAGAAGGACCTTGCTTACAACTTCTTTCACTCCAGCTTCCTTAAAACGCAATGGCTCGGCTCTTACAACTGGGGAATTGATGAGATATAAGCGCAAAGCATCAGAACCATATTTGTTCATGACAATAGCAGGGTCAGGATAGTTCTTCAGACGTTTTGACATTTTCTTGCCATCTTCAGCAAGCACAATTCCGTTGACAACACAGTTTTTGAAAGGTGAAACCCCAAATAAGTGTGTACCCAGGACAAGAAGGGTGTAGAACCATCCTCTGGTTTGATCAAGACCTTCAGCAATGAAATCACCAGGGAAGGATTGCTCGAACTTGTCCTTGTTCTCGAAAGGATAATGTTGACTGGAATATGGCATACTGCCAGACTCGAACCAGCAATCAAAGACCTCCTCAATTCGTTTCAGCTGGCCCTTGCCCATCTTACTAGGAATGGTGATGTGGTCGATCTTGTCACGATGGAGGTCGGTTATCTCGCCTTCGTAGCCACTGAGTTCCTTCAACTCGGCGATACTACTAATACATACCTTCTCCTCGTAATCATCACTGACCCAGATGGGGATTGGAGTACCCCAATACCTGTTTCTCGAAACGTTCCAGTCACGGGCATTTTCGATCCAACTGGCGAATCGCTTTTCCTTGACAAACGAGGGAGTCCAGTGGGATCCTTCGATATTCTTCAACATAGCAGGAACAATTTCAGGAATTCTAATGAACCAAGAAGGAACAACTCTGTAGATCAAGGGGGTGTCCGATCGTGGACACATAGGATAACTATGCTTGATGGTTGATTCACCAACTAGCCTTCCAGTGCCCTTCAAGTATTTAATGATAGCTTTGTCGGCTGCCTTAACATGTTGACCTGCAAAATCTCGAACTTGTTCAGTGAAGTGGCCGGTCTCGTTGATTGGACATGGAGCTGGTCGCTTTTCGTCGATGACGCCATTCTCCATTGCAACATTGTAATCTTCCTCTCCAAAAGCTGGCGCTTGGTGAACAATACCAACACCACTGTCGTCGGTGACGTAAGTAGCGTTGAAGACTCTGAAACCATAGTCCTTAAATTCTTCATAGAAATAGTCGAAAAGCGGCTCATATTGCCAACCAAGCATGTCACTACCCTTGATCTTTTCCACAATCTTAAACTTAGCCTTCTTCGGATCCTTGTAAAGTGTACTGAGTAATTTTTCTAACAGGATATAGTTCTTTCCCGATGCTTCGTCGTGAATTTTCACGTACTCGAAATCTGGATGCGCGGCTAAACCAGTGTGCGACGGAAGTGTCCAAGGAGTAGTTGTCCATGCCAGGAGGCATGTGGAAGGGTCCTTCAACAATGGGAAAGATACAATAACCGCCGGATCAGTGACATCTTGGTAATTTTGATTCGCTTCGAAATTACTCAAAGCTGTGGTGAGAACTGTCGAGTATGGCATAACTCGGTAACCTTGGTAGACAGATCCTTTCTTAAAGATCTCGCTGAAAACCCACCATTCTGATTCCATGAATTTTGGGTCCATAGTCTAAGGTTGTCAGCCAGAAGATGTCGATTGTTCCTATGAAAACTTACCTTATAGTCATTATCAAAATCAATCCAACGGCCTAACCTGTCAATTGTTGTGCGCCATTCCGACGAGTATCGCATAACAATAGCTCTACACTCCTCGTTGTATTTCGCGAGACCCATCTTCATGACAGCATCTTTTCCAGAAATACCAAACTTTTTGTCAATCTCGTGTTCAATCGGCAAGCCATGTGTGTCCCATCCGAAACGTCTCTCAACATGATATCCTTTCATTGACCAATATCGGGTAATAGTATCCTTGATGGTGGATGCGAGTAAGTGACCAAAGTGAGGCAAACCAGTTGCAAAAGGAGGTCCATCGTAAAATGTATATCGAGGCTTCCCTTCAGAAAGCCTATAAAGGAACGAAACAAGGTCAGGACATATTGATCTCGTTTTCAATTATTGTGTATGCAAGTTGACTTACTCGAGTTGTCGCTCGAAAGCTTTAATCTCCTTCCACTTCCTGAGAACTTCTTCTTCCTCTTTTGGGAAATCCATATTTTTTTGTGTTTGAGTTATGGAAAGTCTGAAGATGTTTGGAAGGAGTCTCCAGTGGAATATATAATTTGGCGGGGTCGGGACGACGGGCAATGAATTTCGTGAGTCAAAATTGAATGTTGTACGACCAATAAAGCTGAGTCATATCGAGGCTGTGGATCAGCCTTTCGAACAATTTGACACTAAATGTTTTCAGCCAATGAATAGTCTCACCGTTCAACTTAGTGCTGTATGTAAAATCCCATATCGATTTTTTTATTTTGGATATAATCTTTATGTAACCAATGACTTCGATGATGATCATAGGTTCTACATCAAATTCGTATTGAGCCTGTAGTAGTTATCAGGTCACGAACAACAAAGACAATGGGTGACTCGAAGAGCGTTTTAGGGGTCAATATCCTGCATGAAATGGTGTACACTCTCAGCGAGCAGACTGCAGACCAGCATTTCTTGGTCACATAGCATATTGCAATGCTACATCTGAATCTGACCTACGCCAAGTATCAGTTTCCTGAAGTTGGATCAATTTGTATACTCACACGCTGTATTTAAGTTTAATACAATGACAAACATACGATTGCTGCTTAATATATTTTTCATCCAAACACCCCTCTCCATTGCTATCACTTCTAAGTCAGCTCAGAGTTATGACTATATGTGAGTGAAAGAAGATTTTCCGTGTCAAGGAAAAAACCGATCCGATCTAGCATTGTTGGGGTAACGTCCCAGGAGGCCTAACAATAGCAGCTCGTCTGAGTAACGGCCACTCAAATGACACAAATTTACTCGCCTCAGGTATATATACAGTCATGTACGGTGGTCCTGTGTACGATTGGAATTGTATCACTGTATCGCTGGTCAGTATAATATCTTCTTCCTTCACGAATGTAGTCCTTGACAGCTTTCAAACGTGAACGCAAACAGCTAATAAGTCGTCGTTTATTCACAAGACAAACAGCTGTGGGGTTCCAGCTCTATAAACTTTCTACATTGGACACATGCCTCCAAATATAGTATCAATAAACTGGCGCAAGCTTGAAAATGCGACTTGGTCAAGGGAAGCGTTTGACCCAATTTCAAATGATTTAAACACTTTGTGGTACCGCTCGCATTGTTTAACAGCTTTGAAGATGGAAGCATCGTTCCAAGTATTCATGGTGATAATGGGCAATACTCAACACGTTTCCGGATATCTATGGGATCAATAGATGAACCATGGCCTAGGACTTCCGAAGCTCTTGGATTGGGAGTGAAAAGTGATCCGAGAGATGCATGAGGAGAATATCTCAATCCTTTGGGTTTGGATCTGAATAGTAGAAGAGAAGTCTGCAGCGAATGCATATTACTTGTCTGTCTCAAAACCCCGAATCTGAAAGTGATTACTGGCACTTATGGAAAAATAAATCCTCCGGGGTGGAAAACACGAATCGAACTATTGCTAATGCCAAAAAGAAAGAAGAAGAAAGGTTAATCTTATGTGCAGATTTAATTGGAAGTCCCCAAATACTTGAGTTATCAGGAATAAGAATTACGGATACACTCCAAAAACAAGGAATCCATGTTTCTATGGATCGGCAAAATGTGGGTGAAAACTTACAAGATCATTTCTATGTTCCAATTGGGTAAGATATCCTAATGTGCTATACTTCCGCACTTTAGCTAGCAATATCTCAAGCTTCAAAGTCAATCCTGGCATAACTACATCGGACAATTTCGCGGAACCTCCATATTCGATGCGGCGTATGAGCGATACACCAGCAATGCTGCCGCTCTCCTTCCTACTACTACCCGAAGTTCGAGACTTCTGTCTCGTCCAAAAATCTGTTGAGATAACCTGAAACCTCCGACGAAATTCTTGGATAAGCTTTGACCTGGACTTAAGGAGCAGTGTAAATTGCAGCCCAATTATTCTCAAGTGAGGCAGTCAAGCAAAAGCGAGTGAGCTCTGCAAAGGAGTTGTAGAGATCTACACCGAGACCAAGCAAAGAGCAATGGAAATTTGTGACAAATATTTCCTCGGCCAGCGGATGATTCGAGTGATCTCCCATTTAAACATTTCAACTTTGCAACTTTTCATACCACACATTCCCGCCCACAGATGCCCTCAATTCAAAATATCTACCCATAAAACTACACACAAACTGGCACAACACCACAGGCTTACCGTAAGCGGCGAAATGTATTCTTCGGGGTCAATGACTTTTCCCAACTTTTCTTGCCCATCAAACCTGCCAGCTTCCCCAGCCTCCTCGGTGTCCTCGAACACCCGTTTTCCCCCAACTTCACCCGCATCTCCTCTCCTTCTCCGTGCATCTGCCCAAGCTGGATTCCAGTTACCTCCCTCACCCTTTGATCTGATCCTTGTCACCACCATAACGACACATCGCCAATCCTTCGCCTCCGTCATACCCACAAGGAAACGACACCGTCTACCAATCAAACTATTACCCTCTTAATAAAATCCAATGTTGGATCACTTATTAAAATCCGAACATCACCTCATCAGTATATGTTCAATGCCAACTCTTCTTAAAACGTGGAGTTGTTGATGAGAAATTTAAAGTGCTGTGACGTAGAAATATTGAGAATGATCGTTGAGAGTTATTTTCCACTTTTAGTGAGAGGAAATGTGCAAAGTTCGGTTCATGCGGGTGGGGAGAGGGGAGCGGAGTCTATTATTCAGGGCCATTAATGAATGAGCACAAGGAAGTATTAGGATTTTCTGTCTACGCTACAAGCCCTGAGCTATGTCGAGATGATTCATGGAAGATGAGAAAGTAAAGTTACTATAATCCTGAAAGGGTAACAAAAGTCAAATTTGCATTTTTCTCAAACTTCATGTGTATATTCCTAATATATATCAAAGTCACATATATTTGACTTAAAGCATTAATATAACAGTTATTTCCCGCAAGTGCCTGTGAAATAAATTTACATTTAGTATTTTCTCATCAAGTGAATGGTATCAGTGACGGAGTAATCTGTTTTCAGTCATTTTCGAGTCATTCCACGGTTATTTCTAAAGAACTCATAGGAGTAATACTCACATATCCACATTTCCACATCATGAATATGAACTTCCACTATCCGTGATTCATTTTGACAGTTATATATGCCCCAAATCTGTGAATGATGATATTGACTACATTCTTTAACTGTGAATACTTCTTTTTCTCTTTTCCAGCTCATCCTTGCAGTCATGTATGGTGAAACTCACTTGTATAATATCTATTTACCACATCTACTATTCATATTTTATCTTTTGGCGGGCTTTTCCAGTCACTTTGAGCACCAATTTCCAGCTTGCAAACATGTATAAAAGGACCGCACTTCCCCTTCTAGAACTAAGCTCTATATACTTACTTACATTCAGCCCTCCACACATTCATACACTTACACATCCACATCTGCCACACCTACACACCTACATTAAGAAGATATCCATTATATCCACACCGAAGTATCCCAATACAGAAGATCAAACAGTATATTCTGGCCTTAAAGCCTTCGAAAATTTCATACAAACACATATCGAGTCTAAAAACCGTTACCATCGATTAATTTCATTCCAATATTCGAAGAACCACAGAAGGAATTACTATATTACGCGCCTTAGTATTTTGCGAACCAGAAGTTATGTCAGATCATGGCATTGACAGCACCGTGGACGAACCGACCGCGTATTGGGGCTACGGGGAGGTTCATGATGCTGAAACCGTGGAAATGCACTTGTTGACATCCGGGTTCCGAGAGGAAGAACTTCCTGTGCCTAGAGTTAATAGGTCATTGTATGATATGGGACATTGTGGAGGTTGCAATGAATGGGCGGATCCCGGTGTGCCAAATTGGAAAATCGGGCACCTAAACGATAATAACAAGTGCAGACAAGCCTACCTGGAGGGGACCTGCGAATATGAGGGAGTACAGTCTTCACGAACTGGACATCTCCCCAATCGACCAGAAGATGCTCCACAGTCTCAATCACAACAAATTCATCCACAGCCCCAATATCCACGTGTCGAATTTCAAACCGAAAATTCCATGAAACGGTACCTTTTAAAGGCCCAGCGTCAACTTCAACCAGGCGAGGCAAACGCTACTCCAAACTTCTCTAAGTACACCGAAGAACAACAATATCAACAGCCTGCACCCACTTATCAGAGTAACCCCCCTCCACTATTGCTAGAAACAACAGCCCATACTGGCCAGCCGGGTGAGCAGTACGATTTCCAGCAATCGAATGCGTCGTTTGTCACTTCATACGCTGGTGATACCTCTTTCGGGTCCATACCTGCCCCTCACATCCCTCTTTACAATCCAGATACACAAGAATGGACCTCATCACACCCCTCAGCAACAGGTAGCCAATATCAGCATGAAGATACTACCAATAATAGGCGTGGCAGTACTAGTGGTCAGCATAGTAGCAGCAGTGAACGCCGAGCCGGCCAATAGGGGTTATGTAGCAGGTCTGATGTCGTGATAGGGAGTGCGATACATGTGGAAGTGTGGATGGAACATGCTGAAATGTTCTCCTATTACTCAAAAGTTTTTGAATTTATTTGTTTCCATGTTTCCATGTTTCGATATAGCTGCACCGAGCGCTGGTTCGCTTTACATGGTCGTCTATAATCCAAAAAGGAGAGGAGAATATAGAAGCAGATTAAAAATCTATAAAAAAAAAAGCCTGATTTTACTTCTTATAATTGTATGAATCTTCATATTTATCTGAGCTTCAAGTTTTTAAGCCTCATCCTCTAACTTTTATACAAACTAATTCCAGTCACTCTTCCCTCACATTCTTTACTATTCATCTAACGTCAACTCTGACTTCAAATCCAACTTCACAACTTCAATTCCTATCCTCTAACTTCCATTCCCTAATGCTGAATGTTAGTTCTCTGATATTACTACTAATAACAAAAATGAAACATTCATATAAATATTAAAGGAAAATCACAAAGTATAAATATAAATTATATTTTATATTTTATATTTTATATTTTATATTTTATATTTTATATTTTATATTTTATATTTTATATTTTATATTTTATATTTTATATTTTATATTTTATATTTTATATTTTATATTTTATATTTTATATTTTATATTTTATATTTTATATTTTATATTTTATATTTTATATTTTATATTCTAATTTATTTTCTATATATACCATTTATAAACCAACCAACCACCTCACCTATCCTATCAAATATCAGCTCAAACCCCAACATCCAACTCACCCGCAATCAATCAAACTACAAAACTCAACCAAAACCAAATCACCAAATCCAAAACCCACCCTCTAATCTCCTTGCTACTCAAAACCACGATACCAATAAAACAAGAACCATCATTCCCCGAAAAGTCATTTTACAACGCCGTTCTCCTCTCCTCCCTGCCTCCCCAAAAGAATCAACACAAAACACCAGCACAAATCAACCCAATATCAACTTTTCTAATCTTACATCAATCAATCAATTAATGAATGGGAGTGAGATCGCAGGACCAGACCAGAGCACGATAATACTACTACTACTACTACTATATATTCAACCATCTTATCTTCTTATTTATCTATCTGATTATTCTTCTTAATCTTCTTCTTATTCTTATTCTTATTCTTCTTCCTAATCCTAGCACTTATCCACCCCAATGCCCTGCCCTGCCCTGTACATCCATGCATCCATGCATCCACCTTATCCATCACCGCACAAGTAACTAACACCAATACCAACACCAACACCAGCACCAAATCCATAGATTCTCCTTCCCTTCCCCCTTCTTTCTTTATTTGTCGCCTTCCAGCCGAAAAAAAACCGGTAGATGAAGTAGAAATCTCTAATGTACAATCAATTGCCTTGATAATCTCTTCTTTTCTCTTCTCTTATTTTCCAACTCTCTCTTATCTGTCCTCCGGAGTCTTCTCTTACATCTGCATCTGCATTTATATTTCTCGCCTTCCTTCCCAATCCATTCAAATTCACCCCGAAAGCCCTGCCATAATATCTTGGCTTTCCCATTTCAACATCCTCCTCCCGACGCTCTATAATCACCATACCCACCCTCACCACCAACTCCCCGCACATCTTCTCTGTTTCATTTCCCAAGGCCAGGGAAAGATTTTCGGAAAACGCGCGATCCCAATCCCGCATTCCGAATGATTCCCAAAAACTAAAACAACACTACCTGTCCATATCCATAGTAAGTGTAAGTAAGCTAAGTAGCTAATATAATTATTGAAAAGATCTTTCCCCGTCCCATCTCCATCCGCCCTGAACCTTAAATAGAATTCTGCCACCAAAAACAAAGGGAAAAATTAGAAGCAAAAAGTCAAGTCCAAATATTCGTCATGTCAAAAAAATTGCGATAGGCTAATCGTTAGCGAGCAAGCAAGCCTCCTGAGATGTATGAGCTAATAAAAGATATTCTTGTCATACTTGATCTCTCGGGTCAGTTTTATCTCTGCTTGCTTCACAAATACAAGTATATAAGCGTCGATGATGTTACTCCATCCCGACGGAATTTTGGAGAAGAAACGAGTGATGTATGACGAACTTGAAGGAAAATTTTGCGGGAGAAATGTAAGCAGCTGGGTAATTTGGCTACAACGAAAAATAAAAGTAACAAAAAAGTCATGTCAAGTCGTTAAATTCTCCTCTACCCCAATGACCCAAGGAAGGAATGCTATGAAGTGCTGCATTTCAGATGCACCAATCAAATAAAAAATCCCGAAACCTTGCGCCACGCTAGCAAATGCCGACCAATAACTGGAAAATGATTGAAAATAACATCATTTGATGTGTGAGAAATGGGTATGATTTATGGACGTATGTCCTTCTAGAAGTGCCGTGCAGCAGCAGTCTGCGTTTGCGGGCGTAAATGCTTCCCAAGTCTGAACGACTTGAAGGCTCGATCAATCTTGTTCTGTAGCCGCACGGATAACCATTAAAAGGGCGTTGAAAGTCCATTCTTTGACTGTCTTTTACTGAAACGGTGGGACTTCTTTCTAGAGTCTCCAAAAGCGTCTTCTCCTCCTAGACTGGCCTGACTCTTGGTTAGATGATGCCGACCCGATCGGTCACTGGGGCCAAAGTTGTCTTGATAGATGCTTGTTCCATGGATAGTGCTGGTGGGACTTGTGGCGGCGGATGACATATCGAAACCAGTATCGCTGTTGTAAGAGCCAACCATATTTTGCGATAGAGCCATATCCTTGGCTTTTTCAATAGCTTCAATCCATTCTTGTGCCGATGTTTTCGCAGGATCATTGGAGGTTACCGAAGTTTTGGTGTCTTCGAAGGTATAATGTGTTCCACGCTAGTTGTGATCAGTATTAAATGAGTTATTGGACGTGAACTAACTTACTGTGTCCACGCACCACACGGATTGTCCCTTAGAATCTGATTGCGTTCGCCATGAGCAATCAGAGGCTAACAAGGATATCTCCATTTTTGTCTTCTTTTCATCGCCACCAGCAGCAGCTAGAATGATTCTCGCGCTAGACGTGACCATCACAAGCCTTGCTCTTTTCTTGGTTGTCGAACCCCCGAAGAATCTGGCGAATCCTCCTTTCTTTTCAGGGACATCTTCGCCATTCTTCGAGCTAGGACTATGGGGCAATGGCGAGGATAAAACCATTAAATTCCCCAATTTCAAAATACGCTCGTTACTTCGTGTTAACACGGGCGACCATTCAATGTCGAGCTGAGTTGGTGGAGGAAGTTCGGTGATTATCCTAGGCTGTGGTCTCGAGTTACCATTGGACGTAGTAAGTTGTGCTGGTGCGCGTGATGTTGGAGGTGTGGTTGAAAGATTATTGAGCATGATCAAATGAGGTTCTTGTGCAGGTGCAACATAAGGCTTTAACCTGGGAGCTTTCACTTTCCACAAATCCCGATTAAATCTCATTCCGTCGAAGAATTCGTGATTTTTGATGTGCTCAATCGATAATCTCCTTTGAGGGTCAAGAACGAGGAGCCTTTCGACAAGGTCTCTGGCGGCAGGGGGAAATCCTGGGGGAAACTCGTACTCCAAACTGACGATCTTTTGAAAGGTTAGGTATTCATTAGCAGCTTTGAAAGGAGGTCGTCCAGCCAAGAGTTGGTATATGATACACCCATAAGCCCATAAATCACTTGCTTTGCAAGCGTTCTTGTCCGTCAATAACTCCGGGCTGACGTACTCGGCCGTCCCAACAAACGAACTCGCCCTTGTTGATTCTTCTTCCCCATTGTTGGCTATGTCATATGACTTTGGAGTCGATCCAGGAGCCGGGAGTAGTTTAGCAGTTCCAAAATCTGTGATCTTGATGTGCATTTTCTCATCCAATAAAACATTTTCCGGCTTCAGATCTCGATGTATCACTCCCTTCTGGTGCATAGCATCTATTGCCTCGAGAAGTTGAGCGCCGTAGAACCTCGTGCACTCCACATCAAACGACCCCGTCTTTTTTAATACTCCTAACAATTCTCCACCGCTGGCATACTCGAGGACGTAATATAAACACGCGCTATCCTGGAACGTGAAGAATAATCGGATGATACCTATGTAATTTATTAGAACAAACACGCGCTCCGATGGGACATATGGGAAACAAGAGAACGATACTTGAACGCAGTCATTGAGGTTGCCAGGGGCGTGGGGTTTCTTTCTTACCTGGATGATCCGATAATCGGTTTAGAGTATCTTTCTCTATATTTACATATTTAATTTTTTTCTCCTTAATTATATGCTTCTTGTCCAGGATCTTGACGGCATGATCTATCAGTGTCTGGCGGTCCGTTGCAAATAATACGGTGCTGTATGAGCCCTCTCCTAATGTACGCCCAAAAATGAAATCTTGCACTCCCTTCCTCACCTGCTTCAGGTGCACCTTCCCGTCCGCATCAATCTCTTCACGAACGCCTACTGCGGCACCTCTTACTTTCCACTCTTCAGCGGTGACCACATTTCCCTCGGTGTCATAATGTGTGCCAGCAGCAGACTTGGGATGTGCCGGATTATCGTAGCCTCCACCCACTCCCCTCGAACCTCTCCTTGGTGGCACGGGCCCGTTACCTGGTGGCATGTTAAGATTCTTATTGTATGCTCGATCTCTGTGACTTCCTTCTCTCGAAGGCACTCCTGCCTGCATTGCTGTGGCTGCCGACCTTGAATCACTCCTTGACAATACTCCACTATGTATTGAAGCATTCGAAGATTCGCTCCTCACTCGATATGATCCGTGATCTCTATTTGGTATTGCGTTTGGAGGGGGTTGCGCTGCGTAGACACCTGACATTGGCCTGCCGGCGCCCGGAGGTGGGTACGCTCGAGATCCGTTCTGCATGGGATGTGGTTGATATGGGGGAAATGCTTGTTGCTGTTGAGATTGGTGATTCATGGGCATCGACTGTCGATATGCCTTTGCTCCTACAGGCCTCGGCAAAGGCTCTTGCTGCGCCTGTACCTTTATAGATTCACCACTACTTGAGGCTGAACGTGAATTTGGGCGTTTCGGATCTGACGTTTGTGGAAGTTCTGGGGATGGCGTCGAGTTTGAAGAAGGGTCGCTGGGTGAGCCGCGTCGGAGGATATTGAATAAGGAATGTCGTTTTGATTGGGTTTGGGAATCTGGGGTTTTCCGCGCGTCTCTAGTTTCCGAAGGGGTCAAATCTGCGGCTTGGGCTGGGACGAATGCAGGTTCGTCATTTGTGTGTTCGTCATTGCGATCATTCGAAGCTTCGACAGTCGATGTGCCGGATGATGCATCATCAGGATTAGCTATCCGTAAGCCACCGAAGGATTGAGATAGGGATAAATCGTTCTCCATATTGGCACTCTTTCTTTGGTTGCTAGTTTACCGGTACAGTCGTGCGGTGAAATGGCCGTCAAGCAGCGAAATTGCTCTTAGCCTATATCATCCCAATGCTGCTAATATTATGAAGGTCGATCCTGGCTGTTCTAGCAGATGATAGGATTGGAAAGGTGAGGAAAGGAAAGAAGGAAAGAAGGAAGTGGATGAGTGAGTGAGTGAGTAAGTGAGTGAGCGAGCGAGCGAGCGAATGAGGGAAATTAAAAATAATAATAATATGAAGAAGAAGAATAATTTAAAATTTCCACCGAAGTAGAGGAACAAGTAACGAGGCTTTGAATGTGCGTGAGTCTTGGTGACCCTATCCCTATCTTTTTTGGGGATCTGGAATCGATATGTATACGTAGGACAAGTCACTGAACGGTACTTTGATCTGCGTATACAGTTGTGGCTTTGGTGCGCGTACCTTGTCTGGGTAAGGTAGGTAGGTGTGTTGCAATTGATTTAAATTTCTCAGTTGTTCTTTTTGCCGGGGGGATCCAAAGATAGACAATTACGAAGAAAACAGTCAGAATAATGTCCTCTTCTTTTTTAAATTGAACTTCCAGACGGCTTAGATTCGGAAGACTGGAAAGACTGATTGGTTGTGTTGAATCAATGTTCACTACTAGGGATTGGGATTAGGTATTCATTCAAGTAGTCGAGTTGTAAAAGAGAACACTAATTAATTATAAACGAAATGAACTCCTAACAAGATCTTCTAGTGTCCCATTCATTCAAGATGACTACCGCTGCTGTAGTGAGTGAGCGAGTGAGTGAGCGAGCGAGCGAGGGAAAGGTAAACAAAGGTATATTATATGTACCGGTCGACCATTTAACAATAATAAGAGGAAGAAGATGTAAGTTTTCGAGTTTTCCCGATTTGAGTTCTGGTATGGTACAGTGATAGATAGCAAGAGCAAAGTATGATGGATGTTGTTGCTCCGTACTCCGTATAGATGTCTACCTATAGCTTAGCTGCCTATGTGTGCAATGCAGTAGACGGGTGGACTAAATAAAGAGGCTGAGGAATAAATCATTGGGGAAAAGCTATATTTGGCTACACCTTGTCTGGTTAAAAATGCCAAACAATTATGTATAGGGGTGCCAATGGCTTCCAGTTGCATAGATTCGGTACATCTCGTATGCATTAGCTAGTATCCATTTGTCCATTTGTCCATTTGTCCATTATCCATTATCCATTATCCATCATCTGAACAAGAGAATTCATGTCTGTCAATAAAGTGGAATTGTTAATGGGCCAAATTTATAAAGTTTGGGTGTGAATACATCACCCAGCTGATCATATATTTGGTGGCATTTCGGCAAACAAAATCTCTTAGTCATCGGAAAATCCATCCGACAACGATCGAATGATGATATACACACACCTACCTGTGAGATAGATCATCTAATCAAATATGTCTCTCGCGTTGATCGTTCTGCAAAGTTTGTTCCAGTAGGGTACGGAACGGAATATGTTTCCTATATGCATTGAACGCCGCTCTAAAGCCACCCACCAAACACCCATCAAACACCCACACCACGACGACCACCACCACCACCTCCACCTCCTCCCAAGGTTGAAAATTCAGGTACGACATTGTCCGACTTGTCCGACTTGTAATATTATTATTATTATTATTAATAAGACTCTACGGTCGGTACTCAAGTACGATACGATACGATACGATACGATACGATACGATACGATACGGACGATACAACGGTAACAACGGACTTGCTCAAAGGCCACGCTCAGCCAATTTCATCATCATGACTTGCATGTGCATGCCCTTTAATCCCATTTGGTATTTGACTTCACAAATGAGGTGTACCACCACCATTGTGATCTCCTGAAACTACCTACCTACCTCGTGTCTTTATTTCATGTTTCTCACTGCTGCCGTAGCTTAGGTTACGCATTATGCCAAATCAACACCATAAGTTGTCTCAATCAAAGCTTGGTTGCATATTCATCAATTCGGAAACATATTAAAAATATTCTGGTTTGATAACATAAACCTTTCACCAACCGTTCTCGAATCTAGTTGACTTGTGTATGAGGTTATTTCCGCTCATAGAAAAATTATCTTTTTGAGCTGGCCTCTTGCTTGAAGCCAGAGGGGCTGTTTTCTGGTGATCTAATATCAGACCATAAAATATCTCAACACTGCTGTACCATCTTGTCATCCATGCTCAATTATTTGCTATACTTTATTGCTATCCCAAAGTCTCAGTAGCTTCAGGGTGTAATCATGTTCTTCCAAATGGCTGACTTTATTCTTGTTCGTTCTTTCCCAATGCAACGAAAGGTGGATCAAGAGGCCCAAATATGACCCATATTCTGTTACCTTTCACACAGTGGTTATATCAATGTTCTTTCCTCTTCCAGTGAAGTGCCTAAAAATCTTCATCCGATGTGAATAAATGCTTTCTCTTTAAGAGTTGCATGGCATATCCTTTGTGATCTTGTTCCATCCTTAATTGTGATCTCCAGTCACTAGTACAGTCATGATTCGACTGACCCCATCCCTCATAACCATTGGTTTGGGCGATATTAGGGACTATGACAGACGCGCAAAACGCCGAGCGAAGCTGCAGCCTGGGAATATTCCACAAGCCACGCCTCACTCACAGATCATTTTACCAATAAGATCCATCAGCCCAAGAACCAGAGCCCATGGCCCATCTGCTAATGCTATACCAAGCACCGACGGAAGTCATTTCGCAAATCAGACTAATCAAAAACCAGATGAGGCTTATAAGTTTCCTAGACTTGAATCCCCTCTGCCATTGGAATGTGTTTTGCAAATTCCTGCTCATGCTCAAGGTTTTGATATTTTCGATTGGACAAACCCATCCCCTCGCTCTTCCGATGGCACAATCACAAACAACCATTCTGTAGATTACTCTTCGGTATTGATAGCGTCAGATAAGTTACACAATGCCAAAAATACGGAAACATTTGAAGAATGGTTAGACGCGAGGCGAGGAAGGATAATGGATGAGATGCAGGACGCTCAAAGTAGCCAGGAGTCGGCAGAGCTTGAAGCGGGCGAAGAATCCTTCGAGAATTTGGGTACTAGACGGCTCTCTTCGCCTTCCAAAGACAATTTTGACTACGGTGGATTTGTCGAAAGTCCTAGTCAGCAAGAAAGTGATCAAAGTCGAGGATCTTCACCTTTCGGTAGGGCTTTACTCTATATGATAGTGACACCACAGTTTAAGAGCTTCGCACATTTGACGCTACACAAGACATGAAATAATCAAGATATAGCAAAATCACTAATTTCTTTTAGAACCAGAAGATTCCTCAACCACTCCTCATCTCCAACCGCCGGCAGCACAGAGGTTACAAGCTCGTACAAGGTTACCACGCTCACCTTTGTTCCTTGCACAAAATGCATCCAGCTCACCGGAGCTACGTGTAAGTATACCTTCGTTCTTCAAATCCGCCTGGAGTGTTGCAAAGGCTCTTTCGGGGGGTTGACTAACTCCCGCATCTTGTAGTCCACAGCTAGTTTAACTCCCAGGGTTGTCTCTCGTGTAGCTACTCATAACACTCCGGATTTTATGTTTACCCAGCCAGCTCGACGCCCTGGACCCAGCCCTCATCCCCATTCAACACGTCAGCCTCGAACATTGAGACACCAAGCTAACAGCTTTTCATTTGACGACTCGGAAAGATCTAGCGTTGCTTACGAACAAGAAAGGGCATTATCTTCGTCAACGACCGATAGCCGACCACGGCCATCGGAAAGCCTTAATCTTCGTCAAGAATTGCGTGGAAGTTCCTTGCAGAGTTCTCGGATACCGTCGTTTGCAAGTTCCATTCGTAGTCAAGAGCATCCTTCTTCGGATCGGGAAGTATCAGCGCAATCAAATGAAACTGAAAACGAATCGAATCCTGATCGACTTATTCGCGACGAAGAAATGGACGTCCATAGTCTTGTTTTAATCCCAGAGCGATCCGTAATATCCACCACATCTTCCTTTAATCGTTCCCAAGAATTGCGTCTGCCACCACCATTTTCAACCGTTTCTAGGTCGGTCTCGAGGGCAGAATCACTTCCAAGTTCTTCGCCAGGTGGAAATCAAAGCGGGCCTTCACCTGCAAGCATCATTAGAAGCTTTCAAGGGAGTCCTTCAGTAAGCCCCTCAAGAGATATCTCTATCTCAAGCTCCATCATTAGTCAACTAATTCGAGAGCATGACGAGAGACAAGCATCGAGTCCACCTGTGAGTTCACTTTTATATTTACACGTTTGCTCCTTCTAAACCTCCTTGTGCACTAGTCAGGTGGGCGTCGACGATTAAATCCTATCGTCAGAGCTGCTGCACGCCTATTCTCGAGTCCCATATCCCGATCACCTTCACGTAAATCTCCTCCCCCTTCACCATCTCCATCACCACGTCGTCGTACAAGACCCCAGCCACCCCGCAGAAGAGGTAGTGATACAGGTCCACGAACATATACTCCATCTAGAGGATACTCAGTGTACAACGATTCCCTTCCCGCAGCATCTCAACCTCAAACTCCTGCCCATTTACCCGAAGCTCGGCATCAGTCCCAATATCACCCATCCTATACTGCGCCCACGACTCGATCTATGGCTCGATTGAGAGATCACATTGCAGAACCTCTAGTTGCTACTCTAGGTCGACCAAGTGATCCTTTCGATCGAGATTCTGCTCAGCGATGGATGCATGAACCTGATGCTCGCTGGATAAGACAGAGATCCGGTTCACCAGCAGGAATGTCTGATGATGGGTTTCAAGGTCTTTATGGTGGTAGGGAAAATGGTGATGATGAACAGAGCTGGATTGATGGTGTTAGAGCTCGTAATGCTGAGATGAGGATGTGGCAGACGCGAAGCTCTGATGGGAGATTGGAGGACGAGGAATAAGGCGGTGCTTAAGGGATGGATGAATTGATGAGGAGTTTTCGGAGGGACTTTTGTTATGAATATTGTTACAAATATTGTTACAAAAATAATGTTATCTTTTTATAGATTTATTAGATTATTCGCTACATTGCCCATGCTGTATGAGGATGGATGTGGAAATGTTGTGATGCAGATGCAGATAAGATGTAGAGTTTGACTGGTTTGGATTGCAATACTAGGTAATCAATTCATCAGATCTATTCTTCTGATTGGTCCTTTGGGTGTAGTCGAGGTCATCAGCCTCAGATTGTTGAGCTAGAAATGAAATTGCTTAGATGTGGTGGAACATTCCAAAGTGTTCTAGATTTTTATCATTTTGTCCTCAGCATTCATGGGTACATAGGTACATACATGTATATGTATAATAATCCAAACATGACGTTATTGAGGATGAGAACATAGATCAGATCATCTGATGTTGTTTTTCCATTAAAAAGTGCCGGCCGGTCAGGAACAGCCAAGGACAGGGTAGCAAGGGAGTTAAATCAAGGTTGTGTGGCTGATTTCCGAAATCGCTTAGCACGGATCTAATTTATCGAGAGCCGGGAGTTGATGGAATGAATCATGACGACATGATACTTTTTTTCTCTTTTCACTTCCCTTTTCGACATCTCTAGGCTGGGCACACAACACCCGCTTGATCTGATGATTCTTGATTCTCCTTTGGCAATTTATGTGTCCAGATCTAGCCTCTTTTGGCTATGCTAAGCCACGATATGGCAAGTGTCCAAGGCTTAATTAAGCCTTAAGGTAACCATCAGTTCAACCCCCCGGACCTTTTTCTCCAGTTCTTTCTCTTTTGGTATTATGTTGA
Organism: Sclerotinia trifoliorum; assembly: GCA_905066765.1. Classification (NCBI taxonomy): domain Eukaryota; kingdom Fungi; phylum Ascomycota; class Leotiomycetes; order Helotiales; family Sclerotiniaceae; genus Sclerotinia; species Sclerotinia trifoliorum. Next base: position 1,218,727 of record CAJHIA010000033.1, read on the forward strand.
ATGATTTGAGTCATTCCACTGGAGCATCCAGATGTTTTTGATACCGTACCGGGAGAAAAGAGGGCGTTTCATTTGCTAACTGGTGTGCGATCGGGCACTTCGGGTTGTAACACTTGATAACGCATATCTGATATTCTCATCCCTTTGCTTTATTATTATTCACTAACCTACCTACTTCATATTTTCACTTTTGATTTCGCGCTATCAACCACTTCTATTTTGTTGATGGCTGTTTGAATCTCTTGAAGAGTTCTATTTTTACTACTCTCACAAGCTTCTTTTGTATCTCTAATACTTAATATATAATGTCACAAGCAGCAACAGATATGACTGCTAACAACGGACCTGCGATGGCAAATGGGGCTGCACAAACCCCATCACAGTCAATACCAATATCCGCCACGGAATCATACATCTCTACTGAGAATACCCCGAACAATGTACATCAAGAAACAGAACGGCCCAACCTTGCACCTACGAAATTATGGCAAACCGAAAGACCCCAAGCAGCGAGGAAATCCTCTCTACTGGCGCCAGCTTACAGGAGAGGTCAAACGAATACGTCAATGTTGAATGAAGCGATTTGGAGTAAAGGACCTGTTTCTAAGGACGACGATTCTACAAGTAGCAGCAGCAGTGAGGACGAGGAAGATATTCCAGCAGAAAAGAAGAAAAGGACACAAATGCCAGGGAGGAAAAATACAGATACGGGTGGCAGGAAACAATATAATAAATTTCAGGTTGGAAATGAAGATTTCAACACCAAGGGAAGGGTCTCGAAGAGAGATGGACGATTAAATATCAGTGTCAATGAGACCAGTAATAGAGGATATCTTGCTAAAGCTTTAGGTGCCACCTTCTTCAATAAAGTCGGGAATGATAATATGGCAGGCGAGTCACCAGAGGCGAATCTTGTAAGACGTCAAAGAGGTAAACTCTCGAGAATTCCATCGGACGACACAGTCGCTTCAGATTTGCCCAGACCTAAGTTGAATATTGTTGTAATGGTTATTGGAAGTCGTGGCGATATACAACCATTTTTGAAATTGGGAAAGTGTTTGAAGGAGTATGGCCATAGGGTGAGAATAGCAACACATCCCGCGTTCCGAGATTTTGTTCAGAAAGATTCCGGTTTGGAATTTTTCTCTGTTGGTGGGGATCCTGCAGAACTTATGGCGTTCATGGTTAAGAATCCGGGAATGATACCGACGATGGATACTCTTAAGAAAGGAGAAGTGGGGAGACGAAGGGAACAGATGGCAGAGATGTTTGAAGGCTTCTGGAGAGCTTGCATCAATGCTACAGACGAAGAGAAAAATGTTAAAAATCTTAAGATGATGGGAGATAGAGCACCATTTGTCGCAGACGCTATTATTGCAAATCCTCCAAGTTTTGCACACGTTCATTGCGCCGAACGACTAGGTGTACCTCTTCATCTCATGTTCACATTCCCATATACTCCCACGCAAGCATTTCCACATCCTTTGGCCAATATCAAGAAAACAAATGTGGATCCAGGATACACGAACTTTATGTCATACCCATTGGTGGAAATGATGACTTGGCAAGGTCTTGGTGATCTAGTCAACAATTTCAGAGTAAAGACTTTAGGTCTGGAACCGGTGTCAACATTATGGGCCCCAGGTCAGCTTTATCGGTTAAAAGTTCCTTATACGTACCTCTGGTCACCTGGACTCGTACCAAAACCAAAAGATTGGGGACCAGAAATTGATGTTGCTGGTTTCGTTTTTCTTGATCTCGCAAATACATTCACACCACCGGATGATCTTACCAAATTTCTTGAAGATGGAGAGCCACCAGTCTATATTGGTTTTGGTTCTATCGTTGTTGATGATCCTGATAAATTTACAGAAATGATTTTCCAGGCCGTAAAGAAAGCTGGAGTAAGGGCATTGGTATCAAAAGGATGGGGTGGCCTTGGTGGTGACAATACACCCGATAATGTGTTTATGCTCGAAAATACACCCCATGATTGGCTCTTTCCGAGGGTTAAGGCGGTGGTACATCATGGCGGTGCTGGAACTACAGCTATTGGTCTTAAATGTGGAAAGCCAACCATGATTGTTCCATTCTTTGGAGATCAACAATTCTGGGGATCTATGATTGGTAGCTCAGGAGCTGGAGCAGATCCCGTTCCATACAAGGAATTAACAGCTGATAAATTAGCTGAAGGTATCAAGCAGTGTTTGACGGATAAGGCAAGAGAAGCAGTAGAGAAAATTGCCAAGGATATTGAAGCTGAAGGTGATGGTGCAGAAAATGCAGTCAAATCATTCCATCGAAGTCTTACTCTTCGAGGCGAACATTCTATGCGTTGTTCCATTCTGGAAGATCGAGTGGCGGTTTGGACCATGAAAGGTACTAATTTACGATTAAGTGCTTTGGCTGCGGAATTGCTGGTTGAGAGAAAGCAAATTACTTGGAAACAATTAAGACTCATTAGACATCATGAGTGGAATGATTTCGAAGGACCGGGTGAGCCTATTAGTGGCGTCACAACAGCTGTTACAGGTACGGTTACGGGGATTGCTACTGGTGTTGGTGGTATACCATTCAAAGTTAGAAAGACGATAAAAAGGAGAAGTATGCATGAAGAAAGGAAGAAGAGGAAATCCGAAGAAATACGAAAAAGTGGAAGTGGAAGCACTCTGAATGAGAAGAAAGCATATTCTCGAAAGAGTGGCGATAGTACTACACTCAACAATCAGACCATACAAGAGGAGAGTCATCAAAAGGAGAACGGTGACCCAAACAAAAATACTGAAAGCACGAATTTACCGCCACAAGCACAAAACACGAGTCCCGAGGCAGCCTTGGATCCATCATGCAATGCTGGCATGGCGAATCATACCACAAGCGGTGAACCAACTCGCCAATACAGCCAAGCTAATCGTGAAGAACAAAATTTACAAGCTGCTAATAACATTGACGATCAATCTATGCTCTCACGTGAATCAACTACAAATGAAGCCGAAGCAGTAGCTAAAGAGATTGGTTATGGTTTTGGGAAAACAGCAGAAGCAGTAGCTCGCGCACCCATGGATTTAGCACTAGCCCTCGCTCAAGGGTTTCACAATGCTCCTCGTCTATATGGAGATACTACAGTGCGTCGTCCAACTCGAATTACAGGTATGAAGAGCGGATTGAAGGCAGCTGGAGAAGAATTTATCTTTGGAATTTACGATGGTGTAACAGGTTTGGTAGTGCAACCTTACACAGGAGCTCGGGATCACGGAGCGTTAGGACTTGTAAAAGGATTAGGAATGGGTCTTACCGGATTCGTATTGAAGGATATAAGTGCCATCATAGGACCCTTCGGCTACACATTAAAAGGCGTGCACAAAGAACTAGTAAAAAGCAAACAACCCACCGCCTTCATCCGACGAGCCCGAATCCTCCAAGGCCAACGCGATGTAAATCAACTAGCATCAAACCCTACAGAAAGAAAAGAAATAGAAGAGAGAATCACACATGGCTGGGCCATCATCCTCCAAGTCTGGAAAATAATGGATGACAAAAAGCATGGTGCGGGATTGGGGTTTAAGGGTCGCGTAAAAGTAATGCGTGAACGCAAAACATGGCGCGCGAATGCCGCATTTGAAGGGGTAGGCGCGGCAGAGCGAGAGATGCTCGCGAGGAAAAATGTGGATGGAAATGCAGGGGATGATAAAGAACAAGTATCTTCCGAGAGACGAAAAGGAGAACCGAGGAAAGGACAGTTGGAAGATGAGAGGATATTGAGGGATAAAGAGATTCCTAGGGCTCCTAAGGGGAAGGAGGGTGATGAGGAGGTTAATTTTTTGAATGGGCGTGATGGGGGAGAGGGAGAGGTTGTGGTTAGTTGAGATGGAGGTGGAGAGGAAGAAGAGGGGAGGGAATGTGATGTTTGAGGGATAGGATAGGATACCTTGGGCGGGTTTAGTGAATTAATATTATTTGTCTGTTTTTTGCTGTTGTATTATAAGCGAGGCGTTTACTGTCGTTGGGAAAGTGGCACTTGGAGCAGATATTTACGGATTTGCATGGTATATATACTCACTCTATTGAGATTTATATTGGTTGGAATGGTATCTACATGATCGTTTAATGCATATACGCGTCACGTCATACATACAAAGATAAATTCATTTTATACTTGAGACTCATACTCGAATTAAATTCATGGGAGGGTAGTAACAATTCTTCAAAATTGGCCTTATAATCTTCTGGCTACTATCTATCCACCATCTCAACCACCCCTTCTCCAAGCCCATCCCTACAAATCCCTACAAATCCCTCTTCATAAACTCCTCAAACTCCCCCTTATACTCCTCCCTCCACCTACTCAACGGCTGTCTCCCATGAACCAAATCCCCCGCACCCCAGGCTATCCTCTTCCGATCCATTTCCTCCGTGACCTCCCCATCCGGACAAACCACATAAAAAACATCCTCATTCATTTTCCCCAGTAAATACTCCACAACCTGATCACCAGACCAAGCACCCTTTGGTTTATTTTCCAATCCCGCTCTCTGAACCTCTGTCTCCCCTCCATTCTCCTTAACAACAAACGCAGACCCACTACCCGCTAATCCCGTATACGCCCACCCCGGAATCAAAAGGTGTACAAATTTCTCCTTTTTCTCTCTCAAATCCCAGGATAAATGCTCCGCGAGTGTTTTGACGGCGGATTTGGACATATTATATGCGGGATTTCCTGGGGGATTGGTAATTCCTTGTTTACTTCCTGTAATGATTATAGAGGAGGGGGAGGAGTGGGATGTTATGAAGGGGAGGAGAGTGTTTAGGCCGTTTAGAACACCGAAGAGGTTTACGGATAGGATTTTCTGGAAGTAGGCTGGCGAGGTGGGGGTGCCGATTGTGCCGCGTTGGGACATGCCAGCGTTGAGGGCGAGGAGGTGGAGTTTTCCTGGGGGGATGTTAGTGGGTGTGTGATTTGGTTTTTTCTTCTCTCTTCTCTTGCTGCTCAATTAGTAATACCATACCGATATCACTACAACCAACACCAACATCCCCGTCCCCATCCCCATCCCCATCCCCGCTCACTCCAAACCGCAAAACCCCGCACCCCTTCCAAAAGAAAAGAAAAGAAAAGAAAATAAACAAAATCAAAACCCACCATCAAACTCCCCCTCCACCGTCTCCTTCACCGCATCCCACTCCTCCAAATTCCCCACATCCACATTCAACCCCACAACCTGTTGTTCCCCTTCCCCCTCACCCGTAATCAACCCCGACAAATACATTTGTGCCTTCCCCAACTCATCCCCATTATTATCTACTACTATAACATTCATACCATATTTGAGACATGTTTCCGCGAGACTGAGACCGATCCCAGAGGCGCCGCCTGTGATCAGTGCTGTGTTTCCTTTTTTGAAGGAGGGGGGTGCTTGGGGTTGGGAGGTGGACATTTTTGATGGGTTTTTGGGGGTGGTGTTTGTGTAACTACGAATTTGAGATTGCGTGTATGAAGCTGTGAAGGATTTGTTTGTGAGTCGAGATTGAAGTTGAGATTGAGATTGAATTTGCAAAAGACCCGAGTTTACTATATTCAAAGAATGGTTAATCTTCTGAACCTCTATCCTCGTCTGTAGGAGTGAGGAAGAACGGGAAAAGGTTGTCGAGGAAGAGAATCTTGAATTTTTTATCAGGGATGGAAGGGATAGAGATCTCTTCATTTGTATGTTTATGAACTTTTATAAAAGAAAGGGAGGAAGGAGAGAAGGAAGAATAGATGTGTTGTTGTTGTTATTATAAAGCAATAGGCAACGGCTTGAATGAGGGGTTGAGCTCGGCTGCAATGTGACGTACGAACAGGGAGGGGTAGCTAGGAGTATTACCAATCAATTTTACCTAATGACCAATGGCTCCGGATCTCCTTGAAGCAATTGCATATTCTCACAGTGTCACTATTGGTTGAATGTAAAAGCTTTTGCCCTTGCTGATATATATTCTCTTTTATCATTTTAATCCACTATCTTTGCCGATCCCAACTTTATGCGTATTATAATTATTACACACAAACAGAACATCTTTTCATTCCGTTGAATCCTAACTCCCTCCAATCATCTTGATATCATAGTTAAAACCGAACCCTCTATCTCGATCCCTTACCTTCCTAACCTAACCTATACTGTCCTGACTTTACCCGTACTAATCATCAAAGCAGCAAGTTCCTTCACATTATTACTTCCCCAAACACTATCCGCACCACCCTTTCTCCATTCATCACTCGTAGCATCTTCTCCACCACCTCTCATTCCATCCCCAGCAATGATCTCCAAATCTCTCTTTTGGGAACTAACCCATTTCCTAATAAACTCTGTAGGATTTTTGGAAAGACCTTCAAAGAATGACTGTTTTGATTTGGAATTGGCAATTGCTCGGACAATGACCGCCAGCTGTTTATCTAGAGTTGAAAGTTCAAGGAGATTGTCAGCGTAAGCGGGGTTTCTGGTGGCGGCTTCGAGGGCGGCTTTCAGAGGGTCCTCAACAGTTACTTGGACATCGTAGATGGTTGGTTGAGGATTTTCGTGGAATTCTTTATCTACACGGACGGTGTAGTGAAGTCGCACTGGCTGAAGAATTGTTGTGTGAGATATGATGGCATCACCAAGTTGGGGCCAATATCCTTTTTCTCGACCTGAGAAAAGCTATGTTGTGTTAGTTCGGTACAATTAGAGGGACTAAATAATCAGCATACCGGCTTAAGTCTCTCGTCAAGCTCAAAAGTTCTCTTCTCGTCATCGTCTGCAAGTCCCATAGCTTTGATATAACTCCAAATACCCATTGTGACTTCCTCACGAGTACCAACATTAGTATCTAAGATAGCTGCGAGAACAGGACTTAATTGAAATCTCTCGGGTGTCTCATCGCGAACCAGGTTAATGACAATATTGCAATTTTCATCGCCTGACCTCTTGAATTCCAATTGGTCAAAGTCTGCAGCTGCCGGCAGGCTATTGGAATTTGGCGCAACGCTAGGTTTCTTCCACTCGACGCTCTGATCTGCTCCATCTTTTGTTCGTTGATTTCGGTCGAAGTCAACTGTCATAGATTTAAAGAAATGTGACAATTTGTAAAGTCTTCCCGGACCCTTGGTCTTCTTCTTCTTATCCACATCCATAGAATCGGCTCCATCTTCCTCAGTTGCATCTTCGTCGTCACTTTCATCACTATCATCCTCATCGTCATCCAGTAATCTTCCCTCGATCTTGACCCGGAACGAAGAGTCCATATTCGTGCTAAAATCAAAAGCATCCACATCCAGAGTATTATCCGATTGCCAAGGCTGATCTTCGACCGTATTACTGATCCAAATTCTCAAAGTTCGATGTCTCTATAGACAATCAGCGTTGCTCGGATTTTCCATACCTTCGATAACAAACCTTAACATTCCTGTCCACATTTTCCCGAATGTCCAATCTCTTTCTCGTCATTGTCGCATCTAACCTCCTCTCAATATCCCTCAGCTCTCTATATCTCTGCACACCATCTCCAATAATCACATCCTCTACACCATCTGGTATATTTTTATCTGTAGGTTCGCTCGCTCGTTTCTTTGCCGCTTCTTTTTGCTTTAGAAGCTGCTGTTGCTGCTGTTGATATTGCTGTTGCGACATTTGTTCTCTAGTTTGTGCAGCGGCCGCAGGTGCTACAATTGCGCATTAGTTGAGTCCAAGAATACAAATGTATGACTGTGCAAGTTTTAAGCAATGCATAGCAAAGTTCTGGCCGTATGAATGGCCGAGTGAAAGAATGGTAGATTAATCGCAAAGTATAAGTTGTTAAGAAAGAAACTAATGCATGTGAGATGGCAGCGCGCAAAACATATAGTAAGATCATACATACCTATACCTCTTCTATTACCACCAGCATGAGATGCTCGTGAAGGAGTCCCTTGTTGATAGGAACGGTATTGCGCCTGCATCTTGAGGATTACCAGTATGAATTGGCGCTAAATTGAGTTTCAATAAATGGGGCTAGATAATGTTTAAATTTGAATTTGTGACTTCTCCATTTGTTTCTCGTGTGAAACTGTTGATGCAGAATTGTGGTTTGGTTTAATATTGGCAGTCGCGTTTGAATTGGATGCGATTCGCGAAAGGCAAGGCTGACAAGTTACTGGGATATCACGCTAGTTTTAACTTGGTTTAGATCAATTCGCCTCGAATATCAGCCTTTTTTCCTTCTCCTCTCCTCCAATGCAAACAGAATCCATATAACAACTGCAACTTATCTATGAACATACTAGGTAGTATTCTATTTGATTTGATCCTTTATTTGAGACTTCATGATGTTTGTAATTTATGAACGTCCACGATTTAAAACGCCTTTGCTGTTTACAATGATTGCTCCCTATTCCATTCATTCAAAACCTTAATGCTCCCAACTCCGATTATGATTATGTTCATGTCGTATCCAGCCATCAGTGCCTGCCCATATGTCTCATCTCATCACTGTCTATAAACTTCTCTAACTTCTCCCTCTTAACGTCCCATTAATAGTGCAGGCTTTTGTGCCGGCTCAACAGGTTGTGGTGGCATTCTCTCTATCTGCTTGATCAAGAACTCCCTCTCATCAATGAATTGTTCATCCTCTGTACGATCTTCTAAGAAATGTTTCAAGAAATTCAATAATCTTTCTCGATTATTGAGCAGTATTCTCTGTACAGCCATGGATTTATGTGGATTCGCCACGAAGACTTTAAAAACATGAAATCCTTCATATTGCACCATCTTTCTCTCATCCCGAAGAAGATTCATGCATATCTTTAAATGCTCTCCTCGATCAACATATGCTGTCATAACTGTATAGTTGGCTCGATCCAAAAGAATCTCACCCAAAAGTTTTATTGACTGTCTTTTGGTAACATAACTTGCTGATTGGACTAAAATATTGTTGTACTTATCGAAAAACAGGTCGAAATTGGTAGCCAAATATTGTGCTACGATTTGTTTGTGCTTGGTCAACAGTTCCTGTGCCTGCATTAGCTTTATTCATTCCAACGTGACTGCATTGCCTACTCTAAAAGTTGTGAAAGCATCTGCTCCAACCTCGAATGATCCTTGGTCAATCCAATTAAAGAATTTCCAAAAAACTCCCTCTCCAGTCTGCTTGATTTCTGGTTGTATAGCAGTCAAGCCTTTTGTGCTAACATCTCCTTCCTTAATATCATTGTACAGAATGATGGCTGCTGCAGCATCACTCTTCAAAACCTCTCGAAGAACTGTCCCAGCAGGTGTAGCACTTTCCTTATGCTCGTAACCGTTACATAGCTCAACCAGTACCTCCGGTCTATTATTTATAACATAACTAAGCGCCATAGGTTCACTCTTCGGTGATGCTGTCGCGGGACGGAACCGTAGGACGTAAGAAAATATAACCTGAGCATCTTTTCTTGATTCGAAAGGGAGACGGTAAAGATTTATGGCAAGGAGGTAAAGTAAATCTTCCTGAATCATTCCAGTTACAAGCTGGTGGACTTGCTCGGGGGTGCTTTCGATTTCTAAGGAGCAGTCAGTAAGTGACAATAAATTGACCTGTTTGCATAAATTACCCTGTGTCCCTTGCAAAATGAACTTCATCTGAGATAGAGCCTTCGCCAGCTCCTCCGCCTGTCCATTCGTTAGCTCATCCATAATTCACTGCTCCTTCTAATGCGCCTAAAGCATACCTTTGCAGCTCCTCCAGGGCCATCGAGCCTCAGTATCAAGTCCTTGGCCTGCTTTGATAAATCCACCGTGTTTGGGCGCGGCCTTCGCCCGAATAAAAAAGACATCTTCGTGCTCGAGGTCAACTTGTTTGTGGTTATCTTCAGCTTCTCTTCAGGTGTTTACGGTGGCTGATCAAAGTTCGATGTGCTGGCATTCAACAAGGATTTTCCGTATAACTTGTGAAATTGGCATGAGCATGAATGAGATCATCTGTCAATAGCATGTCAATTATAATATGTAGTTGAAAGCCTTATTGATTTTGTATGCTATCATAATATGATTTCATCCCAGGACCTTCCTTCCACTTCCTATGAACCTTACAGGAGTTGTCTATTAATATTGAGGAGTTTAACCGAGGTTTAAGCGCATCACCCTGGTCGATTTCCCCAGCAACCAAAAGTTCTATCATCGAGATTTTGATAAGAGATATATGAGGCTTCAAATTGTAGGTATCCTTACATTTTCTTCTCCACTCAACCTCTTCTTGAGATGAACAATGTTGAATTTGCATACTAAACAGATTCATATCTGGTAATGTATAGGTTTCTATAACTTACCTGTCTCATCCTCACTCCTTTGCATTGCATTGCCACTTTCATACTCAATTCTTATCGTACAAAAAAGCACGTGCTGATAGTGAATGGTTTAAAAAAAATCCATATCCCACATGAAAAAAACTAGACATTTTCCTAGTTGGTTGGAATTGAAGATTTGCATTTGATATTTCGTTATTCTTCCAAAATCAGCATTGTTATTATCTTCTAACGAAAGCCTAAAAACTCAGTACCAAATTATACAAAATGTCTGGCCAAGTCCCAGATACCGAAAAGTATGCTCCATCTGATTCCGGTAGTTCTGAGGCATCTGATATCCTTGATTTGAAGGATGATGAAGGATGGGAAGATGCTGAGCCTGAAGAGGAAGAACAAAATCAATTTGTATCATTATTAGATGATGAAGTCTTCTCCGATATGCTTGCAATGATTCAACATTGCAAAGAGAAATACGGCTTTGATTTTCTAGAAGTCAGACAAAACCTAGGTCTGGACTTCTACGGCAGTATCAAACTTACCAATTACCTAAGATCCAAAACTCAAAATGGTGAAAAGCCTTCTCAGAGTATATCCAAGGCCGACTTAGAAGATGAAAAATATCTTAAACCAGTTTTGGAGGATGATGCTTTTCTTTTCTGCCTTGATGACCTTCCTGATGTTGTCGAACCAAATACCGGCGCAGAAAATGGCAAGGAGGTCGAATCTGGACCCCTGGTCACGCGTGTAGCCGAATTAGAGGAAGAGCTCAGAAGGATTCAATCGCAATTTGAAAATTACAGAAACACTGTCAATGAAACTCTGGATGAGCGCTGGAACAAATCTGCAGGCCCATCTGCAACCAAAAAGGAAGAAAAGCGAGATGATGATAGCCATTACTTTACTTCTTATTCATACAACGGTCAGATATCCGCCACGTCCAATACGGCCTAACTAACGCGTTTCAGATATCCATGAGACTATGTTGAAAGATACTGTTCGCACCGATGCCTATCGTGACTTCATCTATAATAACAAGTCTCTCTTCGCAGGAAAAACTGTTTTAGATGTAGGCTGCGGCACAGGTATTCTCAGCATGTTCTGTGCTAAAGCCGGTGCAGCTCGAGTGATTGGTGTTGATAATTCGGATATCATTGAGAAAGCCCGTGAGAACATTTTCAACAACGGCTTCGCGGATAAAATCACTTTACTCAAGGGTAAAGTTGAAGAGGTCAATCTCCCTGTCGAACATGTGGATATTATTGTCAGCGAATGGATGGGTTATTGCTTGTTGTATGAAGCCATGCTCGACAGTGTCATCTGGGCTCGAGACAAATACCTGAAGCCTGATGGATTAATGGTTCCAAGTCACATGAACATGTGGGTTGCTCCTGTGGCTGATCCGGATTATGTGGCCGACCACATTGATTTCTGGAGAGGCGTTTATGGATTTGACATGAAAGCAATGCAAGCCGGAATCCATGAGGATGCTCAAGTACTTGATATGCCAGCTAGTACGATCTGTGGCGAATCTTTTCCATTCTTGCAATTGAGCTTGCACACAACCACTGTTAAAGATCTTACTTTCAGGAGAAAGTGGGAGACAAAGCTTACTCAAGACATTGATGCATTGGATGGCTTCATGATTTGGTTTGATAGTTTCTTCTTGCCCACGCGAACAGATGAAGTTCCGGTGAATGCAAAGGCCGAGGAGTGGGCAAAGGAGGGAAAGAAGGGTGTAGCATTCACAACAGGCCCTAAAGCCAAGGTGACACATTGGAAACAAGGTGTGTTGCTCATCGACAATATTAGGGAACAATCGAAGGAGCATAAATCAGGCGAGCAGATTAGTGGAGAGTTAGAATATCTGGTTGCGGATGATTATTCAAGAGCCTTGAATATTGGTGTGGACTGGAAGTTCAATGGGGAGGAGGCTGTCAATTCTCAAACATGGAAAATGAGATGACTTGTTTTGTTGGCGAACGTGAATGGGGAAATGCGGTGTTGAGCCGGAGGGTATCATGAAACCGTCCGCAATGAGGTAGATATTACATATGTGAGAGGAGATTAGTCTTTACATGTATGGCTTTCGCCGGGGTAGAAACTTGATGTAGAAATTCGATACCTGTCGGAACTATTTAGCACATTCTGTGCCCGTAGTCCAAATAAGGTAGAACCTTAAAATGATCTACATTGCTTGGTGTGACCTTTTGAACCTTGACCTGACCTTACATCCTTCGTTACCGAAATATTAAACATTAATCCTATGTATTGCATCTTCAGCTTTTTTTGGGGATCTTCTTGGTAGTTTCGCGTCAGCAAATCATTTTGATTAGTCATTGCAACTCTGGACAATTTGCTAAAATCTATCCTTTGTTTGCTGGATCTCCGTTCGGAGATATCTTGGAGATAAGCTTCAGTCTAAACTCAGTTAGGAAATATTCTTCATGACGAAATATAATGCTTATCTCAACCTTGTACGGAGTAATCGTACATCCCAGCATTGGTCAGCGAAAAAGGCATCAATGATGACCTTTTGACTGACAAATTTATAAGTGACCACCCGACCATGACTGTACTATTCATTTGTCCCACCTAATGTGATCTTTAAGACGACAGCAATATCGCTTTCATGTATATATATCTATCAACCGATTCATTTCAATCAAGATTTTAGACTTCACAACAACAATGGCGCCCGATAGAGGCACAATGCAGTCTCCCGTCGACTACCAATCAATATCCACCCGCACATCCGAAGACGATGATCTTGCATTGCAGCGCAGACGAAGCGAGCAACGAAGATTCATAGCTGCGCATGCGGGAGAAGGGCAGAATTTCACAGTACGGGGAATACTCGTTGGTTTGGGCGTTGGATTGATAATATGTTTTTCCAATATGTATTTTGGTCTGCAGACAGGCTGGGTCTCTTCTATGGCCATGCCTGCTTCACTTATTGGATTTGCATTCTTCAAGACCTTATCGAAACATCTTGATTTACCATTTACTCCGGTGGAAAATGTCTTGGTGCAGACGGTAGCTGGATCAATGGGAACGATGCCTTTGGGCTGTGGATTTGTTGGTGTTATGCCGGCGTTGAATTATATGTTGAAATCAGAAGAGCAGGGACCGATATTCTTGAGTACTTGGAAACTTATACTTTGGTCATTGGGGTTATGCTTTTTCGGGGTGGTATTCGCGGTTCCATTGAGACGACAGGTTATCATTAGGGAGAAACTGAAGTTTCCATCTGGGACAGCGACTGCGTTGATGATTGGCGTTTTACATGGAAAGGAGACTAGTGAAGGCGAGCCGCCCATCTTGACTTCCGGGAACGTTGATGAAATAGACGAAAGAGAGACTAGAAGTTATACAGATGAGACTGCGGCCGACGTAGAAGAGGTTACCAAGGCTGAGGGAAGCAGCTGGAAATCAAAGGTTAAGCTGTTATTAGTCTCGTTCGGGATATCAGGGTTTTACACTCTGGCAACTTATTTCTTTCCCATTTTACGGAAGTTACCAATTTTTGGTACTGCAATTGCTCAAAATTGGTTATGGACTTTGAATCCATCCCTTGCATATGTTGGACAGGGGATTATTATGGGTCCGGCGACAACTACACATATGCTCCTTGGAGCATTCCTTGGTTGGGGAATACTTTCTCCTCTAGCCAAATATAGGGGCTGGGCTCCTGGACCAGTTAGTGATTGGGAGACGGGAAGCAAAGGTTGGATTGTTTGGATCTCACTAGCTATAATGTTGGCCGATTCAGTTATCAGTCTTGGATACATCGCTTTTACCCCTTTGATAAGGAATGGCGGACATTATATCAATGAGGCTCAAAAAAAGATCAACACACGTGATTGGAGGGGTCTTTTATCAATTACAATACCACGATCCACCACGGGATATGCTCCTATAAACAGCGATCGTCGGGGTGAACATGCATCAAGTGGTGATATATCATTACTTTCAGGTAGTAATATACAGACCGAAGTGAAAGATCTACCAGAACCCGATGCCCCTCCAGAACATCTCGTCAATTCTCAGACTGTCTGGATTGGTCTTATCCTCTCCATTGTTTTCTGTGTATTCAGCATCCGCGTTGTATTTGGTGATCTAGTTCCCCTATACGCTACCATCGTCGCCGTTTTAATTGCCCTCGTCCTCTCCATCATGGGTGTTCGAGCCTTGGGAGAAACTGACCTCAACCCTGTCTCTGGAATTTCTAAACTAGCTCAACTATTCTTCGCCCTTATCATTCCTCAATCCAACAAAAACTCTATCCTTATAAACCTCATCGCAGGAGCAGTTTCCGAAGCTGGCGCTCTCCAAGCCGGTGATTTGATGCAAGATCTCAAAACAGGACATCTTTTAGGTGCAGCACCAAACGCGCAATTCTGGGGCCAAATCATCGGAAGTGCAGTTGGTGCTGTAGTAAGCGCATTGATCTATAAACTTTATACAAATGTATATCAGGTTCCCGGAGATCTATTCCAGGTTCCCACTGGATATGTGTGGATTTTCACGGCGAGATTGGTTACCGGGAAGGGATTACCACATATGGCTGCTGAGTGGGCATTTGGTGCTGCAGTTATCTTTACAGGAACTACGTTATTAAGAATTTATGCTACGGGAAAGAAATGGCATTCTTATATTCCTGGAGGTATTGCGGTGGCTGTTGGTATGTCTTATTCTTAATTTCTCTTTCTTTCTTTCTTTCTTTCTTTCTTTCTTCCTTCTCCACATTCTTTTTTCGTTTTTTTAATAAATACTAATTCAAATAAAAATAGGCATGTATAATACTCCAGCCTTTACTCTCGCTCGTGCAATAGGTGGATTCATTAATTTATACTGGCGTTCGTATAGAAAGAGAGAGGAGACTCCAATTGTGGTATTGGCTAGTGGATTGATTTTGGGAGAGGGTGTGGTTAGTATTGTTAATTTGGGGCTGGCGAGTGCGGGGGTGCCGCATTTATGATCGGATGGGCGGGTGTTGGAGGGTGGGGAAAGACGGAAGGAGAGGGAGGGAGGGAGGGGGAGGTGGGAGGTGGGAGGAGGAGATATGCAGATGAGGATTAAGAAGGTAAACGGGCGGGGTATGTAAGTTGGGTTTAGATATGATATATTAGGTATAGTTATAGGTATAGATATGACGAGGAAGAAAATAGATGAATAAATAAATGAATTTATACTATAGAAATGAGAGTTTGAAATATATTATTCTAGTAGAGGGCTTTTTTTAAATGAAAAGTTGTGATGTAATGTGATATAATGAATGATTAAATAGATGATACAAGATAAAATAAATTAAGATTATATCTAGAGATCGTATACTTGTATAGATATAAATCACTTATATTTATACATATACTGATTCACACTCACACTCACACTCACATTTACACTCACATTTACACTCACGTCACCCCTGCCCACCCGCCGAACAAAAACCAAAAAAGTTCAAGATTCAAGACTCAAGATTCAAGATTCCTATAAACAAATATCTCGCTTCCTTCACTCCTCTCCTCTCCTCCACAACCATAACTAGAACCAGGTACTTAGGGTATAAAGGGGTATATGACCATTCGTTCCGCTTACGCGCCCGTCCATGTACAATTAGAAACTGTAAGCAAAGCAAAGTAAACTAAAATAAAAGTAAGAAATCAAGTTAAAAAAAAATCCACGTCTTATTGATTTTCCCATTTTTAGAAATTCAACTTCTGCATGAATTAGAATATGTTGCTTTCTTTTGTTAACAAGCAAACACGTTCCAAGTCCACGAAAAATTAACTCTCACAAAAATGAAAATATCGAGGAAAATTTAGAGACATAAAAGAGTAAAGAAAACACAAAGGAAACATGATAACACATTATTATCCTGTTTTGACGGCTCTGACTCTGATCCTCAACCATGCTTTAGTAAGCATGGTGGGTAGGAGACTTATATTATCCATCCACACACACCAGCGCATCTCTGCCATTACAACATGCACCTCCACTCCATCTTCCACCATGGTATCAGTGGTATCGGTATTTAGGTATTTCCCATAACAAGTGACGAATTCGAAATCAAATGTACGTGTACTTCAAATATAAAGTAGGAAAATTGGTCATCTCGCTGTGTTATATATTTCATATATATGTATAACTCGGCGTTATCGATATCGAAAAGATGCCATTTAAAGTTGAGGAGCAGTAGCAGAGACTATTGGTGCGCTTGGCTCAGTCTTAATCGGATCTTCGACCTTGGAAGCTTCTGGTGCTGCCATTTCAGTATCAGTACTCTGAGCTTTAACCAAGGTTCCGATTATATATGGAGGCTCACCAGTCTCGTTCGCATTGGCCGGTTCGGCTACAGCTGAGGTTTGTTCTGCGGTAGTTGGGTCTTGGTGTTCAGCATTGTTGTGTTCGGTGGCTGTTACTTCTGCTGTTCAAGGGATTTTATTAGTATATGTGTGAAGGTATGAATTTAGGATTTGTAAACATACGTGCAGTACCATCGTCGTTTGGATCAACAGCGGAGTTTGCAGTTGGTGGAGCTGCGGCATCAGTTTCTGCGCCAGCGGTTGGTTCTTCAGCCTTCTTGGATTTCTTTCCCTTGAAAAGAGCCTTGAACTTGGCCTTGAGAGTCTCTAAAGCTTTTGGTGCTGTTGTAAGAAGTATTGTTAGTTATTGCGCGCAGATGATAAGTTTATAGAAACAGATATATAGAAAAACATGATGTAGTGAAATTCGTGGAAAGTAAGTACCCATTTTGAAATATGTGATTTATAAGGTGATGGATAGAATTATGGTATTATAGTAGAGTCAATAGAAAGAAATCAAACGTCGACACTATTTTTTGGGATTTGAATACAATAGAAATTGAAAGAAGCTTTAAAAGATAGAAAACGAAGGACGAAGAATGAAGGACAAATGCAAGAAAACAATAAAGTCGTCTTAATAGAATGAATGTATGAATGAAGGAATGAATGAATGAATGAACGAATGAACGAATGAACGAATGAATGAAAGAAGGACGACGACGGATCGAACAAGAAGACAGATGGAAATGGAAAAGATTTCACTTACGAACGCCTGGCATTTTGATAGATTTTCCAAGAGTGGAACCCCCTTGTATGAAGTTATTTAAATTTTTATTTTGGTATCAAAGTATCAAAGTATCGAAAAGGAGAATGAGATTATGAGACCTCGATGATCCAATTTAAAATTATGAAGATGTGATAAATTGGTTCTGGTGGATTTTGGCTTTGGTGGTTTTTAATTTTGGAGAGATGGTTTGACCCTAAAGTGATTTATTTGTGGATGAATTTTGATGAGAAGATGGAAGAGGAAGATGAAATGGAAGGAATTGATAGATGGAGGGGTGATAAGGGGGTTGAAAGAAGTTTGATGTGTTGTTGTGATTGTGGTTGATGTGGTGGTGGTTGATGTTGTGGTTGTTGTTGTTGTTGTTGAGACAGAGTAGAAGTAGGGAGAAAGCTCGAAAGCTTCGGTTCGCTGGAGGTTGGCTTGGATTGGATTAGCGTAGATGATCCAAATGATATTCAAAGATAAGATGAATCAAGAGTCAAGAGTCAAGAGTCAAGAGCCAACATCTCATTTGCTTGCTGGTGTGTGATTTGATACAAAAAACTCGAGTCAAACCTTCTTTCTCTAGAAAATAAAAAAGGAATGGGCACATGCACATGCACATGCACATGCCATACTGCCACACCTGGACACACATCATCCAATCCCTCTTATCGCCAATGGAAATGAAGAAGGAAGAAATATCGGCCGAAAGATCAAATCAATCTACTCAGGTAGGTAGGTAGGTAGGTAGGTAGGTAGGTAATTATTGAAATTTCCCCAAATCTAACTGGTCGATATAATAAATCTTATAAATCTACGATAAATCCATTCAAAATATAAAAATGTATCCATCCAGTTATCATATCATACATACCCTCCCTACCTCCTACCTAGTCATTCAATTTTCCGACCAATCTAGAATGTCACTCACACCTAAAAATAAATCATCGGAAAGAAACTCCCACAGTTCCCTCATATCAAACCGTTACATTCAACCCATCTACAAAATCATGCACCTCAAGGATCTTCAACCTACCTTGAACTATCCAACCAAAAAGAAATCCATCAAAAAATCAAATCAAATCAAATCTACAAGATGAGAAAGCCGAAAACTACCTAGCTCGCAAATAAAGACAATAGATACATAGTTGTGTCTAAGTAGGTGGTAAAAATGTTAAATGACGGATGTTTCACGTCACATTTGAATAACCATATTACATAGAATATACTCGAGTATGCAAGCTATTTATTGCACTGCACTATCTTTGTGCGGTTAGGTAACCTACATATGTCGCATAGAATAAAATAAGTAAGGATAATCAAGTACCGATAGGAGGTCGCTCGCTTTTTAACTCTTCTCTTCTTACGATTAATATCTACAAGGCACTCACTCAGTCACTTGTGGGATTTGGGAAGCAAGTACTACATAGCCCCAGCGTGAGGATCGAAGAAAGAAGAAAGATGAAAGATGAAAGATGATAGAAATTGGGAATAATATAGAATAATATAGTGGTTGGATCTTCATTTATATCATATCGTATATATTCTTCTCACAGGATATTTATTGTAACTTGGGTAAGATGATTACCTACCTACCTAACTAATCATGGTTCCAACAATTCACACTTCTCGAATCTACAGACAGAGTCTTTTGGACACTATGAAATGTAAAATTTGAATCATCTCTATTCTATTCTCCTCTGCTCCTCCCTCCTCTGCTCACCATCTCCTATCCCTCTTCTAAATCTTCTCCCGAATCACCACACCTTTCTTCCTTCCTTACACACAACAGTCAAAACACACACCACATCCATCCCTCCATCCATCCCCTATCCCCACACCACAGCCAACAATAAAATGAACATCCCGACATTCATCTTTCTCATTCTAAAATGTTTCAATTTCGTAAGGTGCACCCACTGGTTATACCGACACTGCTTACTCAGTATGGATACCTACCTAGGTATATATCAAACGTAAAAAGAAAAAGCCCACTCGGGGGTTCAATTAGGTAACACCCGATTGCCACACTAAAAGTACCTAGGTAAAATGTGCCACTGCACGGGACCATGCGCAGCCCAAACTTCAAATAGTTTGTTCATTATCCCCACATAAATCAATGAAGCCTTGGGAACGTATGATTAATGATTGACGCTTTTTCATGCACAAATCTACGGAGTATATCCATCCATCCATGTATGGACGCCAAATTCCCCTGAAATATCATCTTTGCTACTATTTGTATCCTTTGCCCTTGAGCTTCAAGAATTATCCTATCCTCTATTCACTTTGCCCAAGGCGCACGTGTTGAACCATTATCAGTATGTGATGGGTTTGTTGATGTTGCTGCTGCATTATTCGCCCGTGCTTGCCTTGTTGTAAATGTTGGCCCAGAGGAAGGTGTTGATCCTGTAAAAGTCGTTGAGGATGTAGGTGGTATATTTCGTCTTGTGGAAGGCATAGCCCCTGCTGCTGTATTTGCCCATGGTGCAGCTGTAGGTTGCATACCTTGAGTTTGTGGTGTGTTAGCCCAGGGTGCTCTTGTACCTTCTTGTGGTGCTGCTCGGGATGTAGGTGTCCCTCCTGAACCTATGGGCTGATTTGCTGTGTGTACTGTTTGAGGACTTGACACAGCATGAGGGTCTTGATCCCAACTAAATAATGATCCGAACGGGAAATGTTGTACCACCGGAAATTTCGATAGTACTTCTGCATTGTACATTTTGATCATCCCCTGAAAGTATTAGAAGTGACTATTGCTGTCAAAGAATGAAACTGACCTTATTTATTTTTCCCCATCCTGATCGCACTCCAGAAATATCAAAAAGAATTGGGCTATGTTCCCAAAATGGTCCAGTTTTCACATCATTAATGAAACCAATTGCCGAGAAATACATATTGTTCTTCCTTTCTCGATCAACTGTCAACTTCTTAGCCACATCTCCTGGGTTTGAAGCTTCTGGTAAAGATCCTTCTACTGGCATATCTTCATCATCAGTAATAGCTGGACAATATTGGGATGACCCAAATATATATGGTAGAAATGAATGATCATCTAGTCCCCATACACCATGAGATCCAGCTGGTTCTAGAGTATATGTGAGGATAAGCCGACGGATTACACGTAAATAGCTGATGGATATATTAGCATGTGCTGTACTACAAGTGAGGGAGGATAAACACACGGCTCTATAACACCTATAACGATACTTCTCTCTAACTCGCCTCGATTTGAAGATGTTTTTGTGAATCCACCCAACTTCCAAATACATCCTAAAAACGCTAAAAAGCTAAGTTCATGACCAGTTCCATAATCCAGTCTTTGCGCACTCCCAAATCCACCCAACAAATAAGAACTAAGTTCATCCAAAGCCGATACCTCGTCATCAGGAGAACTTCCCCCAAATTCAAGAACTTCAGCTGGTAAATATTGCTTCAACAGATCCCTGGCTCGTGTTTCCAGTATTTCATACCACTTTCGAAAGCTAACATTTCCAAATCTTCTTGGTCCTGTATCAGGTGGTGCTTCATCAATGATAGCATCGATATCTTCTAATAATTCCTGTAGTTTCTTAACAGGCTCCGATAGTTCTAGGGAAGTATCTAACGTCCAGGTCTGAGCTTTTTGATCTATATCAGATGATTTCCTAGGACACATAGCAATATTGAGTTGCATAACAAACACGCCAATATCGGTATATGCTTTTGATATGAGGAAGCGGGGCACATCGTGACCTTCATGGATTCTCTTTATAGGCTTTATGAAAGTATGAGGTCGTGATGAATCTAAAATTGGTAAACTTCGTGATAAATCAGTTTGCGCAGAGACATTTTGATTCTTTTGTTGTGAAGCCATCTTCAACATTTGTTGTTGATGTGATGAAGATATAGATTCGAAACGTTTGAGTTGGAGATGTTTTTCATGGGGTAAGCTAGGCAAAGAAAGCTACAGCCAACAAAAAAGCATCATGATATCAAATAGCTGTATCCTTGTCCATATCGATATTGACCTCTGATTGGTTTAAACCTTTAGCTCTGTTTGTTAAAGTACTGCCGCATTCTGACCCCATATCAGATTATCTTCAAACATCCAAATGTTGACCTTTTTGTTTAATCTTCACATTCAATGAATGGATGAAAGGCACACGGAAGTCTAATTGATCTATTTACCTGTATGGCTTTTCTACACTAGTCTCAAAATCTGCCCATTCGAGAGTAAGTTCCCTCGAGAACACCTCTACAAAAATATTTGCGCAAACTTTCGAGGACGGCTTTTCTTTCAAACAAGCTCGGTAACAATGCCAAGGACTAGACTACAAGAAGCAGGTAAGAGTATTCCATAATAATTATGCAATTACATCTAACTATTTATTATTAGCGGCAGCGAAGCGCGGGGATGCTGAATCGACAAACCTCGTTAATGACATTATCCATAGTAAGCGCGATCAAAGAAGGGTGAAGGTCGCACTTAAGCAGGCTCCACCCTTCAGCCGCCATCGACAGCCCGTGTCAGTCGAACAAGAATCAGATGCAGATTTTGAGGAAGAAGAGAGTGTTGAAGAGGAAGAGGAAGGGGATATTGAAGAAGCATTGAATGCACAGCTACTTGCGAATCAATCCGGATTAGAGCCCGAAGACATGACGGACGAACTCGAAAATCACCAGCGAAAATCCCTCTCCGCGAGAAAAACTACGGAGAAGCATCCTCAGAAACAACTTCGCCGACCAACTAGGAAAGGAAAAGGAACAGCTGAAGATGTCCCAGAACCTCCACATGTTTCGCCACGGAAGCGCAAACGAGATGACGATATTCTTGATTATGGTGTTGCTGAAGACCAGGGTGGTGCTCAAGGCAATCATAAACTCACGCCCTCCAAGCGAGCAAGTAAAAGGCCAATGACGAAGGGCATCCCCAAACAGAAAGCATATACCATAGTCCCTAAAAGAGGTAGGGGTCGCCCCCGCAAGAATTTGGTCTATAGGGAACCGACTCCTCAAAATGAGCCTATGGCTCCGGCGAACAACGAATCGGATGAGGAGGCTGAAGATTCAGATGCAACATTTCCCGAACCGGCAAATGTTAGCAAAAGCGTTCGTAAAAACGCTCGGCGAGCTGAAGAAGTCGACGAGGGAGAGGGGGAGGGAGATGAAGAGGAAGGTGGTGCCTTGAATGGTCCTACAAGTGCTCAGCAAAGGGGAAAAGATGACAATGAGGACGAAGAAGAAGACGGTGATGAGGACGGCATAACAGGCGTGATCATGAGTCAAAGTCCTGTCAAAAGTCCAGCAAAAGCAAAACCTCCGGCTTCTAGGAAACAACACTTAAGGAACGCAGAGAATGCGAGGAAAATTAGCAGTAACCATGCGAATGGTATCCGTAACAACAGGATTCAGTCTTCACCCCGCTCAAGACGCAGAGAGGAGATACCCGCAGAAGTCGGAGAGGACTTGAGACAAGCAGCTGAAGATATTGCCGAGGAAGCTGGAGAGGAAGCCAATGATGGTACGGATTTTGGGGAAGAATCTTATCGACAGCTTAGCCGAAAGCTTACCCTTTGGAAAGGGATTATTGGCCTCGATTTTTTCCGAAATGTTGAAAGGATATCGAAACGCATTGGTTGCAAAGAAGCTAATGGCCTATGGGAAACAGTAACACCTGGGGATCGCGGCGTTAAAACGAAATCGGGTGAGAGGATCCAAAGATCTTTAGAGGAGCTTCGAGAACATTATCGAGATCTTAAATATGCGATAGATGAGAAGAATGATGTTGATCAAATTCAAGCGAATTTGGACATTGATCAGAATATTGATGCCTTGAAGAACAGGATAAACAATTTGTTACAGCCTTTGCATGGAGGTGTTGTTGAACATTATGAGAATCGACGACGTGAATTTTTGATGGATCTTTACTTTGTTCTCATTCGCAAATTCCTCAAAGTCTTAAATACCGCCATTCTTACGTATGGGAGCTACGAACCGTTATCAAAGAAAGATTTATCAGTGGTGATTGAGATCACTAAAATAATCCTTGAGCTTTTTGATAATCTTGACAGACAGAACAAGGAATTCCAGCCCGTGGATCGCGGTCAGACGAAGCAACCATTG
This sequence comes from Sclerotinia trifoliorum, assembly GCA_905066765.1. Classification (NCBI taxonomy): domain Eukaryota; kingdom Fungi; phylum Ascomycota; class Leotiomycetes; order Helotiales; family Sclerotiniaceae; genus Sclerotinia; species Sclerotinia trifoliorum. Next base: position 1,242,179 of record CAJHIA010000033.1, read on the forward strand.
AGAGAACTTCGCCCTCTTTTGCGAGATGAATTATTGAAAAATTGTCGGCAGAGGCTCGTCGAAAGAGAAGAGGCGGAAATGCGAGAGAAGCTCCTTGCAAGTACCCAAGAAAAAATACGTGCTGAACAAGAAGAAGATGAGACGCGAAAGGTTGAAAATGAAGAGAAAGATCGAGAGATTAGAGCATATAATAAAGGTGTTGAAAGGCGCATGATGAATGATCCAGAGATATATCGTTTGATTAAACTTGAGATGAAAAGGAATGAGTACAGAAAACTTCCACAAGCTGAAAGGATCAGACGTGAGCTAGAAGCGGAACGTGCCAAAAGGCCGACGAGACCTATGCAACAAATTACACAAGGAGAACGAGAGGAATCTATTGCCATTTCACATAGAAGTCAAAGAATCGATGACTGGGATGATCAACGGAATGATCCATTCTTAGAAGATTACGCCCCTCCCCACGACGCCAATAGGTAGGCGACTATTCAATTCTATTCCATTTCTTTTCTCTAAAAAAAAATTACAGCAACAGCATTTTTTCGCAATTCCAAAGAAGAGATTCCACATCTCCATCTCCCTTACCGGAACCAGAACCAGAACCAGAACCGGAACCAGAACCAGAACCAGAGCCAGAGCCAGAGCCAGAGCCAGAGCCAGAACCGCCAGAAGCACCACCTAGCTTTGATGATGTCCCTGATGAGGAGAAAGAAAGATTCTATGCTTACTTTAGAGCAAAGTACGAATATGAAAAGCATGGTTTGGAAGATAAAGACTTCTGGAATCGTTTACGAGCAGATTTAGATGGTGGCAGATATACATTAGATGAGATTTGGGAATTTGCGAAAGAGCTCCAGGCGAGTCTAGATGATGCACATGAAAATAGGGAATTGGATGGGGATGAATATTTATGGACATATCATGTTTGGGATTGGGAAAGGGAGTAGTGGATAAATGTTTTTGGAGTGACGAAGCTTGTACTCCGTAATGTTGTGATGGGATACTCGAATTCGTCACGGGATTGCATATGAAGGGATGGGATGCGATGGATGGCGTATATGGCGCAGGCGCAAATTGCCAGTTGGTTTTTGTTTTCATACGATGATACCCAATACTGTATAGGTATTTGATGTTATATTAATATAGGTTACCTTTGTTAAATTTGATATAATATCATGCATGTACCTAGGTATCTGGTTAGATATGCTCTAGTTTTCTGCGGTAAGATTATTACAACCGTAGGACTGGTGGACTTAGTTTAGCCAGACAACGAATTTCTCGTAATCTTGCCTTGTAAGATCTTACATGAAATTTCTTTCTTTAAGAATCTGGAGATCATGATCTACCTACGTGCGGAAATCCGGAAGTACTAATTATGATTTGTGATGCAATTGTTAGACTATCAATCAAGTTTTTAAGGCTAGAGAATGTATTATGACTCGAGTCCTGGTACTTTATTCGAGTAGTCGAGTAGATGGGATAATAACTTGTTGCTAAATCGTTAACTTAGGCTGTTTTTCACATGCTTCTCGCTTGCGTTTTCGCATGGACTTCCGCATGGACTTGCTAAAAGGGGTAATTAGCTCCCCACTTGCCTGCGTGATGTACGAGTAAGTAAGTAAGTGTGCTTTGGACTGGATTTGCGGGGTTTAAATGGCTGTGCGATGTATTACAGAGAGAGTGTTGGGATATATAAGAAGGGTGGTAGAAGGGTGGGAATGAATAGATAGGTAGATTTATAGAAGTGAGAGTCTTGGAAAAATTTGAGATTTGAGATTTAAGAGTTGAGATTTATATTTGAATTTGAACTTGAAATTGGGGAAGAAGGAAGTACGAGTAGGACGACCTGTCAGTGAAAAGAGGCGATAAGTTGAAAATTGAACATTGGTGATCTATAAGGTTTCTAACGTCAGGAGAGAATACGACTGTATACGACAACAACAGCAAATAGGACAGCGACAACGACAGAGAATATCCAAAAATTTATTACCTACTCGCTCGCCAAAAATACATACTCAACATGTCCGATTCAGAAATCTCTACATACCCCAAAACACCACGAAATACCGTGCAGAGATATAGAAATCTAGGTATTTTTACTTCTCTTCCTTTTGCTCCCCCTTCTCTCCTTTTTTTTATACTCCTACTCTTCTTCCCCATTTCCCATTGTCGATTTCCATCACTGCACTGCACTCTCATCACTTCCTCCTGTCACTCTTCCTTTTTCCTCATCTATCATTCACCACTCCTCAATCACCCTTCTCTATTCCTTTCCTTTTCCTTTCCCCTACATCTCACTCTCATCCATACATGTTCTCCATATAACTCGAGTATCGATCCTTCCAATCTATTATTCAACTACCAGCTAACTAACCACTCTCTTTTCTACATTATAGCAAAATACGATCATCATACTATTCATAGTATTATAAATAGTTCGCCGTTTTTGCATGTTTCTTGTGGGTTTGGATTGTTTCTTTTTATTGTGTATTTTTGTGTTTGCTCTACCCCTAGGTCATTCATGTGGTCTTTTTTGTTTCATGTTCTGTTCTACTTAAGTTCGATTTTTATGTCTTATTCTTCGTCATCATGGTGATTTACAAATCTCTCCCGTTCACTTGCTTATTATATCCTCTCTACAATTCCCCCCTTGCCATCCCAATCCCAACCACAGTCCCCCCAACACAACCACAAACCACCCACTAACCCCTCCTCCCTCCTAGTCAACACCCCTTCCCCATCCGATCCCTTCCCCGCTCTCCTCCCCATGATAGGTTTCGCAGGTAAATACAACCCGCAAAACCCTGATGAAGAAGATATCGGCGAAGGAGCAAATATATACATTCACGGCTATGTAAGTAGTCGATTGATGAGAATGGGGAAGAGTGCTGGAGAAGGAGGAGGAGGAGGAGATGATGATGATGATGAAGAGGAAAAAGGATTACCTATGACGGTTGCGGCGACTTGTTTGGATGGATTGGTTTTGGCACTTGCGCCCTATAATCATAGTGAGTTGGTTGCCCTTTTTTGTTTTCTTTTCCCGTATTTTTATTTCTATTTCCGTTTTTGTTTTCGTTTTCGTTTTTTTGATTCTTGGTCTGTTCAATTTTGGAGGGTGGTGGTGTTATGTTGAGCCCATTCATTTGAATTCATTCGACTTTGTTCACATACCCGGATAATGGAAGCAGGGGAAGAAAAGGTGGAAAGGAGAGAAGGAAACGAAAGGCTGACTGAAAACATCCAGATTACAATTACCGTAGTGCAGTTATCCAAGGATATGGACAAGTCGTCGAGGATGTAGATGAGAAATTAGTACGTTTATTCACTCCACTCCCTATTCAGTACTCCACTCCCTATTCCCTCATTCTTCTACATCTCTTCTTTTATATCACTTCATCCCATCATCAATCCCGCCATCATTCTCCTCATCTATCCCGTCATCAATCCCTCCATTAATCCCTGCTCCCCATTCCCCTCTTCTCAGACCCCTTCTTCCGCAAAGCAAACCCTTCCCCTAAGACCCCTCTTCCACCCATAAACCACGCCCACCCCATCCAAGTCCAAATCCAAACCCCTATCCAAAACAACCTCTTAACTAACACCTCAACCAGTGGGCCATGAAAAGATAACCAACACCGTCCACCCCGCCCGCTGAAAACAGCCGCAACTCACCCACCAAACGGACAAGCCTTCCATCTCTGATCTTTCCCCTTTTTCTTTTTCTCCCCTCCCTTCCATTAATCTCCCACCTTTCCCCAAACCCCCCCTCCCAAACTAATCTCATCCTCCCCAAGATCCTCCTCATCCACCCCTCACCGCATCCTCCAAACTCCGACGGGGGTCCCCGACCCAAAGCCGATCTCCAAACCTCCCTCCGCGAACGCGTCTGGACCGGTACCATACCCGTACATCTACAATACGGCACGCCTATCGCAGCTGAAGAGTGTAGGGTCGCTGAGACACCGGGGTATATTGAAGATTTTGTACGGGAGAGGAATGCCAAGGGGAGTTTGCTGTGAGGATGGCGGGGAGGAGGGCAGGAGGGGCAGGAGTGAGGAGGTAGGGAGGGATGGGGAGGGATATGTGTTGGGGATATGGGATTGAATCTTTAATTAAAGAGCAGAGCAGAAGATGATGAAAAGGGATGGAATACGGTGAATTTGTTACTTAGTTTTAACAAGCAACATTGACATCATTCCTTTCCTGTCACCAATGCCTAATAAAATGCAATAAAATATAATAAAATAGCCCCACAAACATCTATTTAATACCTATATATCTACGAGTATAAAAACAACACATTAAAATTAAACTTCTAAGAATCTCATAAGATGTTATGTTATGTTCATTTGGAAGGAAAAATTTTGGTTATTTGATTTCATTTCACAGATAATTGTCTATTCTTCCGTTTCCTCTACCATCCTTCTCTCCTCACATCCTCACTCCCACTCTCCTCACATCCTCACTCCCACTCCCACTCCCCCTCCCACTCCCACATCCATTCCACTCCACCAAATCAACACATCACATCAAATCAAATCAAAAATCAACAACTACAAAATCCATCCATCCATCTCATCCCGTCAAAAATTCAACAAAAATTCAAGATAAAAAAAGAATGAGACAGATAGATGGATTTGCAAACTATTCTTTTTTTTTCTGTTCTTTTCTTTTCTCCTCTCCTTCATTATCCTTCTTCTCTCCGCCATTCTTCTTTTCTCCTCCATTATTCTCCTCCTTTCCCACAAACTTTCCCTTCATCACCCCCACTATTCCTCTACCCTCCCACAGAATCACTCCCCGAAGTGTGCCATTTCAACTAAACCATCCTTTCCTACGCATCACATCATCCATTGTCTTCCATCAAAATTTTAAGAAAGAATAATATACATAAAATCAAACGCGTGCGTCATTTTATCGCTCGCTCAATTCAACACGCAAACCATGCAGATATGCAATAAATAAAACCTCCTTTTTGTAGCTTACCAAATTCGCAATCTTTCATTAAAAAAGGTACGGAGTGGTGTCCTTGCTTCTTTTTGAAGCCTTGAAGCTTACATTCCCGTTATTCTTCCCTGTAAGCATGATAACAAATGAAAGATTATCATAAGTCTCTCTAAAAATCTCGTACACAGTACGGTCGTACTCCAAAAAAACTCCCGCTCCAATCTGTGAAATCAAAGGGTATGCCACCCTGTATATGTGCGTAAAACTCCTAACCGCCAAAACTCATGGTTCAATCAGTCATGACGTTAGGGAAAATAATTTTTAAGACAAAACTCGAAAAAGAAAATAGTAAAATATCATTCCATTAATGACAAAGGTCTCTTATCAAGCCGGCTCATCTGTCGACTTGGGAAGCTCAGAATCTGTGGAACTTTCTGCTGTTGGCTCATCAATCTCAGTACCATCGGCTGGCTGACCATCCTGTTCAACTTCTTTAGGATTGCTCTCTGTACCGATTTGAACATCCGTGCCAGCAACTGCAGTACCCACAATGTCAGGTTCAGTGCTTTCACCAACACCATCAATAAGAGGCTCCTTGATAGTAGGTGCACCTTCTTCATTGCTAACATCTGCCACAGGTCTTTCAGCTGTGGTTGAAAGATCATTATGAGGACCCGCATCGACTTCAGTAGTAGCATTGAGCGCCTCGTTTGTAGAATTAAGCCTCTCGTCATATATCAATGGCCTTTTCTTATCATCCCTGGATGGTGAAGTACCGCCGTCGAGTGTATCCTTATCAGGCTGAAGAGCCTCAGGTCCTTTTTCAGGAGGATTTTGGACTGGCGTTTCGTTGGAGGGTACAGTTAAAGATTGTAATGCTGATGGTTGCATTTTATGAAACCAACCTCCACATTCCCATTCCCCTGGTTGGTACAAGCATGATTCTCGAACCTTGCTATTAACGATCCCTTCGAGTAATACGTTGAGACGTTTGAAGTCGATGGGTTTCAATACCCAGCCATCAAAACCAGCATCAATATATGTCTGACGTTCACGTTCAACCAGAGAAGCTGAAACGGCAAATATAGGTACTCTACCATTGAGCTTCGCTCGAGGGGAAAGGTCAAGGTGAATTTTTTCAAACGATCGAATCATCTTTGTCGAGGTAAGTCCATCAACTATGGGCATTTGCATATCCATAAGTACTACATCAAAACGAGTGTCCGCCGATGAAGATGTTGCGGTCGACTTAGAAGAGTTAGTGACGTTATCTCCATAAGCACTTGCACATTCTTCCCCATTTATGGTGTGGTAGACTTCATGACCACCTTTTGTTAACCTCTTATTGATAATGCGACTATTGACAGGATCATCCTCGGCGACTAAAACCTTCAAATGCTCTGTATTGAGTGACGTGGACGCTGGTGCAGGTTCAGTTTCATCAACTGCAAGTGCAACTTTGCGTGATTTGTTTTGTGAAGATGGTGTTTGGAGGTTAAATTTCACCTTTGCTGCAACTAGAGAAGCACTTATGTCGTTTGTATTTTCCGAGAATTCATCCGGCATCCTAACAGCTCTTATAGGTGTTCTGCTATCGCATATACTCTCGGCTCCCGGGGTACGGGCGTCCTGTAATCTAAAATCATCAGGGGCTTGGTAAGACGTCGAGCGCCTCAGAGCTTCAGGTCGACCCGAACTTGAAGGCATAGGTGCACTGTTAATACTATGTCGGTCTCTGCTACTAACATGTTGCAAAGGCTCCCCCGATCCATTGCCAATCGGGCCAGAGATAGCATCAATTAATCGATCCACGTCGCTTCTCGCGCTAGCTTTGCTGCTGTTATTACTTTTAAAGCTATGCAAACTAGCAATCTCTTCTACGCTTCGCCTGCGGACGATTGAAGAATCGATACTTGGTCTGACGGAGCTTGCTTTTTCAACAAGAGTCACCTCACCAGTACCTACGGGAGGTGGCGACGCAATCGGGGGCGAGATAGATGCCGTATTTAAGAATGCAGCCTTCTCCTGATTTCCAGAATTCTGTAGATCAGGAAGCCAAAAAGGTAATTGAATGACAAATCGCGATCCTTTGCCCACCTCCGACTTCAATCGCAGTTGACCGTCCATGTTCCTGACAATTCTAGCTACCATTGCCAGACCTAGACCAATGGTACGCTTACCATCGACGAGGGCTTTTTCATTCCCCTCTACATCATCACACAAAGGATCACCATCAACTTGCTCGAGATCTCGAAAAAGCGTATCAAGTTTTTGGTTCGACATGCCAGCACCAGAGTCTTCCACCACAATCTCAATGTTCACTTTGTTATCTGTTATTTCTTGTAACCAGATATCAACGCGAACAAAACCGTTTGACGTATGCTGAATAGCATTTGCTGTGATATTAGCAACTGCTTGTCTGACACGTCTTTGGTCGCCATGCACGAATTGTGGAACACCAGGATGCTCAACTACGGCATATTCAATACGCTTACGCTTAACATCGCCATTGAACAAGTCAGTAGCCTCTCGTATTGCGGCAGGAAGATCGAAAATTTCGTCTTTGATCAAATCCTTGCCCTCCTCGGTTTTTGTCAAATCCAGCAAATCGTTGATGACATAAATTAATGACTTAGAAGCAGAGTGTGATTTGGCTAGGTTTTCTCTTGTCTCTTGGTCTAATGCACCCTCGAGGGCAATCTCGAGGTAATTTATGATGGCGTTCAAGGGAGTTCTGACTTCATGGGCTGAATTTGCTAATAGTAGTCGTGTAAGCTGACTGCTCTGCAATGCAGCTTCCTTTTGACGCCAGACCTAGATTTTGATGTCAGTAAAACTAAGATAACTCAGTGACAAGGATTGAACATACTTCGATAAACTTTCCATAAACAAGACAGAGCACAGCAGCGGTCTCGACCTGTTCCTCCGTCCATTCACGGCATTTCCCAACTACAGTTTCATTCCATGTCTTGAAGCTTTTCCTGGGCTCCAAATATCCCTCAGTACCTTCCTTGATAAATTTTTCATACGGATTACCAGCCCATTTGACGTTTCTTATTTGTCCAGACCGGAAAAAGACAATAAAGTCATCCCCTTCTGAGCTCAATGGCACCAAAAGTAAACCTGCAATAACGTTGAATCCTGGGGCGTATCTAAGATCAGGAAAGTCTTGTTTGACATCTTGCGAGGTCATCACAGTTTTTAGCTTGCGCATGCGCATATATTCCAGCATGGCAAGTGCCTCGTGGGATTGGTCGACCTTGCCCAATATTTTCGTCTCTCCTTGAATCGAGAGAAGTCCAAAGTCAGCATCGAACAATTTCAAGAGGTCGTCAGATGATGCTATAATGTAACCAGAAGGATTAGCTTCTGTTGGTGCAGTGTTGATAAGCTTGCGAGCTTGGAGTCGTGAAGCGTATGATAATCTCTCAATATTCCTTGATGCAGTGTCACCGACGAGCCGGCACATCTTTCGAATAGGAAAAGACACTCGCATTCCTTTCACACCGTATGTGTGGCAAGCGATCAAGCCCCACAATTCGCCGAAAGCATTTATAGAAATAGACATTGACGATCGAACTGCCATATTCCTGAGATATTTGATGTGGATAGGTGACATCGCTCGCTATGAGATATTAGTAGGGATTGGAGGATGTCTGGTTTAAGACTACTCAGGTCTGGTGGTAAAGAACTTACAAGATAAGCATATGACAGATCAAGAGGTTTTTCAAGCTCCTCGATGCCACGGCAAACGAGTCGTGCCGTTTCTAAATCTCTATCATAAAGAAGTCGGACTTTGTTGACTTTGTATAATTCTCGAGCTTGCTTAGGGATATCTGACGCCGGGAAATTGAGTCCTTTATAAAAGTCCTTGGTCGCTCGGGGGTCAACAAGCTCTGTAACCACCCGGCCATTATACGAAGCATCAAATTGATAAATCATTACTCGGTGGAAACCCGTCAATTCTTTAACCACGCCTACAAGAATTTTTAGAAAGAGCTCTAAATTTGGCGCTGTGGCGAGCTGTTCTTGCACCTGAGACATGATATTAAAGACCTCCATAGCTGCGGCTTCGCCTTTACGCTTGCGAGCATTCCTCAGTACCCGAAGTGGTTTGCTTGTATTAATCGTGCTCTCATCAAATTCCTCTTTTGTTGGATTACTGTTGAGCGTGTCCTCTGGGGGTTCTGGCGTCTCCTCCTGTTCGGGAACGAGAGGGTACAGTTGATCATCGTCAAGCTCAAACTCGCAAATGATCATTTCGGGGTCAACAGGGTTTATGTGCATAGCAACCCATAGTTTCCTAGATTTACGAGTTTTGGGATGCCGAATCGAGACGGTGAAAACTTCTGGGCCATTTGATGCAGGATCGGCATCATCATCGCGAATAAAGTCAATGTGATCAAGAAGGTTTTCCTAGCATGGTAAGTAAAAAGCTCTCAAAATGGGTTCGCCTAAATGACTCACTTGCTGTTCCTCGCTCAAAATGTCCAGGAAGCTATTTAATCGAAAAAGCTCTTGGGGAGTATATCCAATCAGGCGCTGAGAATTTTCACTGACAATACGAACCAAAAGCTGGTCATCGTCGTGTTCTGATAATGCGATTAGTAAACCAAAACCTTGAACAGCTCCAGGGATGTGAATCGGTTCATCCTCGCATGTTTGCAAGACATCTCCATCACGTCCAGTAATGATGGCATGCCCTTCCGAAGTCACAATATGCTTGAATCTGGCGGTTACTAGCCCGCCAACCCCATCATCTTCGCCAGCCGACATATTCCCCATCGATGATAGATCTCCTGTACCTCGGGCGCTTGAAGCATGTGTAGTAGCAGATCTATCAGATGTATTGTCGAGAAATTGTTGCAAACGACTGCCTCTGTGATCACTGCGACTTGTGGAAGTAGAGGACTTGCGATCTGCTCTCCTCGGGTCTGGGCCAGATTCCGTCTGACTTCTTTGGCGAGGGGTTGTCTTTCCATCCGAATCTGTAACACTTCTCCTACCTCCATCTTTACTTGTCACACTCGAAGGACGTGGAAAGTAGTCATTCATTTCACTAGCAGCGGAGCCTCTAGCTGAAAACGTATAAGGTGTCTGTGTAGTATCGACACTCACGACACTTCTGATTGGAAATACTCTATCGTTAGTAGATGTTGCTGGGCTACCCAGTTGCTTGTCTGAGTTGGCGCTCCACGATGATACTCCTTGGGCAGATGAAGCTGAATAGCCCTTGGGGATGTCGGATGCCCATAATCGTGGTTTTGAGGTTGGGGAAACGGGGATTGGTGTGGTGCCACCTTTATTTCGCGCCCGAGATGAGGACCGGGAAATATCTCCCATTGATGGAATATTGACGTCCTTTGGTAATTGGGCATTGTCGACAGGATCCGGCAGCATTGCAAGGAGTTCTTTGACCTTGACAGTGTCCGCCTCTATTGGGGTGACCAGTTCGTGCCCAAAGTTTTCCGTACAAGCTATTTCTATCTATTCTAGTAGAAAGAGTGTTTGTTCGTAACCAGCCTTTCACACCCTCATGTATTTATCTTCGTCTTGTCCGTATATGCATCGAGAGATGTTCGCACGATCGTTTGCAAGATGTAAGCTTTTCCTACAACATAAAGAATAGCTGCCCGCTTGATTCGTTCCCAGTTTGAAGCCAGATAAATTTGTGAAGCAAAGTGAATGAGGGTAGTTGAAATAGAGTGTTCTTGCTGGAAGTCAGAAGATCGTGGTATTGACAAAGTAAACAATCTCGATATCGATAGAGAGCGAAATTGAGGAATGATGGAGGGTTTGTATTGATTGAGGGGGATTTACGTTTTTGGAGAGGATGGGACTATCCTGAAGTTGATTCTGAATTCTGAATTCTGAATTCTGAATGTAGGTGAAAATCGTCACTCGTTCCTCCTCATGTCAGGTCAGCGCAAGTTTGATTGAAGGTTGAAATTGAAGTTGTGAGTGTTTGAATGTTTGAATAATCGAATAATGGAATATTCGCCTAGTGAACGAAGGGAACGATCCACTTACCTACTTGCTCGGTATGTATGTACATACAGAGTCCAGAGGTCAGAGATCAGTGGGTCAGTGGGTCAGTGGGTCAGTGGTCAGTGGTCAGTGGTTGGTTCACTTGATCGTAGCAATTTGTGGTTGGGTTGGGCGAGACCGGAAGTGGCGAATGAGATGAATTATGTGGGTTTTTGCGTATTAGATATTAGATAAGATGGAATTTAATCATTTTTTATGGGATTTACGGAGGGGCCACCTCGGGAAACCCATCATTTTAATTGGTATAATTTATGGAAACATTGAAAACATTGAAAACATGAAAACCCTTATCCTTCCTTTGCCTTGGAATCTATTTTCCCCCCAAGTTCTCCCATTTATTGTTTATCTACAGGCGGAGACAAGTCCACTTTTTTGTAGCTGCTGTAGGTACATACATACATATATGAGTACGTATATATTCTACTCGTATTGCCACTTTTCATTCGAGTATTCCGTAGAGCTTCAATTGTCTGTTCTCTACCCAGCTGGTTGACATGTAGTACTTTGTCCTTGGTAACTCAGGGAATGAATCTTGGTCTCAAATAAAGCTAGAACTACAATGTAACAAGGAACAAGACATATACTTTTTGTATCTTGGGCAGTCCATGATGTGTTGTGCCGTTCGAGTACAGAGCAAGTAAACTCGAAAGCCACAGTTGGACTAGAAGGTAAAAATTGTAAGCCATCTCCAGGTGGCTGATATCCCTGCTCTGAGGAATAGGGTAGTTCCAAGCATTCAGCATTCGTTCCCAATGCCGTGTATGATCTACAAAGATCAGCGATTGCCCTAGACATGAATCCATAAATTCAATTCCGCCTTGAACGACAGAAAGTGTACAGTACTCATATAGCGAAGTATGTACTACCTAGGACCTAGTAGTCTTGGTGAAAAGCATAGGTAGCTGCATTCCGTTCCTAAGGAAAAGAAGTCAGAGCAAAATTGTGGTTCTACCAACTTGCACAGGGGAGTAATATACTTAGTAATATTACTAAGTCATACCAAGCCATTCTAGGTACGTCTCCTTTCATACTCTCGTGCAGACTTGATATCTAATCATATTGTGCTAGATATCTGCTCCCTCCTAAAAACTCGTATATCAGACATCTCTCTTATGGAAATCTTTCCTCCGCTCTGCAGTTCAAAACTGGAGAATCGCCGGGAATATTTGATAATTATAGCATACAGATCCTCGACGGCCCCACTTGAGGTACATTGTTTCAAATTTGGATTGCTTCTTCAGTCCGGAGTATGGAGAAAGTCCCTTTGTCGATCAAAAAGTTATCGTACGACTGAGTTTTTATCATAAGCATGGATGCACCCACCTACCTACAGTGTACATCCATCCATCAAATGGTGATCGAATAAATCCAGCCACTTATGATCCACCCTATCTTATCAGCCGTGATGTTTCATTCGACCTTTTGATATCAAAGTAAAATCAATACTCCCCGTACCTAGATGATGATATAAGGCATTTATCCGTACCGACCTATGTAGCATTCATAATTAGACCAGTCGGAATACTTCAATCTAAAGTTTAACACAGCCTCAGAAAATATCAACCTCATATACCTAGGTGCTGTGTGCTAACTACCAGCCTACAACACCGTGGTCAAGGTTCCGGGGAGATCCAAGAATGCACTACATCATCACATTTAGATATCTCCGGGGGATAAAAGTATAACAGTAGATGTCGCAAGTGACAAATGCTTCCATGGAGACGATTCGTGTTCGTATGATGACAAACATTCTAACGTAGGTAGGTAGGTAGGTATATATACATATTACCGCTACGGAGCATTTTATCCGACATTTTGAAACTTGGAGATAGGAGGGAAACTTCCCTATCATTCCATATACCACTACCTACCTACATTCACGGATAATACCTGCTATCTAGATAAATCTCAATGAATATATCAAATCAAATCCTCTACCACAAATCTATCCACTGATCCAAGCATCGGAGTTGAAATTAGTTCTACAGTACATACAAACACACTCGATACAAACACGGCCCGCCTAGGTTCTACCCGCTTTAGATACGATACCAAGCATGCATCCATACACAATCCGGAGTATTCGCCACAGTTCCCACAGACCAGACCAAACCCAAAACCCAAAACCCAAAACCCAAAACCCAAAATACCCCATAAAAACCATCACATCAGAGTAAAAAAATCAAATATATAAATCCCTTTCGGATTCGGGACCTCCTCAAAACAGGACTCGCCGCTAAACAAGTATCATATAGTATAGTATAATATATCTCCATCTTCATCACATCGGAAAACTTAAATACCGAGAAGATGGATTTCAAAATATAAAAGTTAATCTTATCATACTCACAGGAAATAAAAACTCTAATAGATTATTAGTTTATCTTTATTACTCTAATATCTCAATCTCAATCTCAATCTCAAAATCACTAACCTTATATCTATCTACATATCTATCTCTTCAAAGAGTTTTTAGCATTTTGCGTTTTACCATTGACCCACCCACCCAGCCTTCCTTCGATGACGATCCTATCTTACGGGGTAGGTAGCTAAGCTTGTACTCCGTACAGTACTAGTAAGTAAGTGTATTTGCCACCCGCATCAGAGCTTTGCAGCATCATCGGAAACATATGTATATGCAAGCAATCTGCGCACGTATGATAAGTACAAAGCAGAGCTGCACATGCAAGCCTTATTAAATCAGTGCGTTTAGTTGGTTGAGTGCATAATTATATGCGGAAGGAATGAAATGTAATGTATTGTATATTGGTTTGGTAGGTACTTCGTTACTAGGTGGGTAGGTTGATAGCTAGGTATTTTAACTTCAATATGAGTAGATGGGGATTTGAGATTATTTGAGTAGATGGGGATTTGAGATTATTTAATTGATATCGATATTTAATATGATGATTGATTGATTATTTAGGTTTTTATTAATATAAATAGATAAATAAATAAATAACTCTAAAACACATATTTTTTATAATCTACTTGAGTATTTAAAATCAATTATTTATTTTAAATATTAATTTATCTAATGAAAAATCTTATTATATAAATAACTTTATTACTTTATTAGAAGTTCAGATCTTGTAAAATCTTTTATTATATTAATTAATATTATTTATTATCTTGATTTTTTATCAAGTGTATTTCGTTTTTATATATTCTTTATATATGTCTTAAGCTTTACTTGATGAAAAGTTTCATCGTGTTAGAAGTTATATTTGAAGTCATGTTTGAAGTAATTAGAGTGTTGTGTAGTTATTATTTATTATTTATTGTTTATTGTTTATATTCTACATTAATCTTCTATAGAGGCGCGCGATTGAGAACTTTTATATCTTCAATTCATCTTTCTAAAATAAAAAGTCAAGATAAAAATAGATGGACATACACGTGGATCTTTGTCTAGATTTCAATACTACTATTGTACTTTATACTGGTGATTCAGATGTGTTTTATATAAACATTTAGTTCGGAAGAGGGTCTATTGTTGAGCGTCTGGCGGACAAAATAATTATGTTGAAGGATAAATAGATATAAAGGGTTGAGGAGGCGGATTGAATTAGAGATTGGATACTCCAAGTTCATGAAAGTATGAAGTGCATACGTAAAATCAAGAAAAGAATACTTTTCTGTGATTGTGTCCTTAGAGCATGAACTCAGAAGGCAACAGGAATTGAAACCCTGGCTTTTAAAGTCACTACTAGAAGAAGTTAATGAAGCTTCTTCTATCTATCGAAGAAAGCACCTTACAAGAAAGAATATAGAAAACCTGTTGATAACTTCCGTGGAAAGTCCAGCACAGTTACTTGAAAGTAGCTAGAGGAAGGTCTTCTGAACTTATGTACCGGATTAAGAAGTATCCTTCGATGTTTGCCGGACGAGATGCATACTGGACTCAACGGCAGCAATAAACTATCGTGTATTATGTTTGACGTAAATGAGATGGGAGCAAAGTACTGAAGTAGCTCGAGAAACCCTAAAATCCACGTCATTTCTTTGCTACAGATGCGGCACTGAGCTCACATGGCTTTCAGAGCAACATAAGCTTGCACATCATAATAGTATCAGCACCAATGTTGATGTCTAACATTGATCTTTCAAGTAAATATTAAAGATTCTGAGAATTGAGGATGTTTCGGGGATCAGTTGAATAGTAATAGGTTGAATTGGCAGGCACGTCCTTCAATTGTGTAGTGAATGCCAGAAGCATAACGTATGCTATTCATGAACAGAACTTTCTAGAATAGAATAATTGAATTAAGATTTCAGCACTAAAGGTATTGGTGGATAAGTGAGCCACTTCCAACAGCGAGTATGTCTCAATCCTACCTTTAAGACTCTACAAGGAAATAGGTGTCTAATCTAAAGATTGGACAACCTTATTATCATGTCTAAAAGCGAGCATGAAAAGTGTTCTAGATGGATCAAAATAAATAGAAAAGTAGGTTAAAATCCGCAAGGCTAGCTGAGGAATGAAGTTGTTCCTAATGCATACGCATCGGCATATACATCGTTTTAAACTTCCAAGTTCAAAGAACACAAAACTATGAGTATATTCAAAGTGAATTAATGTCATTTGGTATTGAAGCAACTGTGTATTAACCCGCCTCGTCGAAAGTCTCGCTTAAACTGCATCTTACGGCTACAAATAGACAGCAGCTTCCCTTATAAATCTTTTCTGTGCGTAATGTTGTCATCTAATCTTCTCATTATATGACTCTGTGTTACTCAAGAGCCGTATAAACATTTCAACAATTAATAATATAGCCATCATATATTCAATTGATGACGATGATAGTTTCTAAGAGCAAAAGTTCGTCTACCGAACACCATCATCCTAACATAATATGAAGTGATAATGATAATAAATATAACGATGTCGATACGATAATAGTGAAGTTTTATCGGCAAAGAAACTATATTTTATAAGTATTAAAAACGTGCTAGATGAGATGAAGACTTCAGAGTAGAATACAGAATGATTCGAAAAGGGTTGGAGGATGAATAAATCTCCATCGCTTGTATCACAAACCCCTACCAGAGCAGAAACTAGGCGAAAATAATTTCCTACCTTCTCGAAATTGAGAATGATATGGTGGTGTATTTATAGACGGGTATTGAATTTTGAGCGATAGAAATTGGATGTTGGATGGATTGAGCCTTCGATTAAGTTTATTGAGGGGCAAGCAATTCACCAAACCCAATACAATCATACAGTTATTTCTGCATCACATTCCACTACCGATTAATAGAGAACAATGAAATCTATTCCAATACATTCATTCACTAAAATTAGTGGATTTACTAATTTCCATTTTATATAAATTACATCTCTTCAAGATATAATAAAAACTAACAAACATCTAACAAATGATATGTTTGATCTCAAAGGAATGATATTCAAAAGATCATTAGATATAGCATCGCAGCAAGTATATTAACAGAAATTATCTAAATTCTGAGATAGAACCAATTGCAATACGAGGGGGAAAACAATTGTGAATTCTCAGGATGAAACGACAATAAATGTGACAATTACTTTTCGAATATTAGAAAACATCGACTCTTCTCCAACACAACGCACCCATGGCCAGTTTAGACCAGACTCATTAAGAACTACAACAAATGGTAATCCTCGAACGTCAGTAGGGCCCCTAATACCCGAACATAAAATTCCAGCACGACCTAAGCTTGACTAAATCAGATCCGCCGAAGGATTTGTTTTATGTTTATATACCATCTATGCAGTAAGCAATCTGAGAAAGTAGATGATTCAATTACTCCATTAATCATAGTTGGGTATAAATTGAGCAGTATCTACCGCACTCAACCTATAAACCTGTGAACCTGTAAACTTTCCGCTCCCGTCAGAGCTCAAAAACAAACTCCAAATAACCATCCTATCGCCATAAAATCTCTTCATTTAATTCTGCGCAGCACCCCCAACGCCCCCAACGCCCCCAACACCACCAGAAGCAGCCGTCGCACTAGCAGCAGCAGTAACCTCCGTCCTTCCACTTCTTTTCCACTACCAACCGGAAAATATTGCATTAGCTTGTATTCATCACATTACATACATCACATTACGCTCAAACTCAAGCACCCATCTCAAATCTCAAAAAAACCATTGAATTCCACCCTTCGGAGAAGAAAAGAAAGGAAGAAACTCACAATAGCAAGCACTAGTCCACAATTTCCACACTTATGATGAACATCCTTAAAACTCGTCATAAGATACGGAACGCACGGAAGACAAAAACAGAAACAGCAGAGGAGTGCTGAGATACTATGGATTTGGATTTGGATTAGTTTTATTCTTATCCCCACTTTCTTCCTTTCCCACTACCCCGTCACGGGTACCTCTTCGAAGAGAGATAGATAGATAGAAAAAGAAAAGAAAAGAAAAGAAAGAAAAACCAAAACTCACTCAGTAGTCCCTCCACTAACCCATTCCACCTGCGTGTATTCCATTACGCCACACCTGGGACAATGCACCAATCTCGGTTCTTTCTGGAGCGTAGTCAACGGAGTCGGATGTTGATTTTCATATTTGTTTCCCGGTCTATTCTGAGTTTGATTCTGCCACTGCGACTGTGACTGCGGCTCAGGATGATTTTGAAACTGCGGAGGAGTTTGATTCTGAGGGTGCGATTTTCCATATGTGGTGGGATTAGGATCGGGATTGGGATTGTAGGAAGGAGGTTGAGAATCGGGATACATTTCTAGATGTGGATTTGGATTTGTGTCATGAAGAGGATAAGGATTGGAATCGGCTAATGGAGTATTGTAATGTGCCGTGTGAGTAGAAGGACGTCGTTCTTTGTGAGGGGCAGCGGTAGGATTATGTGATGGAGCATTGTAATGCGCGATGTGCGTTGAGGGGCGTCTATCTTCCGGATTTTTATTCATTCCCGTGGTAACATCGATACTATTCATTTTCACGGCCGGATTATAATTTATTGTTTGAAAGATATTTGAGGAGAGAGTTCGAGATGTATGGATCGTGAATGGGAGATAGACGTTAGATATATATGTATATTTGATCACTTATCACTTTCTCAAAAGAGAATAAGATATATAAAAATAGAAGTGTTCAAGTCTAAACCCTTTTAGGAATAAGGTTCTGAATAGATAATTGAATGGATTAATTAAATGGATTAAGAAGTAGATTGATCAATTGAAGTTTTCAATTCACTTTACAAATTATTCTATTCGGGAATAGGAAATAGGAAATGACCTTATTCCCAAAAAGGGTTTGGACTTGACCGGATTACTTTATACGGTACTGGCCGCACGAGTATAAATATTTCTTTCACGTACTCGTATATACATACAAAAAAAGGAACTCCGCCCCGCTTCCCGTCATCCTTTGTACAGCCTTACGCCAAGAAAAACCACACATACACGGATAACATGTCATTAGAGGCGTTTTTAGCTTGTCAAGAATCTAGTTATCCCTTAGCCCTTCCTAATTCAAAAAAATCAAATCTTATTTCAGGAGGGTGAAGTGAAAATTTGAAAGAGAGATTATTTTTATTGTGTCTTTTGAAGTTATTATAAAATAGATATAATAAAATAAAATTTCTTTATTTTTAAAATTATTTCTCATAAAAAAAAGATTATTTATCTCTTAGAAGAGTAATAAAAAACAAAAAGAGATTAATATTAATATTATATAATTAATTGATTTTATAGATTATTTTTTTCATATTAAAGTTTAATATTATTCGTTATTATATTATAATAAATGAATAATAATACGATAAACAAAACTATATCAAAATAGCCCTTATACTAGAGATAAACAACTCAATTAACAAGCTAAACACCTTTACTCTACTCTATTCCAAGTCCACCAGTGCAGTAGTCAGACATTTCTCTAGGTATACAACCAGACACGTGCTGATGAGCGACTGAACATGTCATCATAAGCAATATTTGGTGATTAATTCCAACAGTTGTTCTTAGAGTTCAGGGAGTAGTAGCTATTTATTGGAGTATTTGAGCAGATCTTTAAATCCCCCCCAAAAATAACCAATGATAAAAATCTTGGAAGATCCTTGGAATCTTACTTGGATTCTTGGCTTGACGTAGTGGTGTCTGATATTCGTAGGGCTAGCGGAATAACAAGAAATTAAAATGCGATGGGAGGGATATGACAAAGAGAGACGGGAAGAAACATATATAAGTTTATAAATAGATATGAAGTACACAAAACATAATCTCAATAATAGACGCGCTTGAATATATTAAAATCATAACTCGAGTCATTAATTGTAGAAAATATAAAAACCTTATTAATGAATCTATTTAGCTATTACTTTATAAACAACCAAATTAAAAAAAGACTAAGAAAAACAATATATAAAATAAGATCTTATAACTTCATATTCAACAATTCAACAACGAATTCAACACAAGTAAAGAAATTCATCTCCATACAAACAAGATATTTAAAATTCTAAAGCTCAGCTACACGATCTAGAAATATAAGACGCGTCCTTGCTTGGTATATATCTGTTGGTAATGAATGCTAGGTATATACCTACATTCATTTATGCATATGGATAGATATAAGTAATTATGCACTTGCACATTATATTCGCACCCACCACATCCCCTATACACATCCTCCATACACAACACCCATCCATATCCATCACACTATACAATACAATACATGATTAAACAACAGCAAAAATTCTTAAAACCATATGGCATATTTATATATAATTACCTAAAATATAATATACACAGATGACGAACAAGAAACCATCCGTCTTCCCCCTCTCTAACGCCCGTCCGTCCCATTTTCCCTACGTCTTCCCCCGGATTTCTATCACTTAATTCTCTTTAAATAGGTAGGATACGATATCCCATTTTCCAAATATTCATTTCCTCAGTTCTGTCTCCTTGAGATTAAGATAAGATTCAATTCAAATAAAATATTCACTTTCTCTAGCGCGTAAGATACAGTGAAAACTTTTCGCTGGCCGTGAACAAGTGATGAATAAAAAACTCCTTGTAAATGCTTGCATAAAAACTCCCCTTTCCTATTCGCTTCTGTATGACGACGCTGTAACAGATTATTTTTCGACTTCGATTTGAGTTAGAGATTGGGCTTGGCTGACAAGTCGGTGAATCTTGTCAACTTTTGCCCTATGTATGCATGTGTTCATTCATCAGGCTCCAATTCTCACATATCCCTGCACGTGGGTTTGATTCTCAATACCCTCCATTACATTCCCTCTTGCATTACCACCAGCATTAACACCCTGCATATTAATTCCTCCATTTGCCAACCGGAAATTTGTTGTGTTGGACATTGGTGCTTCAGGTGCACGTTGAACAGCAGCATTAACATCGGTCATATCGACGAATGTATCATCTTCTTCCATATCTGCATCCCCATCTGCATCCTGGTCGCTTCCAATATCCTGCGTATCCTCTTGTAACGGTTGACTTGTTACTGTCGAGTTAAGCTGTGGTGGATTCGAGGGAGGCAATCCTTCGTTGACGTTACTCTCAAGTGGCTTTTGTGCAGCCATGCCAGCAGACCCGGACTGTCCAGATCCACCT
This sequence comes from Sclerotinia trifoliorum, assembly GCA_905066765.1. NCBI lineage: Eukaryota > Fungi > Ascomycota > Leotiomycetes > Helotiales > Sclerotiniaceae > Sclerotinia > Sclerotinia trifoliorum. The sequence continues at coordinate 1,262,762 of CAJHIA010000033.1, forward strand.
CGAGCTTGCTTAACAACACCTTTCCAGCGACCAATTGCTCGTTCTACAGCTGTATCAATATGCAAACTTCGATCCATGAGTTGAAAACCAACGGCTTTAAAGTTCGCTCCGTTTTTCCCAATTTCGGCCATAAGACGTGAATCAATAGGTATTGGTGAAGGTGGTTGTATCCTGAACTCTCTAGGTTGTTGTAACCGACTCAATTCCTCAACTTGTAATTTTGAGTGGGCGGTTTCCTGTTGTAAGAGTTCCCTTTCCTTCTTCAACTTGGATATTTCTTCAGACTTCCGACCAATATTACGAGCTAATTCGAGAGTCCAAAGTTCAGTCCTTGTATTCGGGGGTAATGAGTTCCAGTGTCCAAACATTGAATGTAAGTGCTCGGAAATCCTAGCCTCCATGCTTTGAGCATCTACTTCCGCTTGCTGATGTAGTGCAGCAAGGTTCTCGAGATTGAAACTCTCTTGCGGAGGATATGATAGATCGTCTTGTGGAGCTGTTGTAGCGATGGATATTGAGATGCGGTAGCGGTGGAACTCCGAGGAGAAGTGCTTCCGCAATGCTTGATATTGTAATTCATCCGGTGGAAGGATAGACCACGATGAAGAATTTGGAATAGGAGTGGACGCGTAGAGGGTCGGTGGCGGTGGCAGACAATGGAGGGTAAGAGCCGGGAAATCCAAGCTAAAAGGATCATAATCAAAAATGTTCGGCCCTTCGATTCGTTGTCTGTAAGATGCTAAGTTAGATCTTGACCCAGGTTTTGTGGTTGGTGGTGACTTACTTGGCCGCTCTGAAGCTCCCCAAAAGTTCCCTCAAAGCTAATTCTGCCGCTTTTGCATTATCCAAAGCTTCCATCATCTTTTGTTTCTGTTCAAATGTCGTTTTCGCAAGCATTTGTTTGCTGACAGACCTATTCCTGCCATCTAATCTTCTAGTTCCATCTCTGGACTCATCTCCATCCCAACTTCGAGCAGGTTCGCCGTTTCGTGCTTGAGGTATGTGATTCATGACACCCGTTGACTCCCACGTACCGCCATTTACAACAAAGTTGGTTCTTCGATTGCTCATCTGGGTTGGTACCCCCCTTGAAATACACATCATATTCAGAGCCGCTCCATCATCTCTTCTTAAGCTTGGAGAGTCACTCCCTGCCATATCTGAATCATTATTAGGACTTCTCCTTTCCGACCCACCAGGTGTCCCTGCAGGTGTCGAATCTTCCCTTCTCGATGTAGAATTGCGTGGCTGCCGCCTGGTAATACCTCCACGGAGCTTCCTTATCTCATCCACACTATGTATACCATCTGCCGCTTTGGGATTCTTCTCCTTTATGTAAAGATCGAGATGGCGACCAAGTGAGGATGAGGTAAATGCTTGATGACAGAACGGACAATTCTTATCTTTTGGTGCAGAATTCTTGCCTCCATTTACTGAAAGGTCAGCACTGGAATTAGGGGTACCCATTTGTTCGGCCATATCGACAGTCGTTGCGCGCTATACTTGCATACAGGAGGAATTCACAATCGTATTGGTACATATATGGTTTCTGATTATCCCAAAGGTTTTCTCTTTGTCCTGCTTGACTTGGAGTAATTCTTGAATGATAAGTCCCAAAATAACAAATACTCCCGCGAATAAAGTAGAAAAATAGAAAAAGAGGTGAAGGTAAAGATTGTAACGGTCAGAGAAGGAGCAGTGGAAATGGAATCTAAAGGGGTTTGCAGCTCTGAATTTGTTCCTTCTTGGGGATTAGAGAATATTTCGCTAACAGGGATTATTCGATGACCCATTCCGGATCCCGATAGTTTAATGCTTCGGTGGTCTGCTCCGCAAAAGGGATCAGAAGAGAAATAAAAAGTATGTAGGAAAAGGGAAGGAGATGTAAAGAGAAGGGAAGGAAAGAAAAGAAACTCGGGATATTGATATAATACTGAGGATATACGATATTAGTTTCAAAATAAGATCAATACAACGCCATATTACCATTTGATGCTGATGTTAGACAAAAGCTGGATAAATCTTTGGAATAACCCACGAGATCTGTTATCCAATAGAAAGATGGACATTCATGGTAATTGGGTATCTAAATGTATGATTTGGTTGGCTACATTTGCTCATTTAGTTTCGTTGGAAGCACAGCATCAACATTGAATAACAAGACAAACATTTCAACAACAATAAATTTTGTACTGTTGACTATATACTCATATAAGAACATCAATCATAACAATTCCTTTAAAACGCCAAAATGAATGCCACTCTTGCCCACCGACCGATGATGCTCATGAAAAATCGTGAGATATGGATATCTAAAGAGTCTTTGGTAAACCGAGAATATCCCACCAACAGAAATGCAGAAAACCCAACGGAGAAATCATTGCAACAATGGATCCTATACCGTGTTGTTAGTGGAGTCATTTTTACAAAGTTTGGTTGATGACAACTTACTCTGAAGTGTTTTTGTGAGTTGTTCTGCTTATTGTTTCTCCATTCAAATTTACGTCGCTCATTGGTCTCCACCTTTCTGGACCTTTTCTCCGCTGCCTGGACTTCTTTTCTCTTCTCAGCGGTGACGCCAGCCATGCCAAGGCCTCCATTTGCACGACTCATAAGAGCTCTTCCACGTTCTCTCTCATTGCGACGAACAACACGTTCGTCTTGCTCTACTTCAGAATCGGAATTTTCAGCAGCCTCAATTGCACGTCGTTGTCTCTCCTCTGGTGATGGATGATTGACCAAATTTTGACGGTAATATTTTTGTAATGACCGATGTCCAGCAGTACGGCCAGAAGGTAGGTGAAGCTCGTAATCAGAGTAAAATGCAGCATGATTGTGTTTATGAGCATGTGAGTGCCATCCGTCCTTGCTGTGATGTGATCGAGGATCTGTATGAGAATGATGAGGATGTTGATGAAGTTTCTCATATTGGTGAGTTCTTTCGTCAAGTGGTACTGCGGTAAGATCTGCGGAATCCAAGGAAGATTCAGAGCTATCGGTTTCCCATCCATCACCGTTTTCCATTTCTTCGTCTCCTTCAGCATCAATTGTAGTTGGGCGTTTAGCTCCAAGTTTAACGCCTCCGCTCTTTTGCTTTCCTGGTAATGCATCTTCTGAATCCGATTCATCCTCATCAGAGTATGTGCTTCGAAAGTCGTAATATTCGCCAATCTCAATTTGTTCTTCCTCGGTAGCGTAACGGATTCTGCAATGGCGTTTGTCTCTCATGTGGGTCTGAAGTCCAAAAATTGATTGCTTGAGTTTGCCACAGCCTAAACATTCATGATCTTCATAAATCTTCTCGTGAAGAAAAGCGATTAAACCTTCAAGATCAACCAGATATTCCTTCTCCGGGATGAACATTCCGTGTGTACGTTCCATATGTGCAGCATTAGCAGATGTATCGGCTGAATCCTCGTTACAGAACAAGCATCGACTCGTAGAAACCTCAACAAGGGCATTATCGTCATCCTCCAAAACGTCATCCTCAGTAGGTGTGGTTGCAGAATCTTCAGCATCATCGAGGGTGGTCTTCTTGATACCCTTAGAAACTTCTTCGACTTGCGCATTCGTATCTTCATCTGCTGCTCCATTTGTCTTCATAGGTTCCCCCAATGAAAATGTTGAGCTCATTACGGAACTTGCGTCGTCCATGTGTCCATCAACAGCCATCGCCTTTGCCTTGTGTTTTTGACTACTAAGATGATTTTGGTAGGCATTTTCACTGAAATATGTTTTAGTACAGACCGTGCAAGACTTTTCGTACGCGGCCTTCGAAGCTGCGGCTGTGGAAGAAGCTTGTGCCTGTAAGACCTTCTCGGTGAAAACTTCGGAAGAAATGGGTGGTAAAGATGTAACACGGCGCTTCAAGTTGTACCGACTGTAAAGATTGTCAATATATGAAGTCAAAAAGAAGTGAACAAACGTACTGCCAATCACTGCGCATATGTCCTCGCTGTAAATCGCTGTTTCTGAACGCCACTTGACAAGTGTTGCAAGTATAAGGATGGGAAGTATTAGTGTCTGCTTGGCCAGAAAGACCAGAGGCAGGAGTTCTGCTGGCCGTAATAGAAGCCATGTCTACTTTCAAACGGTAAACAAACCCAAAAATATTTGAGATGAAATTCGGAGGCAAGAAGTTGTAAGATCTTGCTTCTTATAATGAGAGAAGGTAAATGACTGATAAGGCGTAGAATAATTTCCACCCCGCTTGTCTAATTTTCGGGTCTTTGATTTTCGGGGTTCCCGGCAAAAGCCCTGGACATGGACAGTACTTGGGTACTTTATCTGTAGAAAGATTGTGAGTCAAAGTATAAAAGATCCGTTTTTAGGTGTAGCCCTAACCTCCAGCTGTTTTTCAGTCACAAACAGGAGTCCTGCTGTAAAAGTGTGTAATAGTACCTGGGTAGATGAAAAGAAAGAGTTTGATTTTTCCACGATATCTCGTTGGTGGGGTTAATCCTTTCTTTATCTTTTCTTTCCTCAGTATCTCCATAGGTAGAAAACTTAAATGCGACAAAATTGAGTAGTGATATGAGTGATAGTGCGTCATATCGGTGCGAAGTGAGTTTATTAATAATGCTCTTGCCGCCTTTAATTCCCCTACCACAGTTACATACATGGCCATTTAGTACCTACCAGGTACAGATTTACAGGTATTTACCAAGGGACCAACTGGTACGTACTGGTCTGTTATTCGCGCAACATTTGTCAACAAGTTACAATACATTGAATACAATAAATAATACGAGTAAACCAAAAATATCCATATTATTTGTATTCCTGTTTGCTTCAACAGTGATACTCTGCAGCTCCTTCCAGCATAAACACTCTTTTATTTCTTCCCAAATGTCATGACTCGAGATACACCAAGAATTCAGGAAGAACGAAGCTTCAGCGGCGAAGATGATATTCTCAAAGCCTTGTGGGCTGCTGCTCCTTTCCCATACCTTCCTCACGATGCGCCGGACGAGTTGAAGAAACTCACAATAGACGTCGAAGATCCAAAACAGTTACATGTCATCCATAACGCAAGCAGACGACACCACTTTCAGTTAATGGTAGAAAGGTATGTTTGCTTACTGCTTTGTCGCAAATGAAATCAAGGCTAAGATATTCTGGAGATACATTCGCCAACTTCGATACGGTTGTGATTCCACTATTTGTCATACCCCAACTTGTTTTACTTGTCGCAAACGCCTTTCCCTCACAGCAGGTCGTCCAATCAGACCATATAGCTCGACGAGCGCAAGAATTCTAGCTGTTCACTTGGCTAGCCAGGACAACCCCGAACGAGGTCTCTGTCGCAATCCTTTGGCAGATTCACCAATCCAACTCAACAAGCATGTCCGAGTTACTGCACGAAGGAGCATATCTGGGCCTAAGAAAATACATGTCAGTGGAGGGGAAACTACGAAAAGGAGCACGCCTAGTACAGATAACGAGAGGTTCAGATCGGATCCCTTACGAGCCGGCTCGACTGCAACCCCCTCTGGTACTAGGAGTCCTAGAGATAATGTAGCGAGTAATGAAGACAGTTCCGCTCAGAGGAAATCAAGAACTACCATCCTGGAGGAATATACCACGACAGATCATAAATCTTTCATTCAAAATGTGTTTGGCACGGTAGCTTTCAAAATGGTGGAATGGTTGACACCAAGAAATCTGGAAGCACTCGCGAAGCCGAACGACACCGCCCTGGAATCAGATGTGCGTTCCTCACCACTGGCTCAGTCAACACCAAGTGATGGCGCGAGCACACCGGCACAGAAATTGGAAAGTTCAAGTGCGGTGGAGACAGAGCTGTCAAGCAACAAAAGTTTTTTGCCAAAATCTTCTGAAATTTCAGCTGAAATTCCAGGTGTTTCAGACCGTAGGGTCAGGAACGAAGAGTCTACTGGTACCGATGCTACAGACATAAGTACACGGAGGGAGATGAGCCCAAAGTCGTCACCTACTATACCTACCGATACCAAGCCTGGCATTCAATCGAGTCCAAAGGTACTGCACAATGAACCTGCACATGTTGCAGGCTCGAGACCTCGAAGGAGGACAGACTCTTATGATGCCCATATTTCTAAAGGAATTTTGAACCTCTCAACTTCACCCAGGACGACTGACACTGATACTAGTCCCCCTTTGTCTCATCAATACATCCACTCGAAGGCTAAACCAACGCGGCATACCATGGTAACCAAACCTGTTCTCCATGTAACCGAGAAGGACACTCCTTCGCCCATAACCCCCGTGATTGGTACATCGGTTAAGCCTTCTGTGCCGGCGGAACCTGAATCCGACCTCGAATCCGATTCAGAGGATAACGCAGCCAAAGACAGCTCAGTTGAATGTCAAAAACTCGAGCCACGTTTGTCCGATGAAAAACTACCACAATCCCTCTCATCACTACCCATTGAGGTGGTTAATCTGATATGTGACATTCTCGAAAATGACAAAACTTTCGAGAAGCACCAACTACATCCTGATCACATAGACGATGATCTGAAGAGACATCAAGTACACAAAACTCCATTACATCGAAATATCAAGTCGTCAAGAGCCTATCCAAAATCAATGAAAGACCAATGGCGTCGATTCATTGATCAGAGTTTGTACTCTGTTCTAAGTAGTCCCGATTCTCTGGTAAAATCTTTCACTGGCCGAGATGGACAGATATTTGACACGCAGACTATCTGGTACTGCATGTTACGGATGACTCGAGTCGCACCATCTATTGTATTTGACAGCCTATGGATTGCCGCTGGAACACTTTTCAAACCTCCAAAGCAATTGGAGTGGGCCAAGCAGTCTCATAGTGATAGCTCAGGTTCAGATCAATCATTATCCAAAGCTGATGCCGCTCAAATAATAAGCATATGCTTTCATGCACTCGTAGCTGCGGCACCTTTGTTGAAGGATCCCAGGCAGCTGGCAAACATGTCTCGTATAAGGTCATATGGAATTGCGTTACCTGGAAGGGAATCATCCACATCAGAATCAGCCAGGTTATGTCTTCAATATGATGATTCATTTACAGATGAATTAGCGTTAAGATTAGCTCGCCGGGTCTTCTCTGCCGTTTCCACGAGACGCAGGTTTTCTCAGTTAATCCAGCTCCAACAAGATATTAGGGGTGATGAGAACGAACAAGATGGTGTCTTGGAAATTATCCTTGATAGTCTCAAATACCTCGATCTGGATAAGCCGCCTGTGGTCAACTTTACTGATGTAGAACGGGATTTGCATGAGAAGAGAGTTCCTACGTTGATACTCGATTGGGCACGAACAGTAATGTTACAAGATTGGGACGGCAAAGCAGAAGTTCCTTCCGATGGGTCATTCGGCGGTGCTTTAGAAACTATTGCGACAATATGTATGTACGATCTCTTCGATATATGTCGATTTTGAACTAACAGACAAACAGACAGGAATAGAAAATCGCTTTTACTAGGAGACATACATTTTCGAACGGAATATTTTTCGGATCGTCTAGATAGTATTGCTATGCCGCTTGAGTGGTTGTCTTTCCAGGCAAATAAACGTACCGTACATTTACTCGATTATCCATATTTATTCAACCCGTCAACGCTGGTCAATTACTTTCGAGCCATCAATTACTCACGGATGAATCAGTCGCATGAGGAAGCAAAATCCATGTATAACCTCGTTCGCACGCACGAAGGGCTAATTTCCAATGAAGACCACCGACGTAAACTGCGGGAACGCCTTCACACAGCCACATCAAGATTCCTGGTCATTGTAGTCAGCCGAGAAAATCTACTGTCAGACGCCTTCAATGTGCTCTGGCGAAGAGAAGAACGTGAGTTGATGCGGCCATTAAAGGTATCACTGGGTGGAGAAATAGGAGAAGAAGGTGTCGATATGGGTGGAGTTCAGCAAGAGTTCTTTCGCATAGCCATGACTGAAGCTCTTAATCCTGACTACGGGGTTTTCACAATTGATGGTACGACGAAAATGACTTGGTTTCAACCAGGATCACCAGAGCCTCTTTGGAAATTCGAGCTCATCGGAACAATCATGTCTCTAGCTGTCTACAATGGCATGACTCTACCGATTACGTTTCCAAAAGCGTTCTATAGAAAATTACAGGGAGAAAGCATCACAGAACTCCACCATATCTCAGATGGATGGCCCGAGCTCGCTAAGGGTCTAACAGATCTACTGGAGTGGGACGAAAGTAAAGGAGCTGTCGAAGACATTTTTTGCCGAACATATGAATTCAGTCAATTTCAGTTCGGAAAACCAGTGAGCCGTGAAATGAGCACCTCATCTCAATGGCCCAAGTTCTCGGATATCAATATAGGTGAAAGTAATGAGGATCCAGGAGAGATAGAAGCTCCTCTTGTCACAAATGAAAATCGCAATAACTATGTTAGTGATTATATCAATTGGCTTACTAACATATCTATTCAACCTCAATTCGAGGCATTCAAGAAAGGATTTTTTGCTTGTCTCGACCCTCGGTCCATTTCCATTTTCGACTCCGACACCCTCCAATCTCTAGTGGAGGGCGTGCAAGAAATCGACATAGTCGAGATGCAACGTGGCACTCAATATATTGGATACGAGGCTGGGGATCGCGTTATCCAAGATTTCTGGTCGGTGGTTAAAGAATACGATTTGGAAAAGAAGAAAAAATTGTTGGAATTTACCACGGCGTCGGATAGGGTTCCTATGGGTGGAATGAGGAATTTTCAACTCAGGATTATGAAGAATGGAGCTACAGATGAACAGTTACCGAGTAGTTATACGTGCTTTCAGAATTTGCTCCTACCGAATTATTCGAGTAGGCAGATTTTGAAGGAGAGGTTTGATATTGCGTTGGAGCATTCTAAGGGGTTTGGCTTCAATTAAGTGGAAGTGGAGGGGCATGTATATAGGTGGAGTAACTGGGGTTGAGGACATTGGTGAACTGAGATGTGAGGGATGGTATTGATCACTCCGTTAGTGATTAACACTGATCCATTGAATGCGAGCACATCGATGCAGAAGCAATAAGAAAGGCTAGAGGACTGTATGTCGATGGGCGAGCTTGCAGACGGCATTTCAGTACTATGAGGACCCTATGGCTTTATGGAAGCAAGTTACGTCAGGATACTTTCATCGCAGGACGGGTCATCACAGGAAGGGGCCTAGCATGAAGGATAGGTCTACACAGGCGACAAAACATAGTGGTGCGAAATGAAACGACGAAGGCGCAGAGGATGAAGGAATGATAATGATTGTTTAAATACCTTGTATTTATAGAATAGCGAGCAGTGGTGTTTATCGGTTGACGTATCGTGGAAGCATAGCAAGCGAGCGAGCGAGCGCAGTACGGTGCAGCATTCTAGGCGAAATGAATTGAAAATTTAAATACTTTGTTGTGATTTTTTATTTTTTCAAAAGGTTTTGATTGTGTTTTTGAGTGAGATGAGGTGTGATGAGGTGTGATGAGGTGAATGGTGGATGATGAATGATGAATGGATGGTGGTTTATGTTATAAGGTGTATTGAGTTAAGAGTGTGGATATGGAAATTCGGAAATTGGTCTCAGATAGGCAGGTAGGTAGGTAGGTGGGTGGGTATACTGGGTCTACATTTTGTTCAGAAAAATTCTAGATACTAGATATATAGTTGGTGGTTTCCTCGAGTGAGTAAGTGAGTAAGTGAGTGATTGGTTGGTTGGTGAAGGGGGGTATGGGTTTTGTGTTTAATTGTTTGCGGGTTTGTGATTCTGATTGTGATTGTGATTGTGATTACCTAGTATGATTGTAGTACTGGGTAGAGTTAGAAGAGGGATTTTAGGGGTGGAGTTTGGATGTGTGGTTTGGATGTGTGGTCTGGATGTGTGGTCTAGATGCTTAATAGGACGATGATTGATGTTGAAGTTGGACTTAGACTCGATATCTGCTAAAAAAAAGGTGTAGTGGCTTCAGGCTTGTTGGAATGGTACTGATATCGTTGTTTTAATCTGAAACCTTACTGTAGCTAGTTAGATATTCGAGGAAACTGTATCATTGTATTTATTCCTTACCTTTATCTCTACCTCATTCATCGTGTAGCTAGGGGAATATTTCGCTGTTGTATGCGCTTTCTTGTTTAAATAATGTATTTGATGGTATTTGATCTTTGACCCAGTTCATGGTGGAAGTAGTTTTGTTGTAAATCTTATTTGTTAATCTTATTTGTTATATGATGTAGTTTTTGCTGCTGAAACGACTGGGGAATTAGTGAGATGTTGTAAGAAGACTAGGTGATGATTCTGTGAGGTTAGATAGCGAAGAGAGGGGTGGCGGGAGATGTATGAATGTGGGATATTTTTGAAACAGGAATTAGGAGATCTGCGGAGCATTGGCTAGATACTGTGAGGGTATTTATGAGTGCTTTTTAAGATGATATTAGTTGAGGTGATAGTAGATCAGGGAGATCGTGTGGGAATTGGAGATAGAGAATAATACAGGCAGGATACATGAAAAAAACTGTGAAATATGATCATATGATCTGAAGTCCTGATATCTTAGACTCCCAAGAACTACAGAGCTTGGGACTGGGACAGGAACTTAGCAATATCCGGGAAGCCACATGGCAAACGGACTTGATACCACCCCATAGTCCCCGCATCTGCAACTCCACACAAACGGTAGCCATGTGCGTTTGCTTCGGCTGTAGGATACGAAATCTTTCTAAAATAGGTTGTGGAAACAGAAAGGATTCCGAATCTAGTCGGCCGATCCATCCATCGAATCTCAATACCGCAAACTTCAACACAGCTACTCGAATTAGACATACAAATCGCTTCAAAGAGGAATAATGTGTGGATCATTCAAAGACTAATGAACTAAAGGTTCTGATCGTTTGGAAGTAATATAGCTATATCATCCAATACGAAAGCGAACCCCGCGACGAGATATATCAAGTCCTAAACAGCGCTTCCTCCCTGCAGTAACGACAAACAGAAAATTCCGACAATGTGGTACGTCCACTTCTATATCCCTGTAACTTTAGATATCTGGAATGCATAGGCTGATATTTGATTCTGATGGGTGCATGTATGCGGAACTCGGGATGTCACGTATATATGAGATTAGCCTTAGTAGTCTAATATGAGAAGGGTAACAGCCGCTTTTATACACAATTTCTTTGATTGATCATATGCAATATTTTGTTTCGTGTTAATTTAGATGAATATTTATGAACAGTATCAGGGACTGAGGATGTCTAATTTGTAAAAGGGAATCTAAATCGATATCTTTTCTCATTGTCGATATATTGAAGTAGTTTCATTGGACGCGAATAATAGAAGCATATCACACGGATGAAAAGGTATACATCGCCACAAGCTAAAATTGCTACCACCAGTCAGGTATAGCGCCTACCGAGGTTCAAGATAGCAAGCACTTCGTTCGAGACTGACGGGTTATAAAAGCCCATTGCTCACGATTCGTTAATCTCACGAGGTGCAGACCCAGTTAATTGAGAGTACGTATAGTGCATCATGGTCCACGTGATCTAAGGTTAATGCTACCCTTATCAGAGTAATACCCGACGTCCCATCCATCACCACTCAATGCAACGCTCCAAACCCATTTTTTTCAACGCCACGAACATAAACGATACCCAAAAGAAGACAGACGAGAAAAACCGGGGTGCAAGCGAATAATGATCTATCACAGATCACAGAACCGTTTTACCAGAGAACTTTAGATCCTCCTATTGGAAACTCCCTGTCAAGTTACTGGGACTCTATTCGTGGAAAAGGAGTGAAGCAATTCTTAGCATACAGATGGCAAACGGAGACTAATACTAATCTCGCTAAAATCAGCTCAGTTGTCATATCAGCTTATTTCCTTTCTAGAAACACGGGGTAACTTCTCCGCAAGTACTTGAATTTGGATCAATCTCTCTCGTACCAGAATCTCTATGATTTTCTTGGGGTTGTTTTTTTGCCCTCTTAGCAGCTAGTAGACAAGCGTCTATGAATGGAATAAGGTTCATAGGAATCCAAGGTATCCTTGATCGGAAGACCAACAGACCATGTGAAATACCCCCCTAGATATTTAAAAGTGCATGCATATTATTTTATATTGTACAACCCCGGTACCACAAGGCATATTTCCATTAGCGAAGCCGCATCAGGAAGGTCTGCCCGAAAATCCGGGGGTGGAGTGCAGATTTGATTCCAAGCATTATTTAACCGTTCCGCATTTTGTAATAAGCATGTCGATTGTGCTGCACGAGTAGACGAGGTCAGCCTTCCATTGACAGGGTTTAGGGAATGCTTCGTCACAGTACATAAATGAAAAATATTCCGTTACTTTTCAAACCTTATCACTTTCTCAGATTGTTAGATCTTTTCCAATAGGCATAGTTATTTCTCATTTGCAGTCACAAAGTCATGGCGGAGAAGGCAAATAGCGAATATGATGAGGTTGAGCTGTCAAATCATCGTAGTGAAGATGAGGTATATTGCCGAGTTCCAAGTTTCAAACTCATTAGAGATCAGTTCTAACATAGTTGAATCTGTAGAAGCATGCCGAAGTTGGAGCAAAAGTCGTTTGCGGAAATGAAGCATTCAATGAAGCTATGCTCAAGGAACCTCCAAGGCCTTTTACATGGTCAACGATGCAACTCTACATAGCTTGTTTTATCGGGTTCTTTTGTGCTACAATGAACGGTTACGATGGTTCTCTCATCAACAATCTGCTCGTGAACCCTTGGTTTTTGGATTTCTACCATGGTGAAAATGCCGGCATATGGGCTGGTATTGTGACTTCCATGTACCAAATTGGTGGTGTAGTTTCATTACCATTCGTTGGACCAGCTGCAGATACATTTGGTCGACGATTTGGAATGTGGCTTGGATGTCTTTGTATTATCCTTGGTACGATTGTTCAAGGTGTTGCTACAAGAAATGCTGGTGTGAGACAATTCATGGGTGGTCGTTTCCTACTCGGTTTTGGTGTCAATATCGCCTCTGCAGCTGGTCCTATGTATGTTGTTGAAGTTTCACACCCAGCATATCGTGGTGTAGTAACAGCTATCTTCAATTGCTTTTGGTAAGGTTGATGTAAAACCTTGAAGACTTCGTCTAACTAGATTTAGGTTCACTGGATCAATCATCGCTAGTGGAGTAGCTCGTGGAGCAGACAATATTGGAGGCGATGAATCATGGAGATTGATTATCTGGGTTCAATTAATGTTCTCCAGTATCATCTTCATTTCCGCTTACTTCCTTCCCGAATCTCCAAGATGGCTTTATGTCAACAACAAACGCCATCAGTCCAAGAAGATGCTTACCAAGTTCCATGGGGAAGGGAACCCAGACAGTGAATGGGTGAAATTACAATTGAATGAATATGAAGAACTTTTGGAAATGGACGGTGCCGATAAACGTTGGTGGGATTACAGAGCACTTTTCAAAAATCGATCTACTTGCTATCGACTATTCTGTAATGTTAGTATATCGATCTTTGGTCAATGGGCTGGTAATGGTAAGTATTTTGCTATCCTCAAGTAAACAACAGTCTAACTGATAGTATTCAGCTGTCTTGTCGTATTTCATGGGCAAAGTTCTTCAGACTATCGGTGTTGGAAGTCACATTGGCCAAGCAAATGTCATCCTGATTAACAACTGTCAACAATTCTGCTGGGCTCTCTTTGGTGCCGCAATGGTTGATCGTGTTGGACGTCGCCCTCTTCTTCTATTTTCTAACATCGGTATGTTATTCTAATCATCATTACTACCAAAAATTGTGCTCATAGCAATCAACAGGCTGCTGCGTAATCTGGCTCGCAATGACCGTCTCCGCCGCACTATACCAGCAATCCATCCCCGACCCCAGCGACCCAGACTCAATCGGCACCAACCATGCAGCCGGCACCGCCTCTCTAGCCTTCATCTTCGTCTTTGGCGCCGTCTATTCCGTCGGTTTTACACCCCTCCAAGCTCTCTACCCAGTCGAAGTCCTCTCCTTCGAAATGCGCGCCAAAGGAATGGGCTTCTCGGGATTCTCCGTCGCAGCAGCCGGCCTGCTAAATCAATTCGCATGGCCTGTTTCCATGCAGAAAATTGGTTGGAAAACTTATATTATTTTTAGCATATGGTGTGCGATCCAAACGACCGTGGTTTGGTTTTTCATTCCTGAGACTAGAAACAGAACTCTAGAGGAGTTGGATGAGATTTTTAATAGTCCTAATCCGGTTAAGACGTCAATTGCGAAGAAGAGGTTGGGATTGGATGCATATGGCGAGGTGGTTAATATTCAGGATGCTTGATTTACATTGAGGCTTGGTTGTCTTGATACGTATGATGCAATGCGTGTCAGTGGTTTTGTGTGCATTCCATCATGATATGAGGTGTTTTTTTTTTGTCTAAGCACGATGTGAGGCTTGAAAAACTTTGTGGGTTGATTTTAGTATCGTACCTTTGATATTTTGTTTGCTGCTTGAACATGTTTCAATGGAGAGTTAATAAGCAGCGTATATGCGAGCTTAAGTTAGTTATAGATTATAAGGACGCATTTAACCCTGTTAATTCAGCCCTTTTATGGTATTTGTGTCACACTCATGGGGCTTTAAACCAATCAAGAACAATATACCGTTCTGAGTGCTACGTTCTGTATACATTTCAACAGTTCGTCTGGCTTCTCCACCTCTTCTAGCTCCTGTTCCCCTTTAGCTCCCCTTACATAAAGCTACCAATGTCCTAGACTTGAATATCTCATAGTATTTATACATGAATATCACCAAAAACTTGTGTTCGAATTTCCTACACCTCGAAAGCTGTCGAAATATCTACGGAGGTTACTTGTTTCACTAGGCTATATACAGCCAATATTCTAGTTCAAGTGTCAATCCAGGCACGCTAAGAACATATAGAGGGAAAAGTCTGAAGTATAGTGTGGTTTCATTGCAGTAATGACTGTAGCTTAACTAAAAATGACAGAATCAAAGTCGAATCAAGGAATTTAATTGAAGTGTCGAAGGAACTCAGTGGCTTTGAAACTGCTGATCCCATTGAGAACTGGACCAGTCATTTAAACTGAAGTGTTTAAATAAATCAACGGATTTCCACGCGGTACCCTCCAAGTCTTCTGGGATCAATCTTGTGCTTGCCATTAGTAGGCCCATCAATTGTAATGTTTGGAGTGCCACTTCCAGGAGCGCCGCTAAAAACAACCGTTATTACATATTCCAAGCAACTCCAAAGGATAGATTGTCACTTACGACCAGCATATCAACTTAACGTCGACGGTGGATTTGATTTCAACACCTTGGATATTGCTATTATGAGGTGGTCAGTCATTGTACTTTGTGTGGTGAAAGATATAACTTACGGAGAACCTTCAAGGGTGTAGTTTGTGTTGATATTGGGTTCATGGGTGCGGTCTCCACCACCCTTCACATCCCACTTAACCTATCTTTCATGTTAATTCTGAGCTGAAAGTTAAGAATTAGGGATTTTAGGGGGTGTTGACATACATAAGCTGTGGATTGAGGTTGGATCTTTTCAAAATCGCCTTGATACTCGACAGGCGTGACTGCCTCTGCTGAAGTTTCACTTGACATCTTGAGATGTGTATTGGAAGAAGGATTTGAGTTTAAAGTTTAGAAGTATTGTATTTGTTTGGATAGTCGAGCTGTGTTGGATGAGCAAAAACGAACGGATGGAAGTCCGGTATTTATGTATTTTCCATCAGTTCGTCTGACATCTATGTCATGTTCAACTTTGCCACTTTTACTGTTACTTTGGTATTGGATCTTCCATTTGGGGTTTCCTGCAGTGAAGATTTACACTTGATGCTGTACGGATATGCGGTTGTCTCTGAATCGGGACTCGAATCTTCAGCTCTATAACTCATGCGGCGAGTATATCACACTCCATCTAAATCTGGGCCGTTATCCCCCTTGTAGATTACCATTTTGTGGATTGTGCTTCAGAGTGGAATGTGTCATACTTTTTGGCAGCACCTGTAGAACTGTGTAATTTTCTGAGCTGGCGGCGGGAGCTTGCTTTTCGACCCCCTTTGCGCCATCGAATCCTAGTGTTATGCTACCAATAGCATATATTACACCGCGTCTAGCATCTATCCCATTTTCTATCATTGTGAGATGCCAGACCTCGAACAGCTCAAAGCTATAGCTCAAATAGATTTATCAGAATATGCATACAGTACAAAGAACCTCTATACACACATACTACGTATATACAGGAATAGGACGGCATAAAAGGTTTAGATGCATGGCGAGAGCTATAGCCTGAGTACCTACAGAGCTCTCAACCCTCACAATTACATATTTACAACCTCAGTGCTTGTATCTGAACAAGTTATCTGGTAGAGTAGTTAGTATATATCTGTACAAGTAGCAAAAAGCTGCTAGGCGTTTCTAGCTCCCTCAAGACGTCATTAGGTTTGTCTGTGTTAGTGTGACGTTAGGCTCTAATACTGTATTCTCTCACTTAACTCGGTTTGGATCTAACCCAATCAATCTAGAGTTGCAGAAGTTGACCAGTTTGCATATATGATTATAGATTTTTATCCACTTTTGCTTAGGAACGAGAACTCAACACGGTTAGACCCAAAATGAGTTAAGCTTAAAACAATCAAAGCTTCCTCCACACTATATGGATACCCCGCTTTCTGCAACTCAAGTACAAACAGTAAGGGTACCTAACTCTCCCGTGTCCTACGTTGGGACAAGCTTCGTGCAACACTTAGACAGGAAGTTACAACTTACCGGACACTTTCAAGTAAGTTATTATCATGACACTGACTTGAAAAGGGTCAATTACATTCTCCTCTCGATTCGTACATCACTCATTAGTTGATCGGCCATCAAAATGCAGCTTTAACAACATTACGAAGGTTGAAGGGGCAATGAGCTGCATTAGCAGCAAAGGATAGTGAGATTTCCATCTACATCATACGATAATCTGAGATCGAAATGCGGGAGATCGGTCGTCATGGCTGAACTGCAAGATCGATGGTAGCTGAAATGCAACAACGCAGGGTTGTTTCTGCATGGTCGTTGGCATTGTGTTGATCTAAAACATTTTCCAACTTTCTTAAGTGCTAAAATGACTACGATCTCAGAAAATATAATGTAAGTCTGCTTTGCGGGGTTACGTGCATATCAATATGTAGGACCTTTCTGATTTCGGGTCTACCGGAGCGAATATGCTAGAAAGATTCCACAATGAGATACTCGGTCTAGTTTCTGGAGAGGGGCTGGGGGCTTAGCGAAGCATATTATTACGATCACGGATCTTGCAATAACCGATTGTGTGCTTACAAGATACGATTTGATCAATTTAGTATGGGATTAAGGTGGTGTGGGGATCTAGTAAGCACAGGATTTGTTATTATTGGATGCATTATAATAATACAATAGATTTATATGATTAAGTGATTATATGATACTATTCTCATTAATCCTATTGATTTAAATCGGTGGGAGTAGTGGGAAAAATTCCCATCGATCCCACCGATTCTATCCAATGGGAACAGTGGGATATGGAACACGAGGAACTATATAGCTAGGAAGGATTCCTTTTGCAGAGCTTCGTACTCAAGATCAATCATTTAGTATACTCTACTATTAGTTACGAATTGTAACTATTGATATTATCTTAAGCCCCTGTTTGATATCTAATTATAAACCATTCGGGGATCCAGACCACTTCTATGTGATCTAGATTGCAACCCTTATAATATATATCTCTATACTGAAAATCATCTAATAATTGATTGTTGGCTTGCCGACACCAAAACCTTGCTGTACGCGAGGTTTACCTAGTGTAGGTGATAGAAAATGAGAGACTCGCTTAAGTGAGTCGCGATCCTGACAATCTGATTGGTCTAAAATACCCCGGTAAATAAATCTAACAAAAAGCTTGGTATAAGTCTTATAACCTCAAGTAAATCTGACTTAGAACTTTTTTCAACTTTATTGAAATCATTTAACTTGACTTTATTTATTTAACTCAATTTTATTTATTTAATTCAACTTATTTAACTTATAATAATAATAATAATTATTATTATTTTTAAATAAAAAGTTTTAATTTTTAATTATCAAAAACAAGCTGATATTCTGTCTACACTTTAATATATATTCAATATTTAAATTTATTATAAACTTTTAAAACTTAAATTTTCATTAAACTTTCTAAAACCAAGGGTCCGAGAGACACAGGCCCTGATATAATATCTAATACCTATATTAAAAAGTCTAATTAAATTATTTTTTATTTTTAATTTTTATTTAATTTTTATTTGTTTTTAATATATGTTAATTTTATTTTATTTTAAATTAAAAATAAATAATTTAAAATAGAAAAATGTAAAATATAAAAATAAAAATAAAAATTTTCAATTTATATTATTAATAATTAATATTTAAATATATATATATAAATTTTATATTTGATTTTTTATAAAAATAATCAAGATTTGAAAAAATTAAAAAAATTATTAATTTTGATAATTTTTTAAACTTTTATATTTTATCTTTTATAATAATTTATTGTAACGATCTGGTCGAGGCAGCGGCTGCCTGAGGTTTTGTATGATTGATAATTATAGGTTAAGGCTATTAATTACTAGTTATCCATTTGAAAATGAATTCGTTATTAGATCAATTAGAATATAAATAAACTAACTGATAATTAAATTAAATACAAAGCTCTTAAACTATAAAACTATTCTGATTATATACTAATGAATAAAAAGAAGCTTTTAGAACTTTAGAAGCTTTCCAAACTCCTGGAGCTCCTCATCACATGATTGATCCTAAGGTCTCTCCTTTCCTAGAACATTTATCCCAAAAGCTTTCCTCTAAGAACTACAACCCTAGAATACAATATCCTCTAAAATAATTATCCTATTACAGCCAATTAGCTAGAACACTTATCCTATTCTAATATAATTGCCTAGAATACTTATCCTAAGAATCCTGAAATCCTATTCGTAAATGATTAAGCCCTCTGAAAACAATAATTAAATTATACCTCTTTTGTTTTCGGCATACGAATCACCGACATCAATAATACTACTATAATCTAATCTGTGAATCGTGACATTTATATTTTATTTAAATCTTTTTATTTTAATATTTATAATAGCAATACTTTTAATTTATAAATTTTTTTTAATTCATTCTTTATATTATTTTTTTAATTTTTTTCTCTTTTTAATATTTACTCTTACTCTCACTCTTTATACATTTTTTATTATTTATTATTTATTCATTCCTCCCTCTATATACCTTCCCTACACCAACCCTCTACTCATCTACCTCACCCTCTACCTACTCACAACTTACAACTCACAAAATACTCTCTCTATTAAGAATCCCAACAACTCACTATTAATCTAAAAAAAAAAGATTCAAAATGCATTATTCAGGAGTAAAGTTATTCAGCTAATTACTAACTACCAACTATCAACTACCTCAAATTCATATCTATTTATTTGTCCACTCCAGCATTCCGTTTCGTAAAACCCAATGTCATTGCCAACCTCTCCCCATCCACCCATATATGCGTCCCTCAGACGTAAACTTCCCGCTTCAAATCAAATACTCACATTGAAGACATGAACGAACCTCCATATTTCAACGTCCTATCACCTCCCTATTCACATCCTGAAAAACAACCTAATATGCAGTATTCTGTCTATAAAAATCCGCCGGATTTGATGCACCAGCAGGAGGTGCACTTGGAGCATTATTTAATCCCTGACCACTCATCCCCTGGTTACTATCACTACTATCAGGTCTCTGATACGCCTTATATTGCCCTTGGCTAGGTAATGTCGTTCTTGCATCACCTAAACCTGGATAAGGTGAACTTTGCACTGGACTAGGAATTTCATTTGGAGGAGCTGGGGGTTCAAATGAAGGTTGAGGTGGTTGAGATGGCTGTTGAGATGGTTTGTATGCATTATATTGTTGTGGAGATTGGGCTGTTGCGGGAGTGGCTGGGTAAGGATCGGTTTCACCGTATGTAGTGTATTGATGAGGATTTTGTTGTTGAACTGGAGAATCGTAGACAGATGTTGCTAGTTCTTGTGGATTAGAATATGTGCTTTGTGGGCGATGACCTGTTTGTGGTTGTTGTGTTGGGTACTGAGTTGGGGGAGGACTATTGGTTTGAAGTGGCGGAGGTTGTGAGCCTGATGGAATCCGAGGAGTAGGATCTCTTTGGGGATATGGCTGTTGACTCTCTGATTGTTGAGCCTGTTGACCTGGATATGGTTGACGACCATCGGCTTGTAGGGGTTGCTGGCCTGGAGCAACAACATAAAAAGGTGCCGGTCCATTACGTGGAGGAGCATAACCACTAGGTGGAGTTGGTTGTTGTTGGTATGGTGGCTCTGTATACACTTAGCATATCATCTTTTAGTGATGTTTGCTTTCACTTACCTTGTTGGGATGGTGTATAATATCTTTGAGGTTCCTGTTGTGGTCTTGCTGCCTGAGGAGGGTATCCGTAACCTTGCGGACCTTGTGGTGCTTGCCCAGGTCGACCATAATGATAAGACTGTGCCTGTGTCATAGAGGCATCTAGCAAGTTCTCATAGTCACGACATGATTTGATGAACCTCTCATTCAATTGTGTAAAATCATCTGATATATGTTAGTGAGCTGATCAAGAAGCCTGGTTGAACGGATATAAACTGTACCTTTTTTCTGTGAGTATTTTCCGATTAGCTCAATAAGTTTTGGCCTAATTGCGAGAGTAGAATGGTAAAGTTTCTAGGTATGTGAGCATGCGGTTCAAAATACGGATATTACAACTTACTGTGATTTCCTCATTATCGCGAGCATCTAATTGAGATGTTGAAGTACTCAGTAATGTGAGTAACTTTTCCACATTCTTAATCTCTGCAAAAACCTCGGCTTCCATTTGCGCTTCCCGTTGTAGTTCTTCCGGTGTGGGATCCACCAACTTTTCAACATAGTTCAGAGGGAAAATACCAGTCTTCCCTCTCAGGGAGCCCCTCCACCAATCTTTATATACTGATCCTATAACCGTAATGATATCGCCCTTTCGAAATTGTAATTCATCCGCATCTGTGGGTTGGAAATTGTGAAGTGCTCTAACTCTAGAGACAGTAGCGGCTGTGGTTCCAGATGGTACTTGTTGTGGCTGTGCATCTTGTTGCGATTGAGCCGGGTCTGCGGATGAACTGGATGGTTGGGAAGGTTTTGGTTGACTGCTTTTATCCTGAATAGATAATTTTAATGCCATTTGTAATTCTTCTTCTTCTTTCTGACGATCCAAATCTGTAAGTCGGCTCTTTGATGGCGCGGATGGTGGGTGCAAGTTAGGATTCTGGCTCTTCAGTCGATGGTATTGATCATTCATAATTCCTAAATCAGGGTCTTTGAACATTTCTGCCCACTCTGCCATCCGCTCAAGAATCTTCGTTTTCACTTGTTGATGTGTGTTTCTATCGTTTGCCAGTCTTAATAATGCATCAGTGAACGCCCTTGAAGCCAACTCTCTGTGCATTTTCGCTCCGCAATTTTGACTTAAAGCGTTGGCGAGCTATACATATAATGTTAGATTTGGTAAGGGCGACTGCGATCTATGTCGTAACCTACCTCTAAAGTATATAATTGTACGTTGGCATTTCGATGCGCCAGCCTCTTTATCATGCTTGCCACGGCATCTTTGGCACCGCTGTCTTCTCCGGATACCTTGTCGCAAACATCCATAATATATTCCCAATTTTCCGAAGTGAGGTTCTCGTCGGTCGCCTTGGCTATAGAGTCCATAAATTAGCATCATATTCGACTGAGGCTTCATCAAGGCGGTTGGGGATTTGAATAAGCTCATAAGTTGCTACTTACCGACGACCTCATCGAAGGCATTTTGCTGGGCGCGAAACATTGTATACAAATTCCAATATTATCTGACAGTTCAAAGAGATAAACGTCGCGGAAATTTGTAATTCTCAAGATGTAGGAACTTGAGAGATTTTGAGTTGTAGATGCCTACAAAGTACAAAGTGATTGATGGATGGCTCAAGCTTCCCGGGACCCCACTAAGGACGCTAAGTAAAATGATCCATAACCGGGTACGGAGTACGATGGGGTACGGGTAAGAAAGCATCATGAGCAGTTTGACAACGTCACTACTCCGTAGAAATGCAACCAATTAAAAATAATGTTTGTATAACTTCATTTTTTGTATGACTGGGGAAATGTCGGTTAGGTTAGATTGAGAGTCAAGGCAAACAATGTAAAAGTCATGCATGCTATGCGCATTGAACACAAATGATGACAATCAACAATCCTTTCATCATGATATGTTATGAAAGCTCAAAGTATATACATTCATAGAGTATTCAAAGTTTTGGATCAGCATCCAAATTTGGATATTTACCCGCGCCTAATCTACTTGCCTTCACGAGAGCAAGAGCTAATTTCTTGTTGTACATATAAACAATTGCACACCTACTCACTGTAAGTGTAGCAGATTGTGACATAAAAAACGGGGTTTGAGGAATCCCCTATCATCAAGGGAAACTTCAACAGAAAACCAGACGCTATGCCTCCGATCAATTAATTTCCTTCCCAATACCACAAGCATCCATCCAGATATGAAACAGCGCCTATACTCCATCGTTGTATGCATAAAGGAGACCCGAAGATAATATTTGCAACAACAGCCATATTTACGCTACCACATCTCCCCCTCCTCGGTTGCTTGATCATGTGATTGTGTTCGCCCATAATCGTAGTATTTTTGATCGTTATTATAACCATTCTCACTATTGTTCTGGCCGGTGCGGGACTGTGGACGCTTATGATCCTGCCCAGGCTCACTTCCTTGATGATCGTAATCATATATTTGAGAATCATCGACATAATTAACACCCTCAGCAGAATGATTTGGGTTTTGAGACTGTTCAGCATATTGGGTAATGCCCTACTAAAATGTTAGCCCCGGTTATTTTATAAGTCCTGACAAAAATTCAAGGGACTCATACCTGATGGTAATCATATCGATATTGATCCCCCCCCTCTAGCTGCTGCTGCTGCTGCTGTCTCAACTGTTCTTGTTGCTCTCGATATTGCTGTTCTTGCTCCTTTTGCTTCCTTTCCGCCTCTGCCTTCTTCTGCTGCGCGGACTGAGGTATTTGCATATGTGGATGCATCTGCTGAACCTTGGCCAAGTATGAATACATGAAGTTACTAAGCAGAACCTGACTGTATAATGCCCGTTTAGGATTCGCTAGCTTGATATGAGCCATGCGATAGATTGCCCTTTCTTCCATTATTGAAAATCTTGTCCAGTTATAGTCAATATCTGGCTTCAACACGCGGTGCTGAGGTTCCGGTGAAAGAGTGCGGAGGGAGCTATCCTTTTTACTGCCTGGATCACGATCGGCCTTCTTCTTTCCACCACCAAAAAGCGATGAAAAGATGCCGTCCTTTTCCTTTTTAGGCTCCGCACCAGCTTTACGGCTACCTTCTTTCTTTCGGTCATTTTCGGGTTTGTTATCAACATTATCTCTTTCGACTAAGAAGCTCTCGCGGCCCCTCGTAGTTGTCTCCATGGTGGACTGCAGAACATCCAAACGAGCATTGTCGTGTGTTTTGTCTAATGAAACCTTCGACCTACTCTTCTCATCCTTTTTCTTATCCTTCTTATCCTTTTCGTCACTCCCTTTGAACCAGCCCCAGCTAGTCTTTCGAGGCCCAGAATTCTCTTCCTCTCTCTCCTTTTTCGTCTTCTTGTCGGATTTCTTGTCGTCAACGGTTGGAATGTGAGTGGGGACATCAGGTCTTAGTGTATTCACTGGAGTTGGCGAAGGTTGCTGCTGTTGATGCATGTCATTTGCCGTTGCTGTTTTTGGGAGGGCTGCACCACTGGAGGAAGCTTGATGCTCCAATACCGGGCGCTTGTTGGATTTTGCTGGAGGTTCTGGAGTGGGCTTTGGAGCTGTTTGAGGAAGAGCTTGAGGACTTGATTGCTTTTGTGATGCTTGACTGGTCTGTGAAGATGTTCTTTCAGGATACTGAATGGGTTGTTTGCCTGTCTGTGGTTGTGAACCTTCTTCTGGTAGAGGTGGGGTCTCTACTATACGTGGGACTGGAGAATCCTTTTGAGGGTGGCTAGTGCTTCTTGATCGAGAATCATCATGGCTAGGCTGGGGCGGCTGTTGGCTTGGGTCGGGCGTTAGTTCTGCAGCTGAAACAGAGGCTGGAGAATCAGATTGTGCAGACAACTGTTTGGCAACATTATCCGGGATCGAGGGAACCGGCGGGGCTTGTTCTATGTTCTGCATACGTCGTGCACTCCTGTTGGGTCTAGAAAAATTATCCGTGTTACCCAAGGGTTCCGATTGCGTATGTGTAAGAGGGGAGCTTGCAGATGGACGCCCATCAATCGGCGAAGCCGCTGCAGAATCTTCCCCTTCAGCATCACCTCGATTAGAGCCTGCCCTCTTTGAGAATGGTACCCGCTCTCCTTTTCTCACGCTTCCCCTCCTATACGTAGTGCGCGTAGACCTCCTCAGGCCGATTCCCGGTGCTTGTGGTAAAATAGGTAAATCTTCGCCTTCGCTTCCAGTCTCGATACTCAATTTCTGCATTGCTGCTGAAGGATCCCTCACCAGTTCATCCAATTCCTGAAGATCCGAAATCCTTAAATCAGGTGTATGATGTGATGATAGAGACTTTTTCCTCTCCAGTTGTTCCGCCCCATCTTTGTACCCTACAGCTCCTCGACCACCCGAATTATCAATCTGCCTCGACAGCATAGATTTCTTCCTCCTCAATCCAACCCCAGATCCACTTTGCTCAGTGCCGTTAGGTGCCAATGAAGTCTGATCTCCAGATCGTCGTTTAATTGATTGAACGCGGTTTTCCAGAAACGTTTTGAATTCCATGGGTGCAAGCTCAGGGTGAACTCTAGCAGGCACCCAGAAGAGTCGCGATGGATCGTCCTCGTCGTCATTCCCTGTTGGAGCTGCTGTAGGCATTAAAGATACACCTTGGAATGATGGCAGATCCGGATCACTGGTATTGCCCACATCCATAGACATTCGACGTAACGCTTGTAAGTTACTGAGTTCTTGTGCGACAGCAGCCGGGCCGGATTCATAGTCGATATCGTTCAGCGGAAACTCCGCATTTGCTGCACCTCCTGCATTAGGATCACGTAAGGACAAAGATGGTGATATAGGATTTCCATCCCCAAATGTGGGACTCCTGGGACTCTGCATAATTGCTGGTGATGTATGCGCTTTGTGGTTTCCATTTGTTAAGGGTGTCGGCCCCGGTCTAATGCTATTATTCGTGTCGTAAAATGAATTTGCTGTATCTTCAAAAGACTCATTGGAAGAGGGAGGGATAAAGCTAAGAGGTCTTGAATCGCGTTTTGAGTAATCATCATCCCCATACATGTCTCCAATAGCCTCAGTTATGTGATGATTCGGGTCAGAGATTGAGATCCGGGCATCATTTCTAGGTACAAAACTCCCACCAAGTTCTCTAGGTCTCGAAGAGGTCTATTGGGGTGAAAAGAAGTTAGTGAGATTTATCGCAACAGTTCTAATGAGTAGAGATTTATGTAAAGGTATTATGTGGGAAGGCTAAGGTCTAGTAAAAAAGGCACTAGTAAGAGAGAAAGCCGGCTTGGGTGTCCAACAGACAAGTGTGAGAGTTGTTGGGTAAGATGACTTGCAACCACTGCCCTGATACTGCTTCTCTTCCCACGACGTCGCGTCGCACAATGTGATAAGTATCCATAGAAGTGTGCATACCTTCATCGGGAGTTGTAATGCGGATCTTCCAACAATATCCCCTTGCTGCGATAGAAGGACTAGAGCTAGCACCTAGCACCTAATGGAATTACTGATGATACCGGCGATCTCATCTGGAGTTGTGCGATTTAGTGTGGCCAGACTGATATGATTCAGAGGTTGGTAAAATATACATCCATGAGCGGGTAAAGAAGTACTTCAAATAACAGAAAATGAGAATGAGAATGAGAATGAGAATTAGTATCGCGATCGCATAGTGTTATTGTTGTCGTGGGCAGTAAATTGGGGATACTGGTTATGGTTATACCTACCTAGTTATGGTTCGTTCTGATTATGGTAAATAGGAAGGATCCCAATTAATTCGAGTTGTGCAATTGGTACCAAATACCAAATACCAAATGGGTTTGTGTAGTGACACATGAGTGGATAGATTGGATAGATTGGCTTTTTCTGGGTCAGTTGCTTTTCCATTGCGTTAGCGAAAGAGTAAAATCGAGCTTAACCCCTGCTATGAATATTGGAAGTAAGTAAGCAAGCAAGCAAGCAAGCAAGCAATTAATGAATAGAATAATACCGAGTAGATAGCTGAAAATAAAATCGAAATCAAAATATGCTATTGTGAAGATCTAATACATAGAAGAAGTAGAACTGTTATTTAAGTTCAACCATTATGTGTAGAAGTATAGCATCTAATCTTTATCACAAAGGGGGCACCCGAGAAATGATCAATGGAAAATCATAAATGTTTGAATGTCCGGATCAATGCATAAATGGATATATGGAGTGAGTGTATGAACGACTTACTGACAGTCGTTGCCGCGGATTTATCGATAACTATAAGACTCTTACCTTTTTATATGAGGTATGTACTCATTATTTATAGAGAATCATCTATCAAGGGGTACTGGGGAGGAGGTAGTACGAGGTACGTACTAGGTACTTGGTAATCGATTGAATGGCACGATGTATGAGTACATATTGTAGCAGCATGTTCTTCACATTGGTGTTGCGGAGGATCGATATCCCCTTTGATTTATATACCATTTAGCTGTCTAGAACTAAATATCTATCTGGTATCCTCATAGTCCTTCTTCTACAGCACAATGGTATGTTAGAAGACGACCTAGTAGGCCTCCGTATCAACTCGTATTCTTAAAATTCCTTTCAGCTGCATGTTGGACATCTACAACGCGGTATCAGCACCAATTCTATCAGCTGTGCTTTATGTTTTATATCTCAAGACTTCTTCTGTGTCACCCACCACCATATTCAAGGCTGGATTGGCATCTGACTGTGTTTCCGTTCTTCGTGGTCAACCTTACATACCTAGGTATTTGTTCATCGGGTGTATATTCAAGGTTCTTATATCATACTTCCAAACCAGCGCTTAAATGCTTTCAATATTCTTAACCATTCTTTCCGTGCTTATGCGGGCGGCACAACACAAAAAGGGGAGCGCTCTCCGGAAGCTCGTTCTGCCTTGTATCTATGTATTCGTAAGATGCTCTCATTTTTCAAGTGATAATTGAGCTTTCGGATGCTGTCTCTCTAATACAATGTCCACCAGGTGGTCTGTTTTATTCCAGATATTTGAAGACCTTTTCCCAAGGCATTTTGTAGAACTTGATATTTAGGAAAGCCTTCTTCTGCGGGGTAGCAACGGAGAAAAATAGAAGTTTTTAGAAGAATTCGAATATTCGAAATTACTAATTACTACTAATTATAGTTATGGTAGAGTGTTGCCGATTCAGGGGGCAGCTGTAAGTGTGTGCAACGGTTTATCTTTATCGATCTAGAATCATCCTCTTCTATTCCACTCTTTTCTGTCATAAAAATAAATAAATCGGAATCGGAAACAAAAACTTCAATTTCATTATTACTGGGCACTTTTTTTATGCATTATCGATTTTGCTCTTATCCGTCATCATACATAATTTTACAAACTACCTAGGTCTACAACTGAATATTCAGTAAAAATATATATATATGTGCCCTACGCATACTTTATCTCTTTCATAACTTTCTCACAGCCACAATGTTGAGAGGTCGCATTGACTTTTTCGAAACCTCAGCTCATTTCAAGACGGCCATGTAAGGTTAATGAGGTTGAGGGTCTCTCGTTAGAGTTGTGGAGTTCATCAAGAGAAATACGAAAATGCGAAATGCGATTGAAAAGGTCAATGAGACATCTTCGGATCATACAACAAATTTGAAATTTACTAAACTTACTTCCATTTGGAGCCTGGAGGCCATCAATCAATTTCTGTTTCTTGCTCGGAGATGTGAATTTTGCGGCGTGCGAGCATGCTTCATTGTTTCTCTAGAGTATCGCGTCGATGACAACGTAACGAACGTCATGTCGCTTCTTCGGGTCAATATGTGTATGCTCCTTTGCTGGCATACTCCAAGTCGTCCACAAAGGTTATATTCCCAGTCAATCATGTGAGCATGCGTACATACACAACGGTCGGTAATGATGCCAACCTGAGCAACAACTACGAACAAAATGGGGCCCGACAACTGGCTTAAGCTTGCTCCGCATTACTGAGTTTCCCCCGCATCTTCGACATCCAACAGGTGCGGAAAAACTTAACCTCGGTATATTCATTTGACCGAGTTTTTTGAAGCATCATTGCAGATATACCTTGTTCTTGAAATGTACAAATGGCTTTGGTTTCCGCTAGAATTTGGTTGACAAAGAAGCATTGTGCTCTCATACTGAGTGCTGCCCTTGAATTATGGCTACAGTCAAACGCTTAGTTGGTTCCCTGGTGCTTTCTCTCTCTTTCAATTTAGCATCTGCTCAAGCATGCTGGAAAAATACAGCTTGCAGTGGACCTCTTGAGGCAGCTTTTCCAGGCCCTTGGGATGCAAATATCTATGCACCTTCAAGCCGCCAAGTGTCTCCGAAATCGGTACTATCAGCAACCACAGGGGCCGTGCTATCTGACTTCACGGGATCGATTGGACTCTCTGGGAATGGTTCGAAATACACTCTTGACTTCGGCAAAGAGGTCGGTGGACTTGTAACTCTAGAATACTCTTCCACAGGACCCGGTGCGATTGGTTTGGCATTTACAGAAGCAAAAGATTATATCGGAGAATGGTCAGACTCATCCAATGGAGGTTTTAAGGGACCAGATGGTGCTATTTATGCAAATATCACATCAGCTGGTTCAGGAACATACACCATGCCAGATCTTTCACTTCGTGGAGGTTTTAGGTACTTGACATTGTTCTTGCTCAGCAATGGTACCACGAACGTCAACGTTAGCAGCATTGTTCTTGAGATTGGATTTCAACCAACATGGTCGAATCTACAAGCTTATCAAGGATACTTTCACAGCAATGATGAAATGTTGAACAAAATATGGTACTCTGGTGCTTACACTTTACAAACGAATGCCGTGCCTGTAAATACAGGACGACAGATTCCTACTGTCAAAGTGGGATGGGCAAACAATGGTACTCTGGGAACTGGTGATACTATTATTGTGGATGGAGCCAAGCGGGATCGAGCTGTTTGGCCGGGTGACATGGGTATTGCGGTGCCATCGACATTTATCAGTATTGGGGACCTTGTCAGTGTCAAGAATGCCCTCCAAGTCATGTACAATTATCAGGTATGCTATTCCTTTCGGTTAATGTTTTCGCTCTTGCCCTGTGTTGGAACCCCCCTTCAATATACCAATGATTTTCAGTGTCATTGTTTCAAACCACTTCACTATAAGGAAGCTTGTAATGGGCTTGAATTTTATGTCATCTGAACCCTTCCATGCTTCACTGTTTTTGGCAACCCATTAGCCCATGTAGGGACTAACTCAACCAGAACAACGTGACCGGGGCATTTCCAGAGGCAGGGCCACCATTGCTACAGCAGGGTTCTGATACCTACCATATGTGGACCATGATTGGAACTTACAACTATGTCCTTTACACCAATGATACGTCGTTCCTTTTGCAGAACTGGGCAAAGTATCAGTTAGCGATGAGTTTCATTTATAAGAAAGTCAGCGCTCCTGGTCTCCTCGAGGTCACAGGGATTCGAGATTGGGCTCGTTGGCAGCAAGGTTTCAATAACAGCGAAGCACAAATGATGTATGTTTCCCTTTCGGGATAATCTAGCAATTGACTAACAAATAATTAGTCTCTATCGAACTCTTCTTACTGGTGCTGATTTGGCCAAATGGGCTGGAGATACCACAAATTTAACAGCGACATGGACTAGTCGCGCGGCATCTCTCAAGACAGCCATTAATACTTATTGTTTTGATCATTCCTATGGAGCTTTCAAAGACAATGCGACAGCTACTACTCTTCATCCCCAAGATGCCAATAGCCTGGCTCTTCTATTCGG
This sequence comes from Sclerotinia trifoliorum, assembly GCA_905066765.1. Lineage (NCBI taxonomy): Eukaryota > Fungi > Ascomycota > Leotiomycetes > Helotiales > Sclerotiniaceae > Sclerotinia > Sclerotinia trifoliorum. The sequence goes on from CAJHIA010000033.1 coordinate 1,292,899, forward strand.
TGTTGTTTCTTCAAATTCCTCTACTGCGCAAGATATCTCCACGAATCTTGTCAAAAACTGGACTCCAATCGGGGCGGTTGCACCGGAGCTTCCAGAAAATATATCTCCATTTATATCGAGTTTTGAAATCCAAGCCCATTTCACAATTGGGCAGGCAAGTCGTGCCCTTGATCTCATCCGTCGTTCTTGGGGTTGGTATCTCAACAACCCCAATGGTACCGAAAGCACAGTCATCGAAGGTTACCTCCAAAACGGCACATTTTCATACCGGTCAAGCAGAGGTTACATGTATGATACCGCATATGTATCTCACTCACACGGCTGGTCTTCAGGTCCTACATCAGCACTTACAGAGTTTGTATTGGGTCTTAGTGTTACTAGTCCCGTAGGCAAAACATGGAAACTAGCACCACAGTTTGGAGATTTGACGAGGGCGGAAGGTGGATTCATGACCACATTGGGGAAATTCCAAGCCGCTTGGAATTTGACACCGAAAGGGTATAGATTGGATTTTGCGGTGCCAGAAGGGACTACAGGATCGCTGGTCCTACCGGTGAAGAAAGCGGGAGTGGTACCGAAGATTGTTGTAGATGGGAAGAAGATAAAGTCGAGTCATTTGAAGATTGAAAATGGGGGTGTTACGTTGGAATCTAGTGGTGGAAAACATAGCATTATTGTGGGTTGAAGATATACATGATAACATCATTATCAGTAACACTAGATTTGCTTTTCAATATTATGTGGAAACATGGAAACATGGAAACATGAATTCGATCAAAACATCCGACATGACCCCTATCATCATAGTCCCGTGTCTATAGATTGAGAAATCAGGGTCTTTCCCGATCCAGACCAACCAAAGATCCCAGCCATGTGATCCGAGGTACTTTACTTGAGATGAATGATCGTCATCAATTTTTGGCTTCTTTGCTCCATCCGAGAAACGTTTTGCTGGGAGATTTAAGTGAATTGTGGCAGTGCATGAATTAACGTAAATTTCAAACTTCAGATGTTTTCATGCTTTGTGGGATTCTACTAGAGAAAATACCGGTGAACTTTTGAAGTTTTTGAGATCTTGTGGGTGATGACGTATTGTTGACTTAACTAAAAGAAAGGAGTATTTTAGTGGGAGCTAGGTACTAATAGGAAGCTGGGAAGGTCTCTTTAATGCGGAGGGCATCACCAAACCAAACAAGAAATGCAAATACAAATACAAATACAAATACAAATACAATAAACTTCCCCATACTCGATCATCTCAAATCTACTCGATACCTCGACATCTACTACTCTTGTTCTAAAATTATCCACGGATATTTATCTTCATTTAGTCCGTACGAAAATCTCGTACCAAAGCGAGAAACATTCATTGAGTCCACCAGCCCTGCCTGCCTCCTGGCCTCCACTGAATTCATCCATAACAAGGATTCCAATATTACCGGCAGACAAACCTGTGGGCACCACAACAAGGGTCGCAAATACCACCCCACTCAGTATACAGGTAGGGTCTTTTCCTTATCGTACCCGCTCCGAACAGTGAACATCTTCGTGTATATATCTTGTCTTCAGTCTCTTGCCATCAATCGGTCTTGACTTCATTTTTGCATATAATCAGTCATACTGTGTTTTGGAAAACAGAAAACTAATTCAAGATGATGCGCCAACAGTCTTTACACGCCAATATGTCTGGGAGTCAAGTAGCTGGAGCTCCTGGATCGCATCCCCCTGGTATGCCCGTGAGGACTCTTTCGACCAGTAGTGCTCTCACAGATCGCACTGACGAGGGAGAGGCGGTGCCGATGGAGAATCCAAGTAGTGTGCGTACTTCTTTCGTTCTGGAGTTTGGGGAAGGCATGAGACTCCTGAGGCTAATTACATCTTTGCGCCGCAGACTTCAGAATTATTAGCAGAGAGATTGAGAGCTTGGAAACATGCCGTTGGATATCTCGAGGAATATATTGGAGCTACGGAGAAAATGCAAAAGCAACAATCGAAGGAATATGAGAAGATTTTGAAAACTATCGCGAACCCCTTAAAGGAGGGGCATCATTTCCAGCAGGAAGTGGGAGGTAAGATGTGTCTTCAAGGATTACCAATTGCGGTTCTGGATCAAAATAATAACCAGTTATTTAGGAATGGCTGGGGTGTTCGAAAATATGAGAACTAATACTCAGGTATGATGTGCTGTGTTTTATTGCTACGCAAACGCTGATTTGATAGGGGTTAATAAACTCTCACCTCGAAACGGAGAAGAATTTGAAAGGCACGGTGGTTCCAATTCTCGATCGATTACACAAAGAAATCAAGCACAAGTCTAAGGAGTTATTATCCGGAGCTGTAAAGGGCGCGAAAGAAGTTGAAAAGGCCAGGAATATCACACAGAAACACATCGAGCTTCTAGGATCACAAACTGCGAACTATCAGTCCAGCGCTGCTTCCATGAAGTCAGCTGAAGACCCATATATCGTCCACCGAGGTATTATACACCGACTTCACAAGCAGGTTTTGGAGGAGAACACCAATCGTCATGATCTCATTCAAGTTCAAAATAACTTTGCACAATTTGAGTCCCACATTATCGAGATCATTCAGCAGGCTATGATGAGTTTCACTCAAATAGTCACGAGCCAATCTCAAAGGGAACAAACACTATGGGGAGATATGCTCAACAGCTGTCAAGTTGTCCCTCCAAATCTCGAATGGGAAGGTTTCGTCCGTCGCAATCAAGCTCTTCTTGTCGATCCTAACGCCGCCGATCGTTCGGTGGAAGCTATTAGCTTTCCCAACCAAAACCATGCCAGCACTCAGCCTCTCATTGAAGGCTCCCTTGAGCGCAAGAGCAGAAACAAGTTAAGCTTCGCTGGCTACACGACGGGCTATTACGTGGTAACTCCCAGCAAATTCCTCCACGAATTCAAGGACAACGATAACATACGTAAGGACCCCGTCCCAGAGCTATCCATCTACTTGCCAGATGCCATTATCGGCAGCACCAATGGCGAAAAATTCAACATCAAAGGAAAGGATGTCTCCAAGGGAATAGGAAGTAAACTGTCTGGTACATCCGAAATTGCATTTAAAGCGCATTCAGCCGCCGATGCAAATAAGTGGTATGAAGTTATCCGATCGGTCGCGGGATCGGGTCCAGCAGATGCCTCTAGCAGTGGGCCAACTAGTCCCTTGAGTCCAACTGGCTCGAGACAAAGCTCAGCAGCTTATCCAGTGGAAAAACAACTAGCTTCAATGCAAACCTCTGGAACTATTACTGGGGGTGAGACGGTCGCTAGTCCTGTGGCGCAGACGAATGTAACTGATTTTGCTCCGGGGAAAGTAACAGAGAAGACTGGTTGAAACGGCAGAGATGAGCGAGGACTTAGGCTTATTGTCTCGGAGAAAGCAGAGACGAGTGGAATCTGGTGAGTTGTGCACAGCAAAACAGGTTTTGGCCGTGCTTCAGCGTAAAATCAAGTTGTCAAATGTGGCTATTAAAAGCGTTTGAATTACATTCAAACTTTGGTTCGAAAGTGTATTTGCAGCGGGTATTCAAAACAGATAGGGTGTTGAGCTGGGGTAATGTTTAGTGTTGTATATGATATCAAAGTTTGTTTCTTATTTCGACTATATTGGTTAGTTCCTAGTGAATGATAATTATTACCAGGTAATCAATCTAGTTTGATGGTTGGGGGGTTGATGAATAATGTTATTTGTAGGTGTATGTGATATTGCTGCTAGACTACTAGGTAGTTATTCATTTTTTTCTCTTCTTTTGCGAGTGGGATTTATGAAAGAGCCGGTGGTGAAGCTTGAAAGTAATAAATATTTTATTATCATTCTCTCCTCGGCCCTCCTAGAAGGCCCGATCAGGAGAGATATATTATCTCTCTGTGGCCGAGTGTACAAATTTGGTAGGTACATCTAGGCAAATGCTCTTTCCATACACGATGTCAAATCGAGTTTTGCTCAAGCTCTCGAAGTCAGTGTGTTCCAAACTTCCTGTTATGATTTCACCAGCGACTTTCATGCAGATAACGGCCTTGACGTTTCTAACCATCATATTGTCTTTGAACATTGTCGTCGGTGAATTTGATATTCAAAACCATCATGGATAATTCGGGATACTCAAGATTAAAGGAACCTCCCATTACCCCACCATCTCGAGTTCATACAGCTTATCCACGTGAAAAACACCAGAAAGTGGAATGCGCTCGTCAACCAAGTGATCCTTTCCAAGATCCGTCGCTGTCTCGACCTTCATTTGCCGAGCAACGTTTCGAGCTTCCATCAACGCTCTTGAGTCCATTAAAGGCGCCAGTACCTTCGGATCAATTCAAAAACCCTTTCTTGAATTTGCTTCCGAATTCGCCTTTAAATCCCCGTAGCAGCAGTTTTAGTCCGGAAGAATGGATTTCGAACTTGGTTGCCTTTATGGGACAGGATCCGAGACGATATCCTAGGAGAAGTGCTGGATTTTCTTTTGAAAACCTTAGTGTGTATAGTTTCAGAAAACCAACTGACTATCAGAAAAATGTCGCAAATATTGTGTTTGAAATCGGTGCTTTGGCTCGATGGTTAGTTGGGTCTGGAAAACAAAAGGTTCAGATATTAAAAGGTTTTGATGGCTTGATTGAGCATGGAGAAATGCTATTACTTCTTGGAAGGCCGGGTAGTGGGGTTTCTTCTTTACTGAAAACAATCTCTGGGGATACTCGTGGACTGTTTATTGAGCCAGACTCGGATATCAATTACCAAGGAGTCTCTATGACTGAGATGCATCAGCGATTCCGAGGTGAGACCATTTATTTGGCTGAGTCAGATAGTCATTTTCCAAATTTGACTGTTGGTGAGACTTTACTTTTTGCAGCCAAGGCTCGAGCACCGCCTGATTTTACTTTTCCTGGAGTAACTCGACAAGTATATGCGGAACATATGAGGGATGTTATGATGGCAACTCTAGGTCTTATTCATGTTGAGAAAGTATTGGTAGGAAATGATTCTGCCAAAGGTATCACTGAGCATGAGAGAAAGAGGGTGAGCATTGCAGAAGCAGCATTGAGTGGATGTACGCTACAATGTTGGGAGAACAGCACTAGGGGTCTGGATAATTCTTATACACTTGATTTTTGTAAGATGGTTCGACTTTCAACGACACTTGGGAGAACAACTGCATGCATTGCATTATATCAACCTCTTCAGAGTGCTTATGAAGTAAGCTTTGGCTGAGAATCTAAGGAGAGCACTGCTAACAACAAATCCATAGCTATTTGATAAAGTTACAGTACATGACTTTCCAGGTATTTCTCGTAGGATACTATTAACGAGCATCACAGGTGCTATACGAGGGACGGCAAATATACTTTGGTTCTTGTGGCGAAGCTAAAGCGTTTTTCATCGAGATGGGTTTCATTTGTCCTCCACATCAGACTACTCCGGATTTCTTGACGTCCCTCACAAGTCCAGATGAAAGAACAATCCAGTACTAAACATTGAATTCCCTCCCCATGAATTTCCGCTGACCGTCATTGAGACCAGGTTTTGAATTTCGAGTACCACGGACACCCGAAGAATTTGTTATGGTTTGGAAAACAAGTCGCCATTATGCAAGACTTATACAAGAACTGGAAGCGTATGAAAACGAGTACCCATTTGATGGAACCCATGCTCTTGATTTTGCAGCTGCACGACGATCTCAGCAAGCAAAATATCTGTTCGTCTGCTTTCTTCAATGAAATGTCAATTTGGCTAATCGTGTTTCAGACGGATTAAATCAGCGTACATGCTCTGCCCAAGACAACAAGTGATCTTGTGTATTGGTAGAGGGTTCCAGAGGTTACGTAACGATATTAACTCCACGATAATTGGTCTTGTAACATATACTTTGATGGCTATAATCATGGGTATTGCCTTCTACAATCTACCTGCCGATACCACTAGTATCAATAGTAGAAGTACATTGCTGTTTGTCACAATACTATTCAATGCTACTACAGGCTCGTTTGAGGTAACTGCAAGAATGTCCCCAGATCTACTGAACTAGCTGACACTACTCTAGTTTCTCCAGTTCATTGGCCATCTTTCCGTTATAGATAAACAAGCAAGATATGCGTTTGTTCATCCGTTCGCGGAAGCGTTTTCTTCCATAATATGCAGCGTGCCAGGCAACCTTTGCAGCACGTTGTTGTTCAATGCTATTCTCTATTTCATGACAAATTTAAGAAGAACATCAACGGCCTTTTTCACATTCATTGCCTTCTCCTTTGTTATCAATATGACACTTTCTATCGCGTTTAAAACCATCGGGACTTGTTATCGATCTCATGCTCAAGCTGTTTGTACAACCGCCATTATTGTTCTAATTTTCATGATGTATGCAGGATTCGTCATACCGCCGATTTATATAGTTTCATGGTTCCAGTGGATTGCTTATATTAATCCTGTCGCGTACGCATACGAAAGTCTGATAATCAACGAATTTTCTGGGCGCATATTTCCATGTGCGAATCTCGTCCCGACTGGACCATCTTATATTGGCACAAGTTCTCACAATCGAGTTTGTTCCGTTGTTGGGTCTATCGCGGGCTTTGAGGATGTATTGGGGACTATCTATCTTGAGCTTAGATTTGGGTTTCAACCTAATCATCTATGGCGGTATGTAACAAACCCAAACACTTCCGATATTCGATATCAGGAAGTTCGGAATGCTTTTAGTTTTAAGCTAATGTACTCAGAAACATGAGCATTTTATTCGCTTTCATGGCACTTTTTATGGCTGCATACTTAGCCACTACAAGTCGTATATCAAGGGAAAAATTGAATGGAGAAATTCTGTTGTTCCAACGAGGACACAAGCCACAACCCAAGAGGCAAAGACATCTTGAAATATACTCCGGGGGGGATATCCATAGGTATGGGAACGGCGATCCGATAAGCAAATTACACAGGCAAACATCAACTTTTCAATGGAAGGGCATTTCCCTCGATATCAAAACAGTAGATGGTACACGTCGGATTCTGGATCATGTTGATGGTTGGGTGAAACCAGGAACTTTGACCGCCCTTATGGTATGTTTGAGAGGCTGGTTTTTATACTCATGCTGATAGGAGTAACTTATAGGGACCATCTGGGGCAGGTAAAACATCGTTACTAGATGTTCTTGCGTCTAGGAGCAGTATTGGTATTGTTTCTGGGGAATCTTTTGTTGATGGCTGCATAAAGGATATATCCTTCCAACGCAAAGTTGGATATGTCCAACAACATGACTTTCATCTTCCATCAATGACAGTGCGTGAAGCACTACAATTTAGTGCCATCATGCGTCAGTCAAGTAAGAGTACCAAGAAGGAGAAGCTTGCTTATGTGGAAGAAGTGATTAAGCTGTTGGAAATGGATGCGTATGCAGATGCAATTGTAGGGGTACCTGGCGAAGGTTTGTAAATCTAGATCAGATTTATGTGACAACACTAATAGCTAATGAGAATGCAGGGCTGAACATCGAGCAACGAAAGAAATTGACTATAGGTATTGAGCTTGCTGCTAAACCAAAACTTCTACTTTTCTTGGATGAGCCTACTTTTGGTCTTGACAGTAGCACGTCGTGGGAAATAGTTGAGCTCTTGAAAAAGATTACAGCTCATGGTCAAGCGGTTTTGTGTACAATCCATCAACCCTGTATGGCTTTGTTTCAACGCTTCGATCGTTTGCTCTTTCTTGCTCCTGGGGGTCGGCCAATATACTTTGGTAGGATTGGTGAAAATTGCGAAACTGTCAAGAAGTATTTTGAAGCCAATGGAGCTCGCCCTTGTCCTGCGAATGAAAATGTGGCTGAATGGATCATGCAGTAAGTTTTTCAACCCATATATGAACTACAGTTAACGTGAAAAAGAACTACTGGTTGTACGTCTGGCTCACAGAGTTCTGTCAACTGGCCCGAGGTGTGGAAAAACAGTCACGAACTAGTGCTTGTTCATCGAAAATTGGATCATGAAAGAAAGGCATTAGTTGCGAGATCCAGCTTTTTCCTGACAGGAACCAAGAAACCGCCTCATCGCAAAGAGTACGCTATACCATTTGTAGCGCAAGTCTGGCAATGTTTTCGAAGAATAAATTTACATTATTGGCGCACACCTTCCTATATTTACTCGAAAATCGGATTATCCCTTTTTTATGTTCGGTTACTCCCCCCGATTACCATCATCACTCCAAAACTAATCATTGTTTATAGGCTCTGACTCTGGGACTTTCGTTCTTTAAGGATTCGGAGTCTTTGCAAAATCTGGAAACCCAAAATTTTGGCGTATTCATGCTTTTGTGAGCGGATCATCTGGGTTTCACGTAAAACTCTGTTAATTGTTTTGTAGGACGTTGGCATCCAGTTTCGTTCCGCAACTTTTACCGAACTTCTTGGTGCAACGAGCTTTGTTCGAAACACGTGAAAGTCCTGCAAGAATGTATTCATGGCCAGCTTTCATTATCAGCAATATACTTGTTGAAATATCATGGAATACTTTTCTGGCGATAATCATATTTCTGAGCTGGTATTACCCCGTGGGCATGTATCGCAATGCGCTAATAACGAAATCGATGCTTGAAAGAAATGGAGTCATGCTTCTCCTGATATGGGTATATCTTATATATGCAACTACCTTCGGATATATGGTACAGGTTAGTCTTGAGCTTACAGAGATGGCCGGGGATTTATCAAATGCTGCATTTTTTTTGTCATTGTTGTTCTGCGGGTAAGTATTATGGCTTGACTATTTCCATACAAGATAACAGCTAACTGATGTCTTCAGCATAATCTCAGTACCTACAGCATTACCTCAAGTATGGGACATCGTGCGACGTCTATCTCCGTTTACTTATCTAGTCGATGGCATGCTCTCTGTTGGCCTTGCGAATGTTCCTGTTAAGTGTTCCCAAAATGAGTTTCTTCATTTCGAGCCAGTGACTGGAAGTAGCTGCGGCTCCTACATGGCTAGCTATTTATATCAAGCTGGAGGATACCTTACCAACCCCTCCGCAAAGAGTAGATGTGTTTATTGTCCTTTGAAGGATTCGAATGAATTCCTGGCTAGTGCGGGTATGAGCTATACGAATCGGTGGCGTAACTTCTGTATTATGTGGGCTTATGTGGGTTTTAATGTCTTGATGACTTTATTTATATATTGGCTGGTTAGAGTCCCGAAGAGTAGAGTCCCGAAGAGTTGGAACGGCAGACCGAAGGGAGATGTGGAGTGTTCATCTGGTTCGAAAGATAAGCATACCAGTGAGCCAAGTGGAGTTAGTCATTCGGAAAGAAGTTTTATAAAAGTTAGCGGTTATAAAGAGGATAGTCCTCAGTCAAGGAAGTGTGGTCGGTCTGAGGAAATAGAGCTTGTTCCGATGTAAGTTGAAGGGGGTTTTACAATTGCGGCATGAGAAAGGAGGGGCAGTCTGATATATGACATTGATTGGCATGGCGGTACTTTTTATTGGCTTTTAGATAGATATATGGATTTAGAAAAAGTGAGAATGTAATCTTACTATAATACTGCGTAGATGATGAGACTTTTGGATTAATTTAACAAGTCACTTGGTGATGAATCTTTGATGCTGACCATGAGGTTGAAGTTTAGTGCCGATCATTTCAGATACTAAAGCGGCACGCGGGCAAGCGTCAGTCAGCATTAGGGTTACCCCTCAACTTCCTAACAAACCAAAATTTATTCCTTACTACTATTTCACTATCCCGCACCTCAACTCTCAACATACATCAATCCACAACCAACGAAGACCCAAAATGTACTGTGCAGAATGCGGGCATCCACTCCCCGACATTCGCGATGACAATACAACATGCAGCAAATGTAAAACTCGACTGGGTACCTGGTGGGACGAATCCTCAAAGACCATGCGAACAAACCGCGAAGCTTTCGTACCAACCAACATGATGAGCGAATTAATGGGAGGTAGAAGTCATTTCGAGATGAACAAAAAGGTTTCCGACAGGACAAATACATATGGATTGGAAGAAAGAGGATTCCTGGCCACATTAACATTGTTGGAGATGCGATGGGGACCAGGTGGTAGAGCAGGTCTAGGAAGGAAAGCAATGGAGGGGTTGGGAAAAATGATCAGGAGTACATTGGACATGTCACTTTCTCGAGGCGAGGTCCGCGAGGCTCTAGCTAAGAATGTGGATATCTGGATGCGTCTTCAGCGGATTTTTTATCTGGCTGTTCCCATATTGGTCTCGAGATCTTTGCGCGAATCGTACACGGAACAGGGTGCGCCGTCCGGACTGGATGTTTCCGAGAGTGTGGCGCTTATTCTGAAGAATTTTGATGCGTTGACGGAGGATTTGGGTTATTTGAATAATTTGCTGGTGGTTAGTCGGAATATGTTGGCTGTTAAGGAGACGGCGCAGGAGATTTGTAGGGCGGTTGGTTTGGATAAGCAGGTTCATAAGTTGATTATTCTTTGTGTTAATGTTACTAGTAAGGGCTATGACGGGGAGAATGTGGATGAGAATAGTAGGGGGAGGTTGAATGAGGTTACAGAACTTTGTGAGTTGACTTTGCGTTCTTGATTTCAAGTGGGTTATTGGGTTGTGGATAATGCTGACTTTTTGCAGATAAAAAACTTCTGGTCACTTGTTTACAACATACGCATAATTGGACGATGGGTAATGATAGGTTCAAGATGTCGTTTTGGTTCGATATGCTTTTCGATAATGATTTGCATAATGATCCTGTTCATGAATTACCTCCAGATGATCTAAATGTGGAGAAGGTATATCATGAAGTTAAAAATTGGTTGACTAGACATTCTGCCGATCAAGATGAAACAGCCAGGGAGCTTCTGGAGAAATATGCCGCGGAAGCTGATATGGCCTGTACACCTGGTCCACTTCCACAAATCGATGAATTTACCGTGACGGATGCGGATAAGGAAATTGATCCTGAAGAAACGACTCCAATTTGGAAACCTGAATTGACGGATAAATATGAGCAAGATCGACTTTATGCCCGTGTATCTCATGAGATTGATATTTGGTGGAAACGTCAAAGAGATCAAAATTATGAGGGTTGGGTTGTGAAGATGGTATCTGTGGAAGATGCGATGAAGCGTGCAGAGGCTTGTAAGGAGACTGCTATGCATAGATTTCTTCCTCAAAGGGCTTTCCAGGATCAGGATGCTTATGGTCATGATGAGCAGTTGCAGGAACCACCTTTACATGATGAGATTGATGATACTCGATCGATGGATGGACATGACGGTGAGGAGGATGGTGAGGAGGAGGATGAGGAAGATGATGATGAATCTTATGCTGAAGGACCTTTGAGAGGTCTTTTGACTGAAATTCCTAATATTCTCGACACGAAACAAATTGAAGCTCTTCACATGACTGTCAAAGCTTGTATCGTCGATTCAATGGGCTCAGGCCTTACACCAGCTGGTGAAAATCTTCAAAAGACACGATGCAAAATGTTTTTGGCTTTAGATTGTGGAAAGAATTTACTTCGAGAAATGTTAGTTTTCATCGCTGTTTGGGAACAAACTGATCAACATTTCATTTTCCAAATTACTGCTCAAATCATTGAGTCTTTCCATCATAACGCTTTATTGCCTTATGCTTGGAGTTCTCTTAGGATCATGAAGGATATTGTATCGCCAGCACAGACTGTCCTTTTACGTCTCATCAACTACATGTTTCGAGCTCGAAAGGATAGTCCCATCTATGACGATTTGAGAGATTACAACAGAGATGCAAAACTTATTCATTTCCTCTTTACATATTTCCGTACACGAGTCGTACCTGATTGTATTGCTCTCATTCATGCGCAAGCTCAAATTCGAACTCAAAAAAGCGATCCAAATGATTTCCCGGTGGATTTATGGGATATGGAACGTGCTAAGGATGGACTTTCACAATATCTTGATTTCATATCTGTTATTGCAGAAATACCGGAAATGAGACCACTTCTTATTGAATGGGAATGTGTTTACGAACTTGTTGCTCTTCTTCGAGCTCTTGAACAAGGCGTGGCACGGAAAAATCTTTCTGAACAACCTTTACCAAATCGTCGACCGGCACCTGTACCTCAACCGGGAGGTGGGATTCCAGCAATAGAACGTCCATATGAAAGTCCTACTTCACAAAACTCCCCTCAATTTCAAGGTCCAGGACAAACTCTTCCACCTCTTCACGATACACCACATAAATTTCCATGGTCGGGTATTAAGATTCAAATCCTTATTATTCTTACTTCATTAGTAGCACCTAATAATGCTAGGAGACAAGGACCAGGAAATCCAATTGTGCAAAAACAACTGTTGGATCAGAATGGAATTATGCCGTTGTTGAATTGTTGTGTTTATGATGGTCATAATGAGTATATTAAGGAGAGGGCGACGCTTTGTTTGAAATATGTTATGGAGGGTTGTGAAGAGGCGCAGAAATGGGTTAAGGATTTGGTGCCTGCTAATAAACAGAGGGCGGCGCAGGGGGCGAATGGAAGTGTCGGGGCAGGAGGGATGACACAAAGTGGAAGTGTAAGTGTAAATGAGAGTGGCATACCAGATGTTAATAGAATGGCTAGAAGTCCACGTGCAGGCTTTGGTGGTGCCGGAGGAATGCCTAGAGGTGGTGGGGCGGGAGTTGTAGGTGGTACAAATACAAATATAAGTAAAGGCCAAGGTGGTGAAGCTACGATGGGGAATACTTTGGATGTGGACCCGGCGTTGCAATTGGAGAAGTTGAGATTGCAGGAGAGAGTTAGGGTTGCTGAGTTGAAGGCTAAGGAGATGAGGGGGAAGGAGAATGAGAAGGGGCAGGGGCAGGGGAAGTAGATGGAGATCGGGATGGAAATGATGGGTGTACGGAGCTAGTGGTGGACGGAAAGGGATATTTGAAAGGTTCAGGATTATGGTGGAAGGGGGATGAAAGAGTAGAATTGTATTGTATTGCGTTGCGTTGCATTGTACTATTTGGCGTATTAAAATGGGAAGGGATGGCATGGAATGGGATGGATTTCGGAATGACATATGGGATATGGGATATAAGATCATTTGGGACCTGGGATTCTTTAGCATATAACATATATGAAGAAGAAAAGATGTATAAGTAACGAGGGAAGGGAGAATGGAGAAGGAATCTTGATACCCTTTTTGACATTGGGTTTGAGCTGGGTAAATTAATAAATAAATGAAAGGGTAAAAGGATGAATGATATAATATATTATAGAATAGAATAATATAAATAATATAAATGATATAAATGATGTGAATGGATGTGAATGGTGTGAATGGTGTGAATGATATAAATGATGTGAATAATATAAATAATATAAATAATATAAATAAATCATTTGATTAATAAAAAGTTTAATAAATATAAATCTTGAAATACGAATAAAAAGAAGAGAATTAAAATGAATAATTTTAATAAAATAATTATAATTATAATTTATATTTGAATTAAAAATTAATTTTTTTTCAAAGAGTAAAAAGATAATAATAAGAATATAATTATTAATAATTTTAATAATAATAAAATTATTTTTGTTTTATTTATAATTTATTATAAATTTGAGATAATTATATAATATACAAGTTTTTAATTAATTAATTATATAATCTTTTATAATTAAATATAAAAATTTCTTTTTAATAAAAATAATTAATATTTTATATATATATATTGAATTTATATAATTTTAATCTCAAATTCATTATAAACTTTATTTTCTTTATAAATGATTAATGATAATATAATTTAATTAATTTTTTCTTTCAATTTTTTTATATAATATATTATTGAAATATATATCTTAATTTATTACTTTTACAATATAAAATTCATTCTAGTAATCTCACCATACCTGTATACTCTTACTCATGTGATTCCCCTCCATCAAAATATACCACTAGTAGTAAGATATGAAATCCAACATGGTGTAGTGATTAACATTTCCGCCTCTCAGTTGAGTTATATATATATAGCTTCAAATAGGTCGCGGGAGACCGGGGTTAAATTCCCCGTACCGGAATTTTTAGGTTTTTTTGGTTTTTCTAGGGAGGGGATGGATGGGGTTTTTGGAGGTGATTAGTGTAAGAGAGAAAGAGAAAGATGAGATTTTTTTTGAATATAAAGAGAGATAAAGAGAGACGGAGGGGAGGGGTTTGATTATTTGTTTATTTATTATATATATAATTTATATAAGTTTATTTTTTTAAAAGAGATTTTTTTACTTTTAATATTACATATATTTATATTTATCTTTTATCTTTTATCTTTTATAAAGACTTTTTAAATAGATATAATAAAATTTTTTTTAATTGATATATAATTAATAATAAAAGTTATATATAATATATATAATATTTAATATTTAATATATATATATATATATATATTCTTTTAAAAATTAATCTTGATAATTTATATTTAGAAAGAAATTATTTTAATAAAACAAATTTTATTTTCCAAATTATCTATTAGTTTTATTTTCTTTTTTTAATTTATTCAATTATTTAATAACTATCTAATAAATAATTATTTAATTATTATCAGCTCCTGACTTTTTATTCATATATCTATATACCAATCCATTCATAACACTCATACTCCCCATGTATATCTATCCACTAAAGTAATTCCAAGTATCCTCCCCCCCCACAACTCCACTCCCACATCCAGCACATCCATGAATCTCTAGTAAAATCATTCAACACGATCACCATCCCCATCCCCCGTCCCCCATCCATCTCCCATCACAATCTACCTATCTACCACCAGCACACAATCCATCACATATATAGCTAGCCTAGCCGTGCCTTTCCAAACATCCGCACAAATTAATGCACAATGCACACCTCAAACTTTCTTCCTGGTATTCCCACCCACAAATTCATCCTCCCACTCGAATTTCGGTAAAATAAGCGATTGACGATCACTCTTTCTTCTTTCTGTATCTATTTATTGTTAATTTGTTACCCATTTATTGGTTAGTGTATATCCATATCCATATTTATAATTACAAAATTCCGGGAAAGAAAGAAAGAAAGAAAATGGAAAAAGGGAGAGTCAAGTAACCTTACACGTACCCATTTCAATTTTCTCTCCTCCCATACCAATACCCATTCCATCACCCGCATATCCACCTACACCTCTAAGAAACTCGACCGGTATGGTATTAGAATTCGAATCGAGTTTTTCAGCATGTATACCCCATCCTTGCGCATGCATTCCCTCTACACCTCCACTCGAACTCCTCATATACCCAATCCCCACTCCCGCACCCAGTCCCTTAAAACTCACACTTGCTCTCCTCAAAAAACTTCCCGTTCGCGATCCAATTCCCATTCCTATTCCCATTCCTCCAGTTCCAGAACCGGAAACTGATGGATTACTATTCCCGCTATATCTATCCCTCGCAGTACCTCTTCCTATTGTACTTACATCACCTACGCCCGCCATACCTTCCATACCTATACCTCCAGCCATACTCTCCATATCAGCAGGTCCCTCAACCCCTTTACCTACAAAATGAAACCCATGAATAGGCACCGTATACGAGTGACGAAAAGCGCGGGATTTGGATTTTGAGGAGTTGATGGAAGGGCTAGAGGTGCTGGTGTAGAGGGGACTTATGGTGGGTGGTGTACCGTGCGAGATTGTACTGGCTTGGATGGGGTGGGAATGGAGGGGATTTTCGTGGTGGCTATTCGGAAGGAGGTTAGTTGTGGTGAGGGAGGAGGTATTGATTGGGATGAGCTGATGGGAATGTAAGGAGGATATGAAAAGGGAGATAGGTTTAGATGTAAATAACGAGAAATTTTGAAAGCGGAAGAAGAAAGGAAAAGAAACTTACAGATCCCTCCCAACCCTTTCCATTCTCTCTCTCTCCAATCTCACACTTCTATCCTCCTTCCTCTCACCAATAACTTCACTCTTCACACTTCCCACGCTCTTAAATCCTTCTCCTCTTTCCCCGTGTTTCTGTCTCTCTCCATTTCCTCCACACTTCAAACCCTCATAACCCCCATACTCAGTCTTCCAATCAAGACAATCCCTTCTATTTGTAACAATTGGTTTGCGGGGGACAGTAAAGGCGCGAATTCTTGTTGTTGTTGTTTCTTCTAATTCAAATGTTGTGATAGTGTTTGTGCTTGAGACCGTACTCGATATTGGGAGTGGGATAGAAGCAGGAGTAGCGTTAATGGCGCTATGCTTCTTTCCTCCGGTTTCTAATCCACTTGCTTCAGTATTCTCTATACCACTTCGTCCACCTCCATCTTCCTCATCTACACTACCACATTCACACCCACCTTCCCCAACTTTCCCATCAAACCCTCCCAATCCATCTGTAGGACTAACCTCTACGTCCAATCCATCCCCAGCTCTCAAACACGGCATCAGAGGAAACTTCTCATTAGGATTTGTAGCTGCTGAACCTGACATATCAATCAGCTTAAAATTTTTGCATCCCCCCGTTCTCCCACTTCTCCCACCCATCCCACCAATCTTGCCTGTTCCTATTCCAATTCCACCCACCTCCCCGCCCTCCACTGCATCTTCAATTCGCCCCAACGCAACCCCCACCAACAATCTCCCCTCATCCCCAATACTCGCTCCTCCCAAACCCAAACCCAAATCTTCATTCTGAAGTTTCTCTTCTCGCTGATTTTCTCCCTTCTCTCCTTTCTTCCCTTGAAGTAAATCCCCATTCCCATCCCGATTTATCTTCCCCTTCAAACCACCCCTCTGCAAATTCCCCGAATTTCCTAAAACGTCATTTGCGATGCCCGCGGCGGATTTAAACAAAGAGGTTAGATGGTTAGGCATGATTATGTTTGTAGTTGTAGTTGTGGCAGTGGTGTGTGTATTGTGATTTAGTTGGAGCTGGTGATTTATATTATATGGTGAGCTTGAGGGAGGATATTGATGAGTTGAGTGGGTGTTTGTGAGGTGTATTGATGGATGGTGTAATAGTAATGAAGAGTGAGATTTTCGATTTGACTTTTCGATTTGACTTTTATGGATTTAGATCAGATGCGATGAAATGAGATTAGATGAGATGAGATGAAATAAGACCGAGTATAAGAAAGGCTGTTAAATAAGCTATTTCAACCCAATTCTCTTCTTACATACCCATCTGAACTTGACTTGACCTGAAGAACCCTTTTGATTCTCTCAATTTCTCAATTTGTCAAACTCTCATACCTTCAACCCTTCAACCCTTCAATCCAATCTTCCCAATCTTCCCTTCTTTCCAAAAAAAAACAACACTTCTCCTCTCCTCTCCTCTCCTCTCCTCTCCTCTCACACAAATCCAACTCTCCTCTGAATCCACTCAAAAGAAACCCCTCAAACCTCTCAAACTTCCTACTTCCCACTTCCCCTCAAACCCTCCCTCCACAAATAACTTCAAAAAAACTAAAAGACTTCAAAAGAAAAAGAAATCTCGAGATTTCCCCAAACAAAACGTACCAAGTAAATTGAATTTCCTCTTCCCTATCAGTACTACCTAGATTAATAATTATATGAGAGATTAATTGAAAAAATATAATATTACCCAGGTATTATATTTCATTTATGCAGAAAGCTAAGGGAGTAAAAGAGTAAAAGGAGTGAGAAGGTGAGAAAGAAAGTGAATAAATGAAGGCGCGATAAAAATACCCAAATAAAACCTCCTTCAAAGCAGCACGCATAACTCTACCTAGGTAGGTAATAAGTTTACTTCAGATTAAAACCCACAGGGGGAAAAAAGTTCGATCTATCAATCAATCAAATAAATAAATAAATAAATAAACAAATAAAAAAGAATACATTCAGTACCTACATATACCTACCTACCTATACATGAATACAACAAATCACTTCCCAATAAAATATATAAAACTCGAAAAAAAAAAGTCAATTCATTTATTAATCAACGCCCCATAGCATCTTCAAAAAGTCCTCTTAACTGTTCCCTCTCCTCACCAATTTCCTCAGCCAAATTAGGTGCTAACATCAAGACTCTCTTCTGAGGAATGGTACCTTCAATCAATCCATCAATATGTTCTCTCTTGAATCCCAAATCTTTAAGTCCTTTTGGTTGGTCTCCTAATTCATCTAGGAATTTCTCTAGAGCTTCTGCTAAAACTGCACCGGCACTTTCTTTTTTGACATTGGAGATATCAACACCGAAGCATTCGGCTGCTGCAAGATGGCGTTCTGGGTTAGATGCACCGGTAAAGCGGAATACTGCGGGAGCAGAAACGGCGACTGATACGCCATGTGGGATGATTGGAGTTTTGGTCACGTATCCTGGGTGCGTATATCCTGGATTCTGACCAGAAATTGGATAAGACATTCCTATAACTGTTAGCACATGACTCAAAGCAGAAAGTAACACTGCTGATCCATCTGAGTTCGAAAACGTTGAGAGTACAGCTCCCAAAACACCCATTGCGTTCAAAAGTGCAGGCTGCAGTGGAGTTCAAGATCTTTCAGACTTAAAAATCAATACAAATCTCCAAGGGCCCTTCATCTTTGGACTGCAGTCCAAGCCGACGGACAAAACGCACCGGGTCACCAGCTCTTAATAAGGAATAATGGAGAAAAGATAAACAGAGAAAAACAGTTCACAAACCATGACACAAATGTACCCCTGCATTACCAAACCCAACCCCAGCCAAAGTAGCCGCAAGCAACATCTCACTCTGCGCCTCATGATCCTCAGGATCCTTCGTCGCCCTCGGCAAATACTTCGCCGTACTCTTCAATGCCTGCAGTGAAAAAATATCACTAATAGGATTCGCCCCCTGATACGCCGGTCTCTCAATGGGATTCTTAGGACGCGGCGTCCTCTCAAAATATGGAATCGCTGTCCAACTTTCCAAACTGTGACAGAGGACGTCCAAGCCCGAACTTGCGTGTACGGCCGAGGGCATGGTACGCGTGTTAAGGGGATCGCATATACCGAGGAGGGGTTTGAGGTTTCGATGCGCGATACCCGTTTTGGCCTTGTGAGAGACGAGGTCGAAGATTGCGGTGCCAGTTGTTTCGGAGCCGGTTCCTGCTGTAGTGGGGACAGCAATGAGTGGTAGGAGGGATTTATCTATGGGTCTACCTTTTCCGAGAGGAGCGTTGACGAAATCCATAAAATCGGCATCTGGATAGCAGGTATAAAGGTTCATGAGCTTAGCAGTGTCGATAACTGAACCACCACCAACTGCTAAAATTGCATCTGGTTGATAGTTTTTAGAAAACTCAATTGCTTCTTTGACGCTGTTTTGTTTGTCAGGAATTGTCTTCATCTCGAGTACGTAAGTACGTAAAACAACGAAAATACCACCAATATGTCATTCTTGCAGTCCTTTCACTTGAAGACCACATCTTCGCCTGCAGCAGAAGATGTGAAGACAAAAGCTCGATGAATCACAAAAAAAATCAAAACAACACCCCCAAAAAACTTACGAAGTATCCTTCGGTTCAACCCTACAAGCATCAAAAACCCTAAACTCAATACCCTCCCTATTCAAGCCCTCCACAACCTGTCTCATCGCCTCCAAATCCTTAACCACCTGATCCGTAACCACCAGCACCCTCTTCGAGCCCAAATTCTTAAAATCCATGCCTACCTCCTTGGTCACTCCGGGTCCAAATCTAATACTACTCGCCGCCATTTCAAACGCATATTCTTTTTGTCTGGTGGTATCAATCGGGGTAGCATAATTTCTTTGAAGGTTTCTTTTGGCGTGGCTGAGGAGATTGGAACTTGGCTTGTGGTGGTGGTGGTGGGAGGGATTGCCGTGGCAGGGACAAGTAGGTGGGTGGGTGTACTGGATTGTGCGGAGGAGGTTCATTGCCCGAGCGGCTTTCTGGTTGAGGCTGTTAGTTTGGGTAGGAGTTATTGATTACGAATAGGGGAATAGGGGTCGACTGGGTAGAGCATGGTAGCCAATCTATCACTGTCGTATGATTGAATATCTGCTTGTTGATGATGGGCATCTCCGGTATAGAAGGGAAAGGTGAGAACTGAGACAAATACTCACAGTTGGGGCAATCCGTATAGCAGACATGTTGAAAATATCCCGGTAGCTTTCGTTTAAGTTATACAAGTATTGGTAATTGTCTTCAATTCATATAGTATTCTCGATGTTCAAATCCAAAATTCCACTGAGATCCTAACTGAAGGAAGGTATAATGAATGCAGTGAAAAGGTAATGCCAAATTGGTAAAGCGACGTTATGTTGTAATTGCTTTGGAGTATTAATCAATCAATACAATCATCTCTTCTCCAAGTCAATGGTCCCCAAAACAAAGTATGTAAAAACATGTTGATTTCAAACCATCAATAGTCCATACCGTCTTGTTGTCATACCTAGCTCATCCTACTCATGCGGCCAGAACCTCTAGTTTAGATTTGGCGGGGTAACCCCACATCACAACCAATAAAATCACTAGAACTACTTTTCCCACCAACCGATTAAACACTCACTTAATTACATTACTAGCTATATTTACCTATCCAATATCCTCTAAAAACATACTATATATACTATATCCAGTATATATTTCCATTCCAGAATCCAAACCCCTTTCATAATAATTATCTCAATTATCTCAAATACTCCTTCCTACAACAGGAACATGTTGCACTGTTGCACTGTAGACTTCCTGACGATACGTATGCGGGGAAAGCTACCCATGTAATTCTGCTCTGTACTCTGTATGCCGAAGGGGACCTCGGATCTTCGGAAATGTACTTAAATCTAACTCGATTGTGATTGGATGATATTTCTACCTCGAAGTTTGTGGTACAAGCATTCAGAAACACCACTCATTATCCATTTAATATTAATACCTCTTAATTGATTAAAACTGTGAGTGAGTAGAGTTTCTTCATAATATAGATATTGTATACGGATATTTAATATTGATGTATGTATTTCATTCGCCTTACACACATACACACACTCCCTATCCATTCCCTCCCTTCCTCCCACCCTATCCATCAAATCTTAATAACACCAAGGTATCAAATCCAATCCCATCCCGAAATAAACTGCCCATTCAATTTATGACCGAACCTCCCCTTTCCTTGAAGCATCAGCATCAGCTTAAATAATTACAAGACGAGACGCGCCAGAATAAAGGAAATCAATGTCCTGTTTGCCATCCCAAAAAAGAAGCAATCGGTAAAAACAATGTGATGAAAGAATTGAACCTCAACTCCGTCCAATGGCAATAAAAATAAATCAAGGCGCAATTCGCTATGTATCTCCAAACTATACAGCATATCTTATAATCGTAAATGACGTGTAATGCATCAATTATCGAAACGTAGTTGGAATCCTGTCTCAATACTCGTTTCGTATGTTGGAATATATTACCTGCCCCATCGGCTACCTCTACGACTGCTTGAGCTAGAATCACCTCCTCTACTTGCCTCATATCCCCCTCTAGGTTCGTCGATGCTTCTTCGGGAGATGTCTCGCCCAATTTCACTCATATCGAAGAGAAGTGGCTCATCATCTGCTTCATATGCCCCAATACCTCTACTGAAGCTATATCTTCCGCCACCGGCTCTTTCGCTGCCACTCGCACTTCCCCTATCTACTAGAAGACTAGAGAAAGAACCTGTTTGTGGTGGAGTAACTCCGCGCCCACCAGTTTTACCGATACGTGGTCGATATGGTGAGTTTGCAGATCCTGGGCCACTAAATCGAGAAAGCTGAGGAACTTCCGAATCATGAGCTTCCAAAGATGATGAGGCTTGACGAGACATGGCAGTAGATCCTTCGGAGATGCGAGGAGCTGGTTGAAGCAGGGATGGCGATTGTCCAGTTGGTGATTCCACATCATCCGAGGCTTGCCCTATATTCAAAAGGGTACTTAGGCTTGGTGGCTCTCGATCATCGGCTCCTAAGCTAATACTTCTATGTACTCCAAATGGAAGATCACCCAAATCATCATCAATTGCTAGTGCTCGGTGTTGCTGAGCGACGGAACTTGATCTTCGAGCGTGGGGATAATAAGGTCGTGGAGAGGTAGGAATATCGATGGCATTTGTACCCGCATCATTCGAGTGATCATTATCTTGGACATCTTCCAACCTTGCCTCTGTGGTCCTACTTCGTCGAGTCACCCTTCGTGGTTGATCATACTCAGCTATTGAATTTGCACTTAGTCGTGAAGGTATGGCTGGAGTGTGAGGAGTGTGTGGCGAGATGGGTTTACCTGGGGAGGATGCTGCTGAGATCGAGGTGGCAGCAACCATGGGAGGTACACTAGACAATTGTCTACTCGAAGAGCTTGAGGATCTTTGAAGCATACTTGAAGAAGCCATAGAATCGGTCAGAGCATTATGTGAGTCCCGCATTGATTGAAATTTGGATAATTGTGCAGTGGCTCTTTTTTTTGATGCTTCTCCGGAAGGCTCGAAGCTTTGCAAAGTTTTCTTACTATCCAGAAGTTTCAAGAAATCGGATATATTGTCATCGTCGGTTTGTAAAGATCCGGAACTTCCTCCTGCTCCAGCTTCTGCAAGAATGCCAGAACCTGGCTGCACAGAAGATGAAAGACTCTGTTTGCCACTGCTACCTTGATCGTCATCAACTAACTTGCTAGCTCCTCCATAAGATGGCCTGCTGCGACGATGTGTAAAGCTGCTGCTGTATCGGGCGATCGGGGCAGGTTTTGGTGAGCTTGAGACAGATGTTGGAACAACATGATCTGAAGTCACGGGACCACCTCTCAAAGTAGCCGGCATACCAGCTGTGAGAGAAGAACGATTTCTTGCTTGCGCAAGTGCACTGATTCCTGATACTCTAGGCAGAGATCCTGGAGATGCAGGTAGAGTTTCGCCAGCATAAGTAGCACGACTAGGGGAGGAAGACAGAGAGCCAGCCTTAAATGGCTGAAAAGACAAGGATGGTCTTCTCGCCAGCGCGACACCTTCAAATGACTTTAAAGAAGCTTTCGATGTGAGCAATGGTCGTGAGTATGGTAGAGATCCTACAGGTGGAGAACTTGTATCTGACCCGATGGGTCTTTGAGCCCTCAAGGCGGACATGGGGGATGAGCCTCTTGGTGGGGCATTTCCATGGAATGTTGATAAACTTCCATATGTTTGGACCGGCCCAGAATCATCTGTCAGGTGCTTGTGTGCTGGAAGTGACCCAATTCCCGTTTGCTTTGTTGACCTTCGTCGATTTAAATCTCCTTTAGCGGCCAAGGAAGGCGTGAAAAAATGTTCATCTGCACCCATAAATCTCGAACTGAGAATAGACTCGGAATCATCAACACGAAAGTTACAATCATTTCGATATGTTACTTCTGCAAAGATTTGACCAGCTGGAGTATCAGTAGTTCCAAGAACGTAAGTTGAGGTGACTGGGCCACTATGATCAAATATGGGTTGCTTTAAGCCATCGATTCGACGTGGTTGAGTATCACCGGTTGTAATACGGCAATTGATAATTAATGAGTTTGTTGGTGATCCATTCTTCCCTAGGCTCTTCTTGAATTTCCAAGCTGGCACAAGTTTTGCTGTTGAATATAATGAGCGGAAGAAGACAATGCACTTTTTGTAGATGGTGGGTAATGTAGACCCAAAATCATAAGGCTGCTCCCCAGGAATGTCTCTGAGCTCAATTCTCCAACGTTCTAGTATGACTTCGCTACGACCATCATCCGAACCACAAGAACTACTTAAAGCATCCAAAGCATCCCATCGTTTCCCCAGATCATCCACGATAACCAATCTCTGACTACTCGTTAAGTGTGAAGTATCAAGATATGTTTCTATTATCAGTGGCGGTGGTCGATTCTGGAAGCCGCCGCACATTCGCCAAGTATGAAGCTCATCTCGATATGCATCGGTATCGTCGGTTTCGATTTGAAACTATTGGAGGGAAAAGTTAGTCATGACAGCATCCAACTGAAAGAGTGACGCCAAAACATACCCATTTGTTGACTTTCTTGGTTCCTTCTTTGGTGAAGACTACAGGAAGTCCTACTCTAGATCCTAGAACGATGATCGCAGCTTTCGTATGGAAGTTCTAGAGGGAGTTTCCACGTTAGTTTTGTCTCAAATGCAGGTCGAGGATGAATGATGATAGAGCATCACTGACTTGAATGATTTGATCCATCTTCTTGACCGCTTCTCGACTTGGGCCAGTAGCAGTCATGGGTCCACCATCTCCACTAGCATCATCTACCTCTTGATAATGTGGCATATCGGACAATGATCTCGAATGACCCGTTCGACTTTCTTCTCTAGGGTTGTTTGTTCGAGTTGGATTTGTTCGCGGCGATGAGGCTGGTGAGGCCGTTATAGGTGATGACCGAGGATGCTGATGCATTATATGATAATTGTTGACGTAGATGTTGAATCGTAGCACGCTGTCGCCTCAGCAGATGCAAGATGCGCTGGTATTTGCAGAAAGATAATGCTCACACGCAGGTTTCACACTTCAACAATCGTAGTTCTAGATGATAAATAAAGCGGTTTCAAGATACCACATAACTTGGGCATCCATCGTAGTACAATAATATGATGGTTTCGAGGGTTCTAGAGTTTTATCTCTCGAGGATGGTTGTCGACCAAGATTGTGGAGGTCCGTATCGGTATCCTCCAAGGTACTGACTGGTAGGGAAGAAGAAGGCGTTGTTGGGGGGAAGGTGCTCGAAGTGGGTACTTGACTGAATTTAAGCAACAAACATCTTTACGAGTAGGCTCTCAGTGAGGCGTAGGGTTGGACAGACAATGAATCGAGTTTAAGATCTTTCGGTAAATTGGTGAATATCAAACGTCTTTCGAGTGTTGACTGATGAAATTATATTATTGCGCAAGAATAGTTTGGATGGGATAAATTTTAAAAATTTGGTGAATTTGTATGGAGGTTGAGAAGTTTAGAAGTTTAGAAGTTCTGGTGGTACAATGAGGTTGAAGCTCAGATGGCGATCAAGAGTCATGCAGGTGGTGGGTGGGTACTGACTGACTGTAATTTTGATAGTAGAACTGGTGAACTGAGCCTCGTGATACAATTATTATACAACGTAATTGATTTGAGAAGAATCGATTTGAGTGAATGGAATGATAGGGTAGAGATTATAAGATGAAGATGTAAATAGTATGAAATATTCTGAAATGGCTTGATTCATCTACTCCATTATCGAACAATGAAATAAGAAGAGAATTGAGAATCAAGAATCTCGAGCGTTGAAAGGCTTTGGGACGTCTGTGTTGAGTGAAGGTTCGGATGGTTTGTGTTGCTGCTTTCTTTTCTTTTCTTTTCTTTCCTTTCCTTTCCTTTCCTTTCCTGTGCTTGCTCTCCGCATGTGTATGTGGTAGTAATAATCAAGGTAACAGGAATGAAGCACTGCACCAAGCATCAAGCACCAATAACCAACCAACCAAGACAGTAAGGTCGGTCCATATCTACTAGGAAGGTAAAAAGTAAAAGCTGCATTCAGTTGCTAACTTGGACTCTGGAGAATCCCTTTTCCCTTTTCCTCCGATAACAAAACATCGGCTAACCGATAAGAAACTGAAACCTTTCACAACTTCCACCTAATGTCGACTCACTTCTCTTGAACCAATCACCGTTGGAATTAATCTTTCATTTTCTCTCGCAAAATGATGTAAATACCAACATAATTGGACAATTAATCCTACATCTCCGCACTTTTCTGCATGCCGTTACCATCATTGCCTAACAGATAAAGTAGGTCGATGGAGGGATCGTATTTCGCTCTAGCATCCTTGGAACACCCATACATAAGGTTATCACATATTAAAAATTGCGGTCATTGCATAATGATACATGTAACTCCAAGGATTATCGTCTTTTTCATCAAGGATAGAATGATTCATTTTATAAGGTACAAAAAGGGGGAATTTCAAATATATCATCTACTTTTCATCTTGACCGAGTCACCGGCTATATGTCCGATCCCTTCCGATTGAATGATAAAGGCAAGAGTCTCTTGATGAAAAATGCATCTAGATGTATGTAATCTTATGAGTACAACATTCCTTTGTCAACCGTTATATGTGTATAATGCTATGCCGCCCATCGAGACCAATCACACTAAATTCTAAATCCATCTCCAACAACTACTGCAGTCTGCCGCCTACAATATCACGTATTCAGGTGTAGCACGATGGCTACCTACTATCTGCCTACTACCTGATATATGAATTAAGCATCATGCATTAACAGAGGTACAGAAAACAAAATGAGTCAAATCTTAACACGGTAACCAAACAACCAAACAGTTGTACCCGCCACAATTCAGCCACAGATTTATCGGTTCGGTACGTGGGGTGTACGTAGGGTGGTATCAATTTTGGTTGATTCAGATATTGACTACTGACTGGACAATCAAATCACAGCCGATCATCCTTCTTTTTCGCATCCGACTCTTTTACCTCCCTCGATTGTTTTCAATATAAGCAAAGACGTAGCCTCGTTACATCTAACTGGTCTCTATTGACCCACTCCTACACTGATAAGGCTTTCTCACTATCAAGACGATCTTTGGGCTTTGTATGACTTGGAACTTCAAAGTTACGTGTCAACTTCGGATATACCACACACCTTCTAGACATCGAATAGAGAGATAGCGAAATTCTCACCATCTATTCTATTTGCTAAGATGTTTGAATATCCCATACCCCATATCCCATATCTGTCTCACAAGTCCGTGGTTATCTCTAGTGCGTTCGACCGACATATCTACGTACGAATGTATGTACATCTCACCGCGCGTTAACAGACGACCTCATGATTGATTCATGTCATTGTTGGGTATCCAAGTGGTTCAAATGGAAGATGATAAAACGTAGGGCCACCACTCTTAGCAATAGGGCGCAAGTCACTCACAATACTCGGGTCAGTTGGGACAGTGCCAAAGTTAAAGATATTTATTGCTGACTCGAACTCTTCTCTTCGTAGATAACCTTGATGAACGTGCATTGTTCGTTTTTTGGCCGTTCAGAAGATATCCTTACTTCTTGATCACATGTTGAGAACCTGGCTGCGATAGACATGTCCGATGGTAGATATGTATATCACGTCAAGGTAAGAATGCCAAGAGATAGCAGTTTTGGTCAATTTGGTCCCCTAGCTCGAAAGTATATCACGGCAACTGAGGACCATTCAGATGTGATCACATGACCGAGTCTTCTGACCCACAAAGGTATATTCCGTATGCGACGGTTGAAGTCCTACGTACAGTCAGCTAGGTACTTTCTCATATTACCTAGTTACTATCACACATCTTGAACCATCAAGGTCGTACGTAACTTTCTAAAAGTGTGCCAGAGTGGTAAATTTCCTAATGAGTTGAGCCACCAACCGAGTATTTTTGTTGGTCTCAATTTCAATCACCACATCCACCGATCCTTCAAAATTCCATTCCCATCAATTACCTTGAAATTGGGAGGCAGACTCTCCGTACCTTAGTAAGAGCTTCGAAACATGAAGCCAAGCGACCCTTATTCTAATTCGTCTCCTCTCTCTCACTTCCCCCCATCTTCCCGTTCGCATTTGCAGGGGGAGAAAAGATAAACGGCCATGTCAACTTGTCGTGCCTACAAACAAGAGTTTGAGAGGTTGGTTGTCAGCTAGCGTTGAACGGCATTGTCTCAGGCTGACCACTTGGCATACTGTAGCCTTGTGTTAGTGCTTTTTCAGAAATACCTTACGATTGGTTAACCATGGCGGGTTTTTTCACCAATCTGAAAATAGTTCTACTGGTGCGGAAATCGACAAAAAGCCGCATTTTACGAAATCTAGGGTAATCGGTCGCCTTGACTGTTCACGAGGACTATCACGGCATTAAAGCTAATGTTTACTCTAGAGGGTCTCACTCTTTTACACTTAGAATCGATATGTCACATATGCTTTCGCAATAATGTATTTGATAAAATAATTCCATTTATGGTCTGGGATGCTTTGATTCTAACGGTTTAGTCCAGCTATATGCAGCTTCCGTCACTTCCTTCACCTCGGATTTGGGATACTCTGGATGATTTGAATATAATAATTTGGTCCAGCTATGTGAAGCTTCCATCACTTCCTTCATCTAACAATTCCTCCTTTTCGACCACTTTTCTCTCGCGATTTCCAATTTCTTGGCTTCTTCGTGAGCGTACTTGCACTTCATCAAGTGCAATTCTTTCCATGCTCCTTCACCCGTTGATAAAGAACAGTATGGACAATTAACTTCCTTTGGATCTTCTGCATCTGCACCTCCGCTGAAAAGAGAGTTAAATAGAAACCCATCAAGGGTCCTTTTAACGAGTTTATTGAGCCAAGAATTGAGCCTCTGGTTATGAGTAGGATTGTTACCTGAGCTTGGATTTCCAAAGCTTAATATCGACTGTTCCATTAATTTGAGTGGTGCAGGTGTAGAGTCATGAATTTGTAAATTCCCCCAGGTCAGCTCAGCTGGTTCCTGTGGCTTAGGTTGAGTAAAAGCAAAGATAGCTTGAAGATCTTCCACAATATCGGCAACTCTCTCGGAAATGTCTTCACTGCGCCTACCTGCTTGATATTTCATATCCATGAGTTTCTGTGCTGCCGCCTTGTTGACTCCATCCTTAGCATCTTTTCTTGCTTTTGCTTTCGCAGCAGCTCGAGCTTCAAATTCCATTGCACAATTTTGACATGCTGAACCAAAGGGATAGTTACAATCAGTGACGAAACAAATGATCGGCTCATCAATTAGAGATTCCGAGTCACTTGAAGTTGTTGGTACGTAGTGTTCTGACATCTTGTGGTATGTGTAAGTTAGCTAGGTATTAGTGGATGGTGTCCTGACTTTTTGCAGAGCAGAGGAATATGGAAGGAACTATATTTAAGGATTTTGGCATTGTTCAGTGATTATTTTGTGTTTTGGTGTGTTCTTTTGTGAAGTTTTCTTTGTTCAAGGAATGGAGGTCTTTGTTCTGCTTATAAGCATATTGTCTGAAAATGTTTATGCGAGCAACATGTAAGATTTATCCTGCAGGAGAACTTTCTTGGATATTCAAGCATCGTAGTTTTTAAGAATCGTCACTATATGGTGTGTATTAGGTTTAGATGATTTTATCTCGATTATTTTTTACGATTTATAGGAATCTTATTTTATTTTGTGCTTGTGAGCTTTTATTCATCGAGATTGATACTGGGTCATAGTATCGCAGATAATTACATAGAATCAACATAATATCGACATCTCTATCAATCAATCAATCAATCTCCTATAGCTACCAATTTTTCCATAAGCTTCTCTTAAAATAAATATCCATATCAAAAGTCCACCAAAGTTTACTTTTTGCGCTTCCACATATTCATTGGATGAATGACTTCGGTAATATAGCTATAGATGTATACGCTGCATCATGATATAGTTTTCCTGTCCTGCCTACTAGATATCTATTGAATATTTTCTGGGTCTTCTTATTTATCTTCTTCGTTTGCATTTGTATTTGTATTTGTATTTGTATTTGTATTTAAATGGTAATTTTAATCCTAATCCTATCTTTTTATTCCTCATAACTAGCTCTCTGGAGAAAAAGAGAAAAGGATCTATCGGCTCTTTTCTTCTCTATTTTCATTTTTGTTTGGTGTTCTTTCTTAGATTTTTCTTATTTGCTTTTGCTTTTGTACTTTTTGTTCTTGTTTCTGGTCTTGTTTCATTTTGTATTTATCCTTTCACTTCTCCTCATCGTTCTTATAAAATATAAAACATAAAATATTTCATCCTAACTATCTCCTCCCGTCTATCCCCCTACCCCATCCACCCCCCCAAACAATCTCCCCATCCTCTCCACCACCCATTTACTATTCATCCCCGTCGCCCCCTCAAGATTAGCAGCACGAACCCAAATTCTCTGAGTGATAGTTGGTAGATTCTGTATATCTATATTTGAGCGCATAAGAGGGGGTGGTTTGTATATTGGGGGATTTTTGTTGGAGTTGTATTTGGAGTTCTTGGATTTGGATAGGATGTTTGTTTTAGTGGGTTTGGTTGTTGTGTTGGTATGATTTCGTTTTGTTCTTTTGTTTTTATTCGTTTTTGCTTTTTTGTGAATATGAGTAGTACGATCGCAACTTTCACTTTCATTCTTAGATTGTGAGATTTTTCGTTTGAGGTGTGGTTGTGGTTGAGGTTGAGCTTGGGGAGGGGGTTGAGGTTGAGGTTGAGGTTCGGGTAGAGTGAGGGAAAGGGAAAGGGGTTGAGGTGAGGATTGGGTTGTTATTGTGTATGATTGTTTGGGTGAGTCGGATGGGGTCGATTCCGATGGAATAGATATATTGGGTGAAGTTAATAGGTTCGATGGATAAGATAAAGTGGATAGATTGGGTGAGTCGAATAAATCATATAGATTTGAATCTGGATATGATTGAATGGGTGAACTGGGTGAGCCGCGTACTGTATTGAGTGGTGATAAAGTTGTACTGTTTCTTCTGGCGGAAAACGGAGTATGGAAAGTGTGACTTTGATCTGAGGTTCTATTTGTCGTTTCTTTGGTGTCTGTGGTGTCTGTGGTGTCTGTGGTGTCTGTGGTGTCTGATGAGGTGGTGTTTGCTTGACCTTGAGCTTGAGCTGTGGTTTTAGGCTCAGGCTTAGGCTTAGGCTTAGGCTGAGGCTGATACTTATACTTGCGATTGTGTTTAAGGCTAGGACTAGGAACGGGGATAGGCTCAGGCTCCGGCTTGAGCTTTGGAAAAAGATTCGGGAGAAGATTCGGAAAATCAGGTGATATTCTCAATGATGGTTCTCTGAGATTGGTTTTCCGTGGACGTCCCCGCTTTTTTGGGATGGTTAGAGAAGATTCTCGAGACGTCATTTTTATTTTTATTTTTGTGGTGAGTAGAGGGAGAGGAAGAGAAAGAGGGACACGGAGAGGGAGAGGGATTGTTGATTGTGGATCGGGGAGTGGTGCGTGTGGTGTGGGTGTGGGTGTAGGTGATGGTGGGGGTCGAGTAGGAGTGGAAACGGGAGTGGATGGAAATTTTGGTATAATTAGATAGTTGAGTTGAGTTGAGTTGAATGGAGATTTTTTGTGGATGTGATGGTGACCTATGTAAAGTTGATGATGATGATGATGATGAGATTTATAGATAGGGGTTGGAGTTTGAGTTAGGGATGGTGTTTATTTATTTGTGTATACCCTTATATTCATTCTACTTACTTATATTATTTGATTAAAGCGTACGGTATGGTAGCGTCGGGTATGGTATGGTACGATATAGTATATTTCTTTTCGCTGTTAATATCTAGCGTTTCTGTTTCTGTTCCTTTATTGTGGCGGTTTGGTATGAGTTATTATAGTCATTGTAGTAGTATGATGATAGGACAGATAGTTCCTAGGTATAAAAGAGGATTTTCTTGCAGGAGATATGATTTGCTTGAGGAAGAGTGTATTGTTGTGATTACAAGGATTTGATTTATATATTCAGTTTATTGGAGGTTTAACTTGTGAGTTATATATTTGACTTTATAAAATTAGTAGTATATATTTCATAGTTGTCGAATCAAGTTAAATTGAATCAAATTAAATCAAAATAAAAACAAGTATATCCTAAGAATAAAACAAGTAAATTATAAAAAATTAATAATATATATCTTTTAGATATATATAATTGTATATAAAAGTAACTTATTTTAATTTCGGTGATAGGAGGGTAATTTGATAAAGAAAAAGCCAACTACTTCTTTTACTTCTACTCGTCGAAAGATGATCATTCCACATATTTTGAAAGAACAATTACCATATCATACTTATGATAGCAAGCCCTAGCGAAACTGTCCTTTCCTACATATCATAAGGAGAAGGATAGAAAAATGCACAATCCTGCTTGAAAATTATCGAGGAGATTTTAAGACGTCAGAAGAGAAAAGCAAACCATAAAAGTGACACCAAATGGGGATACAATGCGGTCTGTATATTGGGAGATGCTGGAAGAACGGAGTAACACCTGAAGGTATTGACAATACACCTGAGTCTTACTTTCAGTCCAATCCAATCTGTGATATACCGGGCACCCTCATAATTGAGCCGGGAAGAAGTTGGACAGGGATTAAGTTTAAGGATTAATCATTGGAGCTTGGTTCATAGGCTGCAGTTGAGCTTTGTATGGTTATGCAGTTGGCAGGATTTAGGACAGAAAGCTGTCTAAACTATTATACGTGATGAGAAAGCTATAGAAGGTCTAGAGCTTCCGAGGAGACTTATCTGAGCAAGACCTGATTTTTATCATGGTTCCCCTATAGTCACATTCTTTCATTCTAGACTTCAAATTGAATGGATAGCAGCCGTACCACACCTCAATTTTCAATTAAGCCAAAAAGTGATTTAGATAGCGCATAGCGGATATATTATTCCAGTCCGAATTTCGCAACGAATAACTAGCCCTTAATACTGTTATTATATTCAAAGTTAAAGCATTGAATGTGCAACTTTTCCTAGATGTGAGGTTCTTCTAAGCTGGCATGATAGGACTTACTAAATAAGTTGGTGAAATCTCTATATGTAATTATTTTCTGGCAATATATGCTTACTGAAGTGGAGAAAATGTAATGGTTTACGGATAGCTAAGCTCAGCATCGAGGTTGAACTTATCAGGTGCTCTAAGGGCGTCGCCACGTGGTGAAATTTCTTTTAGTTTCTCTTCATGGGAGCGTTATTAGGTATCGTCTATTGTTAGGTTCTTTTTAAAAATCCTTATATAAAAACTCGCAAACCCAGTAATGTATCACGATTACCCACTGTAGTGCAGGCGATCCACATAAAGGTGACCGACACCACATTCTTCAGAGTAGAAAGTCATCTGAGTCTTGCCTCTATTCAACTCAGTATATCTGCACCCCGAAATATGGATATCCCAGAGTACAGTAATGAAATAAAAGATTTCGGACTAAATACATCCATTTGAAGCATTCAATTTATCGTCTTCATTGGAGTTATTTGAATTGTACGCAAACATTCAAAATTCCTCATATAGTAAATCTTTTCATTAAATCCAATCCAGCAGTTGTATTCCTAAGCCCATCATGATATATATTCTCATTGCACAGATGTTGAATCTAGGCTGTAGTGAAGTGGGTCGCGGCATCGTTTAAGCGAGCACAGGGATTCTCAATAAGGGGTAAGAATTTATTCAAGAAAGCCACATCGTACAAGTACGGTTACATTCTATCATTCTATTATTGTTTAGAAATCAGACTTGATTTGAATAGCACATATTGTATAAATGATGGTTTAGGTTATGTAATCATAATTATACAGTGCACTATCGCCGATGAATCAATGATATCTAAATCATCATTATTCGTTACAATAAGTATTATGGCATATATAATAACGATTAGCCTGATAACTTCCTTTGCACAGCGAGAAGTTGTCATCAAGGCTCCTGACTTGAGCTGTAGAAGCCGCTAGTACTAATCAGTTATTAATATCCAATTCACAACTACTAACAACGATATGCAGTACAGCATAAAATGGTGTCGCTTATTTCGGGCACAGCTTTTTGTGTAAGGCTTTTTGGTACATTAAAAATCACCGGCTCAGATGCGTGATTCTAGTCGTTACGAGGTGCTGAGTTTAGGGATGGTCCGATTTCTTTGAAGGCAGAACTCAGGACGAAAGGGATCTCAAGGCCTTCAGCCAATTCAATGATTTGGATCTCAAAAGTCTTAAAACGGTTTGAATCCTTGAAATTTATCACATGAAGTATCTTAGTCGTAATAAGCGCCGCAGTTCTTATTCTTTGAACGAAGAGGACTATCATTGGTCTAAACTTCATAGTGGGAAGCTAATGACTGCTGATAATACAGTATATTAATATGGAGTAATATCAAGTAGATGTTTAGAATGTGCATATTAGACGTCTATCAATCTTATTATCCAATGCATATACCTTGCTTGTATTTGCATTTTAGATCGTCTCTGTATCTCTTCTCTAGATCTCTTCATCACCTTACTCTTCTCCTCTTTCCTCTTCCCTTTTTCCTTCTAGGTATATATTGTGTGATCAATGCTATACTTGCGACTACTCAAAAGATCTTGAAAAGAGCAACATCTGAATACGTGAGACTTGGATCCATTACAAGCCCACAGTCATGGTAAATTAAAATAATCTCGCATTACACATCTAAAGATACAACAATGTAATGTAAAATTCCCATCAACCACAATCGACAAATTAAATATCTCAGCTTTTGAAATCTGAAATATCTAGCTTCAGTATGCATCTGTAATTACCTACCTAGGTATCTATATATGATCTTTTTTGAAAAAGTGATAGTGAATCAAAATAACAGTGAATACGAGACCCCTCACCAAAAGTGACAAGTTAGCACGTGCTCCTTCAGACTCAGATCAAACCAAATCAAACTCCAAACTCACCTTCGTTTCCTTTCAACAACAAACTTAATCACCATCAGATACACAAACCAAGATGTTACCAATAAGTTCAATGGAATAATAATAACGAACCTTCCTTCCCATCTCCATTCATTCCATCAATTCCATTCCCTCCTCTTCCTCATCCTCCTCAACCCACCCCATCCCCCAAATCCCCAAACCACCATGCCACCACCACGCTTCCCACCCCGCCCTCCATATCCCCGCGAAAAACCCCACACCCTCCCACCCCTCACACACACAGATCTACAAAGCGCCAAAAGCGAATTCCCAACAGAAACCCTCGCATCGGGAGCACTCGAAAAATATGCCCGGGAACATTGGATTCAGGGGCGTTATTTCTGGAATGATGGGGTGCGATGTATCCGTGGGACAGGTATATTATGTTATGTTTTTTCCCCCACTATTACGCTAGGGTACATATACGTATGCGTTGGATGTGTATGATTGTGATTATGATTTTTTGCTGGGGCGTACTGTGGTGTTATGTTAATTGTTTCTTTGTGCAGATATTGAATATTTCAGTGCTGTAATTCCTAGATATGAGAGGAAATATGGAGAAGAGAGTAATAAGAGAACATATCATGTTGCGAAGGAAATCCCGACATTAGCAAAAATTGATCGACCAAAGAAGAAAGGACTTCGTGATACAGTCAAGCATCGAAGTGAAGGTGGTTGGTTCTTGCCTAGGGAACATCGTCGACATTTTTTGAACTTTCCTCAAGGTGTGTTGTGTTGGTTTTTGTCTATTCCCGTTAGATTATTTGACACTCACTAATTCCTCGAATACAGAAATCATTGATATGATTTTCCTTTGCGTGTTAAGAGTCAAGGACCATACAATCACACCGGATGTTACAACATCAAACTGGGTACGGGCATTTAAGTCTCATCACACTTATTCTCTAGATGGAGAGAAGAGTCTCATATCCGAACGCAGCTTCAGCACTATCATCACACAGACTCGACAAGACCATCAAGGCAAATACTTTGAACTTCGAAAAGTATATCGTCCAAGAATAGACGCAACACTATTACGAGTCTGCAAAAGCTTCAATCACAATGGAACTCCAATGCTGTATTCGGAAAACATATTTCAGTTTACAACTATGGACTGGAGTGAAACTGGTAGTCCTAGATCTTGGTTTGACCCCAAGGAATATGACAGTAACAGGCGGCATACGAGAAGCCACACTCACTTTCTGGCTCATGGCTCGTTGTATGAAGTACCCACAGTGGTAAGGACCGGAAAATGGCCGTCTGGTGGCAGTGAGGTCGATAAGGTCGTGGTTGCAGACGTCATTCGCATGATCGAAACTCCGAGAATCCCAATATTAGGGAACTGTGGACTCCCCGTCAGTTACCACGATCACTTTTACCGTTTTGTCCATGCTATTGGGAAGGAAAAGGCCGCAATGCTCAAGACTTTATATTTCAGTGGCAGAGTGATACTACACAATTGTTTGGAAGAAGGAAATAAATGTAAACTTGCGTGCAACAGGGACCTCATCGATACCATTCGATGTTATATTCCAATCATCAACAAGTACTGCACCGGATTAACAAGACTAGTTATTGAAGTAGAAGAAGATCCTTTGGCAACAGATTGGTCAGTCCTCACTCTGGGTCTTTCCGGCTCGCTCAAGAGTTTGTTTCGAAGAAGTATTTCCTCCCTTCTTGAAGGACAACTTCGAAAGTTACAAACGGTGAAGACTCTGGAGGTCTTTCAACTCTTTGAGATCAAGGATGGCATACCTGCAGACTCCACAGCTAGAAATTCTAAAGCCAAAAGACACATGAGAAGAGAGAAGCTCGACCTGGCAGAACCGACGATCGCATGGTTTAAGGAGAGAGTTAAGGTGTCAGAGAATGTCGAAAGAAACGGAGGAAGTATGGATGAAATATGAGATGTGCAGATATTGAATGATCAAGGAGATTTAACATATGTGGTAGAAAAATGACGCAAAGAATGATAAGATAGACTCTGAAAAGAGTGATCAGTGGGATGGGCAACCTGTTTTGACTTGATGAAAATAAGACATCAAAATGCAAGCATAGGTCGAATAAATGAGTTAAACGAAACCATAAGATGCCATCCTCGATGACTTGAACCTGTCTGTATATGTAAATGTATACATCAGATCAATAATATCACTAATCATCATTATTATTGAAAATGTGAATAAAGTTCTTGTTTTGAATTAGCAGCAGCTTGAAGAGTATCGAAAAGTGCATCGATGGTGGTATTCCACTCGTGATATCTTGTGCGGTTAAAGATTTGCGAGAGTTCGTGTGATTGGAAGTGATTTGTTACGACGGGATTGAGTTGCTGCTATTTGGCGTGTGGTTTATGGGGCTGGATAGTACCCAATCATTGATCTCGAATACAGCTAGCGGCTAGCAGGATGAATTGATTGGTGTCTCGAGATGTAGTTGGGAGGTCAACTAGCAGAATTTCAACGATTGAATCTATCCGAAATTACGAATACCATCAGCTGAAAACTCTTCGCAAAAGTCCCAGACTCCACCAACAGACGCAAAATCTTCCCCGCCAAAAAAACCAAAACCAAAACTCTTCTTCACAACCCAGCCCAAGGCCAAATATGCAATGAAAAAAAAAAAAGTATCTCAAAAACTGGTCAGACGTCCATCAACGCCCACCCCAATCCAACGACCGAAGCCAATCAGAAAGGGGTCGAGATCATCACCACTCTCTATACATTATTTCCCGTTACCAGAAAACAACGCCACTCCTCTCCCCCAAGAGAGAAAGGAATAAAACGAGAGCAAAAACGGCTTCACTCTAGGACATTGAGGATCGGCTCATCTTCCCAGTTGGAGTCTGTGGCTCTTGTAGAGAACACAGAAGAAGGACGTTTACTAAAGAAATGATTCTTTGAAGTATTGTCGATACTTTTTTCCCTGAGGGTCTGGGGGAAGTGGGATTTTATAGATTTTGCGTGTGGTCTGTGCTAGGGTAGCGTTGGTGGAAAATGTGTGCAAATGGTGCAAACTGCTTTTTTAGCGTGGAAAAATCTTCAGGTTTTTTTTAGTCATGATGGACATTGTATTCAGAGTAGTCTTGTTTTGTGGTTATACTTCGGAGATGATGTTTTTCGTCTGCTGGTGCGGGTTTGATGCTGCTTTATATTATCTTTATGTTATGTTTTATGCTGCGATGATTATTCTTTTTTATGCAATGCATTGTCCATTACCATAAACCCGTACAGTTAGTTGTGTGTCAATGTTACCGCATCACATGAGGACGATATATCTGAGCGAGCAGAGTTGAGTATTGTACTATGAGTTACCAGTTACCAGTTATTACATACATAAATAATGCTGCGGATATAATATATATACCTAGTATTCCAGTTTTCTCTCATCGATATTTTTCTATGTGAATCTAAGTCTTGCATTTGATAATATTAAATGACCAACTAACAGTGCACAAGATTTGTCAACTCTTCAGAGTTACTAGACGAGGTCAAAAGTAACAAGATGGAGTTAGCTGTTTGGCATCGATTGATTACCATCTATCTTCATGGGTTCTAGTGAGGAATAGTTTGAAGTGTATATTATAATTTAGATTAATATTGAGGATTTGATTATGTGGCGTGGGGAGTACTTGTTGATGAAGACATGAATGAATGAATGAATGAATGAATGAATGAGTGGGAAAAGTGATGTTCCATATACATATATCCAATACTATACTATACTCAAAGTCATCACATCACATCACATCACATCACCTCATTCAAAATTCTAATATCCAGGCATGCCAACGGGAAATCCAGGGCGGGAAAAAGTATCGTGGAATTGTAACCATAAAATTGAACATGCTCGTCAAATCCGAATCGTAACATTGGGGATGACCATCCGACTAAAATTGGGACAAGGAAATCCGAACTAGTATATGGAAAAGTATCCAAAACCCCTAATGAATTATCAACACCAAACAAACTGTATTGAGAATCAACATCCCCGCAATCCTATTTGATTCCATACATCGAAACACTAAGATATATATGTCAGACCTAAAAGCAAAAGCAAGAATCCCGTTCCTAACTCGTAAAATAAAATTGTATAGATGGTAAGCTTTGTCCTCTCATTTCGACTTTTGATAGTGTGCAATCATGGAAAGGATAATTTTCCGTCAATGAAGCTGTCGCATAACTCTTCTCGGATGCTGATCAATTCTTTTCTAGACCATACAGAGTACCATTTCTCAAATCCTCCTCAAGCTGCTGAATCTTGGCTTTTGTAGCAAGCCTATTTGAATTAAAGAGAGAGAAATCGCGATAAACGCTGTAAAATATTATAGGAAAAGAGTACTTCTGGTGCAAAACCAGGACGAGGTTCGAGTTTGGAATCAGTGGCTCCTCCCACTGTCCAGGCACATTCATAAAGAACTTACCATCCTCTATGAAAGTTACATCGACTTCTGAGATGCATCGACCTGGCCCAGTGAGATGGCAACGTGGTATGCCATTTTCACATAGAAAGTTAGGGTCGAGATTTGAGGACTCGGGCAGAGTCGCAGGAGTAATGTTGAGTGAAAGATTGTCGTGCTGACGTTCATGAACAATCTCATACTGTATGTCCTTACAACAAAGAACTATATGTCCTCTGAATTTATTATATAGGTTCGTGTCTTGGCTGGTGATATATGAAGTGAGATCAATCCCTGCATCAACAATAGTTTTTGACCATCGTTGAAAGACAGCAATAGTGATCTCAATACTCCAACGGTGGAAGGTGATGATTTTTTCAATAGCACCCTTGTACAAGGTTAAAAAACCATCTGAAACTAGGTGCCACTCCTCGCTGGTATTGACATTAAGTCTTGTGGATATTTGCTTTAAAACCCGAATGAGTTTGTACTCGCAAAGGGTTCTACCTACAGAAGAGAATGGATATCTGAAAAAGCAATGATAGTATACTTCCTTCAACCAATCGCCCAAGAGACGCGAAATTAGGACATTCCCCCGGTCAATATATTGATTTCCTACCGCTGAATTCCCGTCTTGATAGTAAACCGGGGTACCAAAAATTCAACGAGCTTGACATCCATAGTTTTCCGGATACTCCACTTCGCTTTTTCGAACAAATCCTCTCTCACTGATGTGCCCGGATTAACCTGGAACATATATCGCCACATACTGATGTTATCGCAAATCTTATAGGGCTTGAGGGCGAATGATCCGTCTAAGGGCCACAGATCATAGCCACCAATTTCGCACAACGAGATGAATGATTCCGAGCGATTCAACATCATTGCATTATCTATAGGTAAGCTATGATATCGTGAGTATAATAAACTTCCTGGGTATGCTATACTGATCACCGAAGAGTGTTCCGTAGATATACGTCAGCCCCACGAGCAAGAAGCATTTGGCAAAGCTCCGGGTCGCTATAACACACAGCTATCTATAACATAATAAGTAATTTCTACGAAAGCCATGGATGGTTTTGAACTCTCACGTGCAGAAGAGACTCCTCATATTCGTCCACATCATAAATAGATGCTTCGCCACGATCAAGCAACCTTTTTACTGCTCCTGTGTCGCCAATCCTACAGAGTTGAAAAATCTCTGAATCGTTTGGTCGTCGTCGAATCACATCAAGCCTGTAACTATCAAAAGTGTCTGTTGTCATTACCCTAAGACCTTTCCGGGAGGTTGTAAATCATACGAGGAACTCAACTAGGTAAGCTCTCGTAGTTGTCGAGTTATCTGCATCATCCGAGGAATCGTTATCATCATATCGGTGAGTGGTAGAAGTGGTTCTGAAACAGAAAGTGCCAAGGAAGAAGTTCGTCCTGTATTGTTTGATAGACTTAGAAACACTGTTCGTGTAAGTTGACCTGTGTTCGGAGGAAACAGGACGATTCTGCATGACTTGCAACGAGGATTGATTTATAATCTGATGGAATGAGCTTGTGCTGGTGATAGCTATCGAGCTGATCTTCGTGTCCAGGATATCGAGCTTGCTATTGATTTGAACTATGGAAGATCTGTAACCCATTGGGTCAATCAAATGCCCGATTTACTAGCATGGTCTTCCATTACTGATTTCTGCTTGCCTGCAGCAAGGTCATGATGCCTTTTATGCTTCCCAGATTGTCCTTGAACTTTTCTATTTTGCTAGCTTTTAGAGTGACTTGGACTTTTCTCCATTGTGTACCAAAATTACCATTATTTCGGGATAGTTTCCGCGTCAATTCCGAAATAAAAATTGAAAGCTGATCAACATCGCCCTTGCCAGATCCAAAGCCTCCTTAACCATACTTTGAAAATGGATAGGTATGTTACCGGCTTCATGTTCAACTCGAATCGCATGAAAAACGTTAGCCACAAGCCTCAGCTCTCTAGACAGTCGACTAATATCCGAAGGAGCACCTTGGATAGTCTCCCAGAACGCAGCCGCTTTCCTTACTGCATCCGCAAGTTGGACAGCCAAAGTTTCGATACCGATGACACTTGCGGTGAAACCGACAGGATCCATGCCGAAGTACGTTTCACTTGGAATGTACACCTGAAAGCAGTGAACGGTAGGTAAAATAGTGTTTTGTTTGCAGAGAAGGAATAAGTCGAGATGAATGTAAATTTGTAGTGGTATGCTGAGTTCAGCACGAGACCAGATAGCCTCCACGCTACCACTGCACCAATCATCAGAGGGAGGCACTCCTGTAAGGTGAAATCTGAAGCGTAGCCTTGTCACAATTTTACCGGGAAATACGTGGCGCAAACGCTCAAAAGGTGTGGGCAATTAAGCCTATTATATTACAGTAAAATGTATATCATCTGGTGCCTTTTAACTCTGCCTCGACTTCCTCTACAACAATCGCCCTGACCTCTTCCCAAGAAGTGCTAGGTACCACTCTGACTCGCCTTTCTTTGTCTTCCAAACCGACAAATTCCTTTGGGAGTACGGTATCAAAACTAAAACTCTTTTCGTCCTTTAGTGCGAGATCAACGGCATTTGCAAACTTAGCAGGATGTGCTGTTGCAAGGGAAATATGATATGCGTCTGGCGAACGGGAAATGGATCGTAATGAGGCAGCTACACCAATGGCCGAATGTGGATCCAAAACATATGAGCCATTAGTATAGAAATCCTTAATTGTGTCGATGGTCTGCTTGTCGCTGACTCTCTCGCTCTCGAAATCTCTGTTCGCAGCCTTGAGAATTTCGTCATGGACATTGAATCCACCTTGCGCTTTCAATTGTTTGAGCCAGACTTCGACTTCCTGACCTGCTTGCTTTTTGTTCCATTCATCATCCATACCAGCGGCACATGCGTATTCGTAGGCCAAAAACCATAGTAATCGCTCAAAGTTACTCGAAACAAGAATGTCCATGGCCGGACTAAGGGTCTCCTTGACACCGTCTTCATGTGCTTTTACTCCATCCTCAGCAAGACCACCTTCAGCTTCGACGCCGTGAACAGCCTTTTTCTCGTAGTGTCCTGTCTTCCAGAAGCGGTATAAGATATCATTCTCGTTTGTCGCAATGACAAGCTTTTCAGCTGGTAGACCCATGCGCTTTGCAAAATATCCGGCCAGAATATCACCAAAGTTACCAGTAGGAACGATGAAACGAACTCTGTTTTCGGGTTTATATGCAGGCGACTTTTTGAGAGAGAAGTATGCATGGAAGTAATATGTGGTTTGTGCCAAAATTCTGGCCCAATTGATAGAATTGACAGCTCCTAGGTTCATCGTCTCATTGATCTGCGGATCTGCAAATAAGGCTTTGACGGTGTCCTGAGCACCATTAGATATGTCAAGTATAAAGAGATGCATGACTCACCTGGCAATCATCAAAAGTTCCTTCGACTGCCAAATTGTGTACATTGGCATCCAAGACCGTTGTCATTTGAGCCTCTTGTACAGGGCTTACTCTACCCTTTGGATGTAAAATGAAGACTGAAACATCCTTCTTGCCTCGCAAACCATAGATGGCAGCAGATCCGGTATCACCACTTGTAGCCCCAACCACTGTAAGATGATGTCTGTCTTTTCCCTCCTTGCCTTTGTTCCGTCTAACGAGAAAATATTCGAAAAGATTTCCGAGTAATTGTAATGCGACATCCTTAAATGCAAACGTAGGGCCGTGAAACAATTCCAGAAGATATAAATTATCTTTCTCATTGAGAGGAACAAGGGGTGTAGTTTCTGGGGCGCGAAATGTAGAGTAACTTCGATTTATGATATCTTTTAAGTCCGAGGGTGGTATTTCGGAAGGAGAGATGTAAAGGGAAAGGATTTCGAATGCGAGATCAGAGAATGACAGATCCTTCCATTTTGACTCCCAATTCTCTGGTAGTGATGGGATTTGTTCAGGAATGAATAGTCCTCCATCGGCAGCGAGACCTTTTAATACGACATCTTCGAAAGACAATCCGTAGTCGCCTCCTCTAGTAGATAAATACCTTTGTGAGGGAGTATGATCAGTCATGATAAATAAGTTGTATGGATAAGTTGTATGGAAAATGAATGTGAATAGCTTCAATTGAGACAAATATTGACTCAAAGATGGATGACACGAATAAATTCTCAACATCACTCCGACCTCGGGGTCAATGCACCCCGCGATTTAGTTGTCCCTTTCACAACCCCACTAAATTTATCTTCCAGTAGTGGAAATCTTTTCAATGCTTAATTGATATGAACATGGAATTTCTTTTCCTAACGATAAACCAAAGATATTTTTTATTGCCAAATGAAGGGATCTTTCATGACACAATAAAATTCTAATAATAGGGTTCACGTTGATGGAAGAACCTCAACTCCAGCGCGATTACATTGCAAAACGATGATATATTGTCGCCTAGCACTGGGGACCTGGGGAGGGTTACTTTCTCTTCAACAGCCTATTTATCAGGTAGGTTGAATATCGCGTGATTGATGCGTGTTCACAAGTAATATACTTTCCGTTCGAAATCTACATTGCTTGAAATTCTTCTCATGGCACACAACATCTACGACCAAGGCGACTTCTTCGAAGCATATGCTCAGCTTCCACGTTCCCTTCATGGCTTGGAAAAGGCTCCTGAATTTCAAGTACTTCGCTCTTGGATACCAAACCTTGAAGGATCGAATTTCCTAGATCTTGGATGCGGGTTTGGTTGGATGTCTAGATGGGCGCGAAAGAATGGTTCCCAATTCGTTCAGGGTGTAGATGTGTCCGAGAATATGCTATCTCGAGCAAAAGAATACACAGCAGACACTGCTATTAATTATTTCAAGGCCGACCTGGAAACCTTAGAGCTACCTCTAAGTACGTTTGACGTTGCTTACAGCTCTCTGGCTCTACATTACATCGAGAATCTATCAGCTCTCGTCGCTCAAGTCCACAAATCATTGAAGCCTGGAGGAACATTCATCTTTTCTGTCGAACATCCTATCTGGACAGCTCCACGAAACCCCAACTGGATCAAAGACGCGGAAGGTCATGAGGTCTGGCCATTAGATGGTTATTTATTTGAGGGCCCGCGGACGACAAACTGGTTGGCAGAAGGCGTAGTTAAACAACACCGTTCGATTGCTACGTATATTATGATGCTTCTTGATGCTGGGTTCATTCTAACTGCAATTGATGAGTGGGGACCGACGCCAAAACAGCTACAGGAGTATCCAGACTGGGCTGGAGCAAGACATCGCCCTCCATTTCTACTTGTAAAAGCTACAAAGTCGACCAATTAGGGTATTTGACCGGCACAATCTGAAGAAATGGTCGATAGCGTCTATGTGGATCTGCTGGAGTTGCAATGGGGGGGAGTTGCAGTGAGGGGCACCGTTCTAGGGCTGGCGGCCACACGGGCATTCACCTGTATGTAAGCACTAAGTAGCTGTCACACTCTAAGCTAATTCACCTTTGTTCAATCTTAAGATGCATACAGTACATTAACATGATTTTTTACGGCAACCTGCTGGGATCAATCAGCTTTTGCTTGCTGTCGCGATGTTCAATTCATTTCGCGCAGATTATCATGGCTGGCTAGAGTTTAAAGAAAATGCCCTTCCTAGCAATATATTCGGCTACCTACTCGTCCAATACTTTCTCCGATATTTCAAATGTGAACCCTTCGATACTGTTTGCTACGATGATCCTAAAGAGATCGCGAAATGCGGAACGCTTGGTCA
The DNA here is from genome assembly GCA_905066765.1 of Sclerotinia trifoliorum. Classification (NCBI taxonomy): domain Eukaryota; kingdom Fungi; phylum Ascomycota; class Leotiomycetes; order Helotiales; family Sclerotiniaceae; genus Sclerotinia; species Sclerotinia trifoliorum. The sequence continues at coordinate 1,337,453 of CAJHIA010000033.1, forward strand.
ACGAAGCTTTTTGAAAGAACCATTGCAAATGAGAGATGGACCCAGGCCTGAAATGGCGAAATGGGTACGGCAACCCTCCAAAATATAAGACTAGACACTAATATACCAACAGGTAGTTCCGCATAGACAAGTTGACAAATTCGGAGGAAGGGATATGCATAAGCTCATCGATCAAACCGTTATCGAACTAGCTAGAAGATATCCCAACCACATAACCCTCACTACATCTGCCCTCGAAAAACATGGGGACGCTATCTTAATAGCGGACAGAGTTCCAACGCCTCATCTTCCAGCAAAGAAAACAAAACGCGAAATCGCACATGTTCATACAGAAGGAAAGAATGTAGATTATTCAATGCATGCAGTACTCTCGCCCAGGGACTGCAAGGAAGTAATTGAGAAGGGATGGGGTGAAAAAATGACCTTGGCCGGCACATTAAAAATGCCTGCAGAGTATCTGATGATATATACTCCGAGATCAGAATCAGAATTAAGGGCCGTGAGAGATATCTTGGAAGCTGCGATTGGGTTTATGACGGGTGCGACGAGACCTGTGGAAGAATAATGGCATAAAATTCCTAGTGGATAGGCTATTGACACAAGAAAGCCATATGCTCAATTGCAATACAGCCTAATCCCATAAACCTGGTTTATGTCTCTATATTGGTGATGGTAAGCTGAAATCAATTCAATCTGAACCATTCTTTACGATTTTGACTCTCACCACGTCCAGCAAGGGCAGCCCGAGTGGGTAATTCAATCTTCACCCAGTCAACTCACAAATCCCAGAGATAGGCAAAGAGTTTTCACATGAGGCTCTCAACTACAAATATGTGTCAAGGATATCTATATATTGCTATTAAATCAACGCCGAATATTTCAGATAAATGATAATAGCTATCTACTGAGTTCTTTTTACCTAGACTCACTGTCAACCCAACCCATCCGATCCTTTCCATTTCTTTCCTGCCAGGCTCGCGCCATTCATATATGTACTGCGTGTTCCATTTCATCCAATTCCGTTCCGTTCCGTTCCGTCCTGTCCTATCCTTTCTTTCGGTTTCTCTTTCAAGATTGGGTTGATCCGTCCGACCGTTTAACCGTCATGCCAATCATTCAACCATCCAATCATCCAACCAAGCCACGAACCAATGCACACGCTCGCCGTAAAAAAGTGCAAAATAAGTACAAAAAGGAAAAAGAGAATACCCTATCCATCCATCCATCAATACATCCATAATTTTAATATCCAACCATCAAATAATCAATCGCTCAAACAGCAAAATCCCGAAATCCCGAAAGACAACACAATCAATCAACCAACACCCCTCACATACCCAAAGGATAAGGATGATACTTCCCATCATTAGGAAACAAATCATCATTCACACTCCCCGTGCTCCCTCCACTCAATCTCGACCCCCTCGTCCCCGCAACCCCAACATTAACACTAACCGGTACCTCTCCCCTAACATAAGGCACCTCATCATGTTCCCTCCTCCCATAACTACTCCCCATCGTCATCCCCGGAAAAGCTTGTGGTGCACTGGTATATCCACCCGGCGAAGTGCCATAACTAACACTTGCCCTCCTAGTCCGTCCCGCATTCCCACTACCTCCAATAGGACTAATTGGTGTAAAGGGATTTGGTAATTTAGAGGTTGAAGGAGTTCCCGAGTTACGTTTCTCTCGAGCATGTTCCTCATCCCGGTATCGAGAATTAGGACTCATGGGATTTATATCCCGTTCATCGTCGCGATAGAGTGGAGAAGGTGGTGCATCTCTATAACTAGTTCTTCGTTCCCTCGTCTGATGTTGTGCTTTAAGTCTTTCTTCTTCTCTTTTTCTTGCATCTGTATCCCGTTCTTTCTCCCTTCGCGTCATAGGTGGTGTATTTCTCTCCATTGTTGCAGGATTCCTATCACTTCTCTCTTTCTTCTCTGGGGTGATTTTAATATCGGATCCTCGAATTCGGATTCCATCACTATCTTTCCCCTCTCGTGCATCTTTGGCTCTACTCTTGTCCTTTTTCAATTCTTCAATCGTGCCGAGCAATTGTTCGCGTTCACGACGGAGTTCTCGTTTCTCGCGGTTACTTTCTGTTAATGTCTCTTCGAGGTCGCGGTTCTTTAATTCGAGGGTTTTTACTCGGTCTTTGAGTGTATCGAGTGCTTCGTTCAAGGCTCGAACGTTTTGTCTTTGCTCCGCACGTTCGGCGTCGGTGTAGAAGGATGTGGAGTTTACTTGTGCAGTAGCTGAATTGGAAGAGGATGAACCGACGCCTGAATCAGACGGATGCCGTTGGTGAGTGAAAGATGGACGACGGGAAGAAGACGTAGGTTTGGATGATGTAGGTGGTGTAGATGATGGACCACCGTGAACGGAAGATCCTTTGGTGGAAGATGTATAATGAACCTTCTTGACCGGTTTTGAAGACATCGTGAAGTATATGTTGTGTACTTAGGTACGTTATGTACCACAGTAACGATTTGTGTAACGGCAATATATCCTCCGAATCAAAATAATCGAACTCGTACCAATCGTACGCTGTGTTTTCCGATCTGACGGTCTCAGAATATGATGTGATGTGATGTGATGTGATGCGACGGATGGATAAATAAAGAGCGGGAAGAAAAATTATTGGATAATAGATTTGAATATCAATATCGATGCAGTGAGAACTAATCTATTCGCTTTCGCAGATAAGAAGTACGAGTAAATAGATGAAGAATACCGATTCGACAATTAGGCTTTCTTTGCCGATAAATAGATGATCAGAGATATCGATGGAGGAATGAAATCGATTCAAATAAACATAAGGCTGAAGAAGAAACTCTTTTCATTCCTCACCCGGAAATTTATTGAGCTATATATACATATTTATATAGGTATAGGTATAGGTAGGAGAAAATTCCCCAAGCCATCTCATCTCCATCGCCATATCACCAGTGCCATAGCCATAGCCATAGCCATTACCTACCTAACGAACACAAGAAGGATCAATAAACATATGACTCCTCACTCAAATTCCGATGTCTAGTGTCTAGTTTATCTCCTAGTATACCTACCTGCCTACAAACATGCGGGTTTCAAAAAAAAAGAGTAAAAAATAAAATAAAAAATAGGTAGGTAGGTAGCTTTTCTGCCTTGACTTGATTTTGCTCCTCCAATCATTGATCACAGCCTCGATATATATACCGGGATGTTTTATTTTCCTTTACACTATCAAATATTCCTTTGTTTTTCCGGCTCGTAGGACCATCAGGACTAGACTATCTTATTTTTCTCCGGGATGGAATGCGAAAGATCTCTTGCCAAATGATCTCACCGAGGACTTTATCCTAGTAGCCTCAGCCCGTCGTGCATATTTTGGGCGTGGATGATGTGGATAATGTGGTTTGTCCTGAATTTTGTTTATTCCTTTCTGTAGGTTAGGTTACATATGCGAGTGATGCTTTAAAATTTCTTCCAACTTCTCATAACCTTGATTGTTGAGCTAAATAAGGAAAATACTTCAATTCTCACTCTTTCCAGCTCTCTCATCCATTCCATTCTCTCACATAAATCATTAGGATCTTGAATGAAATTGTTTTTCCGGCCCCCAATTCTTATTAACCTTACTATACTATACTGTATTGTGCGTATGTAATATTTCAGGAATAGATATCTTCTCATCCTAATCTCATATCCGAAAAATTCGTAAATCATCAAATGATGACTCAATCTCAATCTCAATCCTCAACCCCCTTTGAATATCTCCCAGAAACTTTCAGCTAGCTAACCCCTCACTGCATCCTCACATGCCACCCATCTAATTGGTTCACAAACAAAACCATCAGCAACTAAAGCAAGCCCTTGTTCATAAATCTACAAAAAAGGGGCAGTGTCGATCCTATATGTTTCTGTAGCCTTATCTACCTACCTAAGTCTTACATTAACCTTACATTCCCGCATTTTTCTTCCTCGGGATCTTTTAGTTTTCGGTATCTATCAGCAGTATGCATGTATGTATACGCCAGGGCAGATTGGCATTTAAGGATGCTTGCGTTGCTTATGGATAAAATGGATAATATAAACTATAAACTAGGCTGTGCTTATTTTGTACGTGATTTTGACGATTGTCAAGCAGTGAGTAGTGTTTCTCAGCGGATTTTATCGGTTGATAATTTTTGTAGGCTGGAGAACTCCATATACGGTTAGCACTATCTACCTAAGCAACAGATCACAGAAAGAAAGAAAGTTAGAATGATGATGACATGCGAATTAGAAAATCGTATGCACGGTAGTCGGGTGCGGGGTTGACTGCATTGCATGAAGGGGTAAAAAATCTCGATTGAAAGGCTAATAACAATCCATTATTATGTTTTCCTTTGTACTCATACACACCAACGCACTATCAACGATTACGCACCTCACTCCTGTTATCGTTTATCACCCAGTACAATCTTCGGCCCCGCATAGATCCCAAGATTCCATTCCACAAAGCTCTATCGAAACAAACCCCATGCACAGATTCCAATTAACCGTCCTTGGGTACAACAAGATCAAACAAAGCTAAAACTAAACAGATTATGACTCCTCGAGCTCCTGTATAAAGCCGAGTAGGTTACACTGTGACAGTCACAATACACATGTGCAAAGTCCCGCCTGCCTATTCTTCACGTGTCAAAAAAAGGTTTAAGCGTGGCTTAGGTAAACCTCATGGGAAAAGAAAACTGCCGAGATGCACTTTTGACGTCAAATATGCATTTTCGTTTATCATACACTACCTAGGCATCTATGATTACATCAAGAATATTCTTATCGCTTTTGAAGAAATCGATGAAAAAAAAACTTGCATTTCATATTGATATTTATTCATTTTGTACTCGACGGAGTAATAAGGTTACATTTCCTAGGAAAATAATTACGTCAGGGATTCGAGAATTAGTTCTTTTGAATTTTCTTCATGCGAGTTAATATTATATACGCTCAACCTATTTCACGGTATCGTGTATGTAGCAAGCCGTACAATCCCATATCCGAAAACAAAAGAAGAGATGGTTGCCTGTCATCGAGTTCCTTCGAAAATGCGTGTGGAAACAGAAACGAAGAAATAAGAAATCATTGCGTTCACGTGAGTGATTGCATGGATATCGATGGAGATTCTGCCTTCGGGTATGTGCATACCTGTCTGCGGCGTTGATAGATTGAGGTTAATTTGATATGCATCTTTGCTTTAGATGAATCAAAATCTAAGAAGAAATTAGTAGAGGAGGCAACTATTTTTCTTTCTTTTTTGGAATTATGATCTTGGTCACGGGTTTGTGCATGCATGTATGCATGTATATACTTGAGTCTAGAGGCTAGAATATAAGATCGAAATACTCCGTAGACTAGACGGGAGAATGATCACAGATTAGGAATATCTACCCCTTTTCTATTCTGGAAGTAGCAATTAAATCATTTCATCATCCGGAGTAATAAAGTAAGATCTTACAAGAAAAGTCGAAGCAGGAGAAAGGTAAAACTAGACAACTATTTCATTTTGCGGCATTGTAGCTAAGATCTTACAACTGCAAGGAAACTCATATTGAAATAAACTAAATTAAAAGTAACTACAAACAGACTACAGTTAAACAGTTGAGATATGTGATCATTTGAATGTGAAAAGCCCGTTGTGAAATCCATCTCCCTCGTTTTTTTTTATAGAAAATTTTCTATTCGAATTCATGATTAGCGCGTGATGCTGAGGGTAAACTTTGGTGTGGGGTGTAGCTTCTTGTACGTACATTTTAATATCTGCCCAAAAGGTTAAGCATCTCTCCTTTTTTGTTGCTATATCCAAGTTGTTGATGAAGTGATATGAAACTGTAATTGTGCCTCTCTTCTCGTTTGTATATCAATGATTTATAGAAAATCGTCGTCAGCTTGACTGTTGAATCTGAACCATAGATCATGCAATTCTCATTCTAGTAAAGAATTCATTCAGGAATCCCCTCAGACCCCCTCAACATGAAATCCCCTCGCAACAAGCCACCTCCTCAAAAACCCCAACTTATTATCCTTTTCAGCCAACCACATATTCCTTTCAATAACCTTCGCATCCATAACTCTAAGCAACTCCTGAAGTCTTTCCACCTCCTCAATTTTGTCCTCCAATCTCTCTTTTAGTCCACCCTCACTTAAAATCCCTCTCCCAGTCAACCCCCTCCTCATCATCCTAACCCTCTCTTCCGCCTTCTCCCCCCTAACCTCAGCCTTTTCTCTCTTCCCCTCCAACTTATCTATCCTCCCCTCTAAAAACTGAATATCCCTACTCTTCTTATCATTATCCATTGCCAGAACCTCTTTATCCCCTTTCAACACTCTAACAATATCTCTTAGTGCACTATTATCAGAATTTAACTGCCAATTTCTTGTTTCCACGACAGCTAACTCTATTCTGAGTGATTCGGTAACGGCATGTAGTTCGGCGTTGCGTTCTTCAAGTTCGTTTGCTATTTCGCGGGAACTGGTGCGAGGTTGAGAGGTAGAGCGACGTGAATGTGAAGAGGTGGGACGACAGGAGTTGGAGTTTGAGCGAAAGATGATACGTTCGTGACCGTTACGGTCGCGTTCAAAGTAGCCTCGGGAGCGGGGACGGTCGTAAGTCATTTTGATGTGGGTTTGTCTGTGAGATTGGGGGACCAAGAAGAAAATTGATGTAGGATAACTTTCGATAGAATGGGGTGGTTGGTTGCAGATGAGATAGTTTCAACGGTGATTTGACGGAGATGATCTTTACGAAATTTGTATTGTAATACCAGGTGAATGATTGGTTCCTATTTTGGTATGGATAAATATGCAAGTAGGTGTGACCTGCAGCTCCAGAAGCATGTATGTATGTAGAATTTGACAATGCACTGCTGAAATTGTTCAATAAGAAGGGAGAAGTCTAGATTATATGTATGGTTGCCTACATCCGGGAGGCTTTACGTGTATAACCGACCAGGCATGAGCAAATTGCAAAGTGTCTATGGTATGGCTAATGGGTAGGTAAAGAAGGAACCTTGTAAAACATCATACGGCAAGTTGTAAAATTTTAGTCATAATCTGGATCAGATTTTGAAACCGAGAAGAAAATCAACAAGGCTATAGAAAGAAATATCGAATTTCGGAATATCGAAAAACTTTTTGCTCCGACGCCCTTCCTTTCCATGGATTGCTAGGACCGGAGTAAGGAAACCGGAATAAAGAAACGTCTTGTCCTTCTACTTGCTTCATTTCACAAATCTCATCTATGCTTAAGAAAAGCCAACAAATCGTACATTTGGCATGTCCAAGCCATTGAATGTCCTTGTTCAAGAGAAACTTCTCGACAAATTTTCAACGGAACGTTTCAAAAACGGAAGAAAGAAACAAGGTAAAGAAAAAAGGTTTCACCTGCCTTGTCATGCCTATTATCTTTTCAAATCCTTCCCATTTCATGCATATCCAAACAAGCCTCTCTTTCCCCAAACAGAAACCCAACTCTAGTAGTACAAAGATCCCAAAGGTATAAGACACTCAGCTGTTCATGGATAGATGGTTGGCTTAGAGGATTCTACCCCTCCGCAAACATGCGGGAACTAATGCTTCATCTCATTCAATATCATCTATCTTATGACTTTCACTCAAACAAAAAGTTGTCGGAGCATGACGTACGAGCTCCCAATGATTAATTTCGTGGAGTGGCTGTGCGGACCCCAAATGTAAGGCTGAGGCGTTGATGATCCCGTGGATTTTCAGATGACATTTGAAAAATGTCTTGCAATACAATTTTTCGAAAGAAAATTGGCTTTTCAAAGACATTTGCTGATGTCAGATTTCTCAAAACATAATTTCACATTCGGAACTTTCCAAACAAGCCACTTCATGCATATGAAAACACTTCAGCCACGAATAAGTTCTCATCACAATATCGAGAAAGTATTCTGTGGCTTGCAAACATGGTTACAAATGCGGCGAAGTCAGACCAGGATCGGTCGCTCAGGATGGACTAGATGGCCACCAGAAGAAACAGAAAGAAAGGAAACCGTGGCTCGATGGAGGGAAGATTTCTGCAAGGCAGATTTTGTGATAAGGCTGGGTGGTTATGACCTTCAGTTGTAGACAATCGAGGCAACATATGATGACGTTTGTCATGCGTGACATAAGACATGAGATGCTGTGCTGAACATATTTTTCTTTTGGCGTCTAGCTGGGGGTATTGTTCCCAATGTCCTTGTTGCATTTGGGTACCAATCAATTCAGTCAGACTACCGCCCTCGAATAAATTGCTTGATGTGAAGAAAGTTGGAGATTTCTTGCCCTAGAAGAAATGGATGTTGGATAGATGAGGCTATGCGCCAACAGCCAAGTCAACTTGCTGCACATATAAGCCACACGTGACTGTAGAATAGTTATGCGCACAAAAGTCCTCGCAGATATTGCATAAATCCCTCAATGCATCGACAACACAATGAGATTCAAACCGGACTTTTAAATCTTACATACATACCCCGTACGGACTTGACTTTCATTTATGTTCAAATTTCCAATTCAACATACCACAGTCCCCTCAAGTTCGTATAACATTCGGCGGTCAAGCGGCTAATTATGCAAAACAAACGCTGAGGTATTGGGTGAGATGCAGCGTTGTGCCATGTCATGCAGGTTATTAAGGACTTGTTTAGCTGCCATATTGTCCTGTAGTCATCTTCTGCATTGCCATTTTTTAGTTGAGTTGGATGCAGCCATGGCCGGTCATCTTTTAGACTGGAGAATGCTGATGAGGCTCGTGTAACATTCTGGAGAAGCCTCCTAGAAAGCATTAGAGTTAACCTTTTTACCGCTATTTGCTGGGCGCCAATGCTGATGCAAATCATAAGCCGTTTTTCAGGTTACTGCATGTCAGGAATGCTGAGATGATGCGATATCAGTTCGTAGAAGTCCTGCATTGATAACGATGGCTGCATTGATAACGGTGGATGAGGCCGGGGTACCGTATGAGGTTGAAGGTAATTATCATCCATAAAAGAGGGGTCAATTGGATAGTTCTCGTTTTATTCAGTCATATGTGTATGCTTGCCCAATGATAATATCGATTGGATAGGGTATAGCGAAAGGATTGTGTTGATCCGAGAATTCGTGAAACGTGTCGAAGTCTTAATCAAGCAAAGCCATCGAAACTATGGATGAATATTCTATAAAACTATCTATTCTTTAGTACATAAATCCAAAAACCATAATCAAATATCTACCTCTAATTATGAAACCTCCATAAAATTCTTTAATACTCCAATTCCAGTCTAGATGGGATTTTCTCCATCTACTGCAAGACCACTGTTCAACCACTATTGAGTAGCCTAGCGTAATGATGAATCCACATTAATCCAACCAGTTCCTGGGGATACACGATGAAATCTCAAACTTTCCCAAAGCATGTATAGCTTCCGCATGTGAGCTAAGATAGCCATCATGCCAACATTGCTTCATTTCACCACTTAAACTCCTCCTAACCCGCCCGCCCACAACTTCTTGACAAAACCCCAATAAACCTCCTCACCCCCTTGCCCTCTAAACATCTGCGCATGCTTCCCACCAACCATCTTAACCCTCTCTACTCTATAACCCTTCTGTTTACCAATTTTCCCATGCTCCTCTACATCGGTGTACTCAATCACATCATCCTCTTCACTATAAATATACCCCCTCGTTGCTTCCTTACTTACCAATCTCTCATCATTTAACCCCTCCAAAGGCCCTCTAACTAAATCTTTCCAAACCCAATGTGGACAACAATGCACAATAAAGTATAGTATCGACGCTGTTAGGACAGCTAGGATCGCTAGGGGTATATATAACAACCATGGAAGTTTTGCTCCAGGCACGTGGAGGAGCGCATGTAGATCTCGCTTAAACCATGGGAGGGAAGGACAGGAATCATAGATTATGGTGGATATAGGAAGCGGTTTGCCTTTCAACGAGTAATACAACCCCGCAACTCCATAGAGTCGTTTCCCGCCACCGTTACTGATACAGTGGGCTAGTAATTTCTCACTTCCGTCGGAGGAACCGGAAAATAGTGCATCGATGGCGGGAGCAACATCTTTGCGTCGGCGAGCTTCGGATTGAAGGAGAAACTGTGAGGTTTTCATGGTGCAGAGAACGATGCGGGAAGAAGGGAAGAGATTGGTGTAGTAGGTGGTGTAGTAGGAGATGTGTTTTGGGGCGGCATTGTTCCAGCTGCAAAGCAGAATAGTGGTCGGATGACCTAGCAGTGGTGTGGTGCTGGCTGTGGTGCTAGGCTCGTAAAGATAGACGCAAGGTGATAATTTGGTAAAGGCTGAAAGGGGTTTTGGTTTTGTTTGGGCCATCTTGACTTGCACTTGCTATTGCTTTGACTTATTGGTAAGATTACAATTGAAGGTACTGAGAGGAAAGAGAAAAAAGAAGGAACCCCGAGGGATGATTTTTTTACTTAGAATTTATATCATCCCGTGAATCTGCCGACTGGTCAATCTAGCTAAAATGGCTGCTGAAGAGACCCTGATCAAGATTGTTCATTGGGCGTTTTGAAAGAGTGCTTAAACAATCCCGGATTCGTTGAGCGGCGGATTTGTCCCATTTTGGCTACACTTCCGCCGGCTTGAAAGTGGGTCTTTCGTATCATGCCGAGGTCCGTCATTTTGGTTGAGGAAGAATGGCTTTAATTACTCATCCTCGGTCTGCCCTCATCGACATCGCGGGCGATAGAAGAACAAACATCACGCCCTCATTTGATTTGTCAAAATGAAGCATGAGGTTACCTTGTAACCTGCTTGTGTGCTCACGGGATGTTTCCACTAACATAATCCCAGTTAGTAGATTATTACGCAGATAGTAATCGCCCATACTTCTGAATGTAAAAGCAACGAGTATACGAAGTTCTTCCGAATTGGTGTAGACATTTAGTGATGTTGAATGAATCAATTTTTGTACTGGCTAAAGAGGATAAATAGAGCTCAAGTAAGCGCTTACATAAGTTGAATGGCTCAATATTATTGGTGCTTGGTATTTTGCACACCTCATATTTCATACCCTCCTTTCACGGACGTAGTGGGAGCAAATGGATAATCAACGCAGCATAGTAAACAACGATTTCCATCCTGCCCGGGTTTTATTTATGTATTATAGCTTATTTCTCCTGCAACATGGCCTCAAAGGTCTGGATTCTTGTATGGTAGCCAATTACCAGTATCATGTAAACGCCGTATCCACACGGCATGTATCTTTTAAGCTCGAGGCAATCACCATACACAAGTTTTGACGGTACTACCTAAAGAGAAAAAATATAGCAGACCCCCGGATATGAAGAATGCATAACCAGCATGGAAGAGGTGAGGAGGATCATAATGTCAAAAATATAGCACTCTCGGTAACCCTGAGACACATAAGGTGTCTGCTTTAGTAAAATTCCCCTTCATTTCGGCTTTAACACCACCCACACCAACCTGAAAGGTACCTCTCAGTTAGATAGACACTAATAGATTTGTGTTGATTGGGGTACATTTGTTTAATTATGAAGTTGGTATAAAAAAATCCAATTGCACAAGAACCTTAAGAATCAATTCACTACAAGAACCCCTGTAGCCACCACATTATTTATACTCTCTCCTGCATAAAAACTGCCCTTTGTGCTTTCAAATTGGTTAAGAAATTACGAAAGATCGAAATGTCTGGAAATAACTATGGGCGACGTTTCACGTCAGCAGCTTAGATAAAGTTCGGAACACCGCAGAAAAGTAGCCAAAAATTTGCTATATATAGGAAATCTCCTCGTTATCTTGCAAATAGTAACTTAGTAGCCATAAGGACTTATTGCCAGTAAAAACTTTGCCGAAGAGACGATGTAGTATGGAAAAGTGACAACAATCATCATCGCTCATGTCTTACGCACAGCTGCACTAGTTGACCTCTCAAATCCGAACTCAGTGTCTCAATCCTCTCAGCTGTAATGATGGCGATCGCAGTGAACCAGGGCACAGTAGCTGTAGTGTGAGATCGATTGCATTTTATTGCGGTTAGCACTTCTTGGTATCACAATTCTTTTATTCCTGTAGAAGAATATTCCGGCCCATTTAATATAGCCCGTCCCCCTCCTTACAGAACCAGATAAATTCACGCCCACTACTGCTTTGCGCCCCGCACTCGCGGAATGTTGAGCGAGTATAATCAACAAGAGCTTCCGCACATAATTCATCAACACTCAATGTCAGAAATCGTCTCACATCCTGAACACCCGCTTCACATATATAAACATCCATGATGCCTTATATCAAAACATTAAACAAGTCCAATAATGCAACGGAAAGAGAGGTGGTAGTTGAAGAGTATCGGAAAACTACCTACACCAATGGAGGAAGCACTGTAGAATCATGAAACCGGTTGATTCGCCACGCACAAAGGCGGGAAGAGGACCTGGTATCCCGTGCAGGATGATGTACAGAATGATGTCAGGAGTTTTTAGACGACAGTACAAAAGAATAAGAACAACAATAATACGGACAAACATTAACAAATTTCAAACTTCAGGCGATATCTTCTACCATGTGGTCCCTCCATAACAGTCCACACTCCTGTCATTCAAGCAAGTACCCGTCTTTGCGCAGTTCCTGCGATACAATTTTCATTGGGCCATCCACTTATTAAGCATGGCTTTGTTTTCTGTTGAACTTGCCACATTGGAGAAGGAAGCTGAGGACTATTATATATAAGAGGGCCTTTTCTTTTGGCAAAGCGCTTGCTTATTAATCTCCAGACCCAGAGGCTAGTAGAAAGTAGAGAGTGAGTAGTGAATATCATGAGGAAATACATAAGATAGGAAGTACAGGGTTCGAAATAGCTAGGACTGAGTGCCTACTCTTAAACAACGCCTGATTGAGGGAGAACGGTTCAAAGAAAGACAATCATCCACATATAAAAGTGCAACATCCTTAAAGCACTTGCCGGTGAAGCACAAAACTTCCACTACATTTACATACAAGACAAATTTAAAATTGTAATTATCTCAAGGATCTGCTACGTAACCCTAAGTTAGACATGACATCAACAACTTGCAGTCGCTTAAGTGTGTTATGGGCCAAATGATCCTGCCTATGAAGGAACTGATCCTTCCTTATCTTCCTCGTCTCCTCCTTACATATGAATTTTGGCTCATACTTGTAATCATGCTTCTTGTCCACATAATTTTTCGCCTTTACGGTTGTGCCAAAAATTGGACATTTTGGGAATAAACGCATTAGCTATCTCTTATTGACTGCCCTTGGGCTTGTGTAGCTGTTGGGAAGGCATTTTGAAGGATATTCTAGACATCGCGATGAAGTCTCATATCTCCGAGAATTTCTCATGTGTCTCCGTTGGCTGGTGAGTTGCCCAAAATCTGCTTTCGAATGAAATGTTGAAAGGTCTTTCGCGATCACTATCTCTTCACTTTGGAGCTGGTCCTGTGGGGGCAACAGCAACTGGAGAAGGCTTTGGAGAATCCGCAGCAGGAGCATCCGTGCGACCTCTCCCACCACCATTTCTACCACCCCTCCTGCCTATAGCTCCACCTCTACCACCACGAGAAGCCGGACTAGTAGGTGGAGGAGCAGGAGTTCTAGGGGCTAGGACAGCACGTGGTAATTGATTTCCCTTTCGTTGCATAACGTGAACAGTTCCCTGTGCGACGGAAACGGGGTTCGCAGCCATTGCTTTCTTTAGACCTTCGGGTTCTTCGAAATCTGCATATGCGAAGCCTTTCTTCTTGTCTATCTCAACCATGGAGACTTTACCAAATTTCTCCAGTGCTTCTTTTAATAATAGTTCAGTTACACCTTGAGATGGATTGGCATGTTTTATAAAAGCTTGTCGGGCACCTTTAGGTGGGACGTCCACTTGAGCCTTTGATCCTCGATTAGGAGTGGCTTGTTGAGGTTGCGCTGCGGCTGGAGCTGCAGGGGGATTGACTTTCGGAGCCGCTTTCGGTGGAGCTTGAGGCATAGATGAAGATTGAGAAGTCGCGGTACTTGGTCGTTGTTCAGGTCGTTGTTGAGTGGTGAACTTTCGTAGTAGGACCATTGGTGTAGTCGGGGCTGAAGCTGTGGCTGTCGGCCCCTTGGTAGCAGAAGATTCAGTAGTATTCTTTTGATTACCTCTTCTAGATCTTCGACTACCTGATTGGGCACTGAGCTGGGCTGGGGGAACTTTGGGACCAGTGGGAGTTGTAGGAGTAGATGGGGAAGACGCGGTATTACTAGGAGTGGGCGTGGATTTGTCAGAAGCCTCAGCTTTTACCGCACTTGCTGTATCACGTTTGATACGGCGATGGGCCTGGGAGGGACTAAGTCCGAGATCACGGTGTAGCATGCGAACATGAGCAGCAACAACGGCCTGTCTTTCATTGGCAGGAATTTTGGAAGTATCAAGCTTGGGAACGTTCTTCTCAGTACTTGTTGAAGTAGCTGTAGAGGAGGACGCTGCAGCTGTTTTCTTGGCAGCTTCTCTGTTCAGAATTCTGACAGCCTCTTGCGTGGCCGCGACTTTGTCGGTCTTAGGATCTTTGTTGGACTTTCTACCATCATCTGTGGGAACTGATCCTTCCTTCGCCTTGGACTTTGGAATTTCTTGTTTCTTTGCTGCTTTTGCTGCCGATTCCTTCGTCTTGTTGGCCTTCTTGTCCTTCAAAAATTGAACCAATGGAGTCACAGTAATTTTCTCAGGCTTTCCTGTTGAAAAATCTTCGCCCTCTGCGCCAATTTCTTTTGTGGTAATCGGATTAGCCAATCCTTCCAAAAATGCCATGAATTCTGGATCCTGATCGATTGTTCCAGCGCGAGCATCTGTACGACGTTTAAGACCTGCAGGGACTCTACTGTAAGGCGCAAATTCAACGGAGGGTGGTCCAATGAGACACGAATCTGTATATGAATTCTTTGCATCCTCAAAACTTGATTTTCGCACGACTTCGGAAAATGGTAAGAGGTGGTCACCACTTGTTAAGTGTAGATATGCTCGAGAAGGTCGGGATGGCTTGGAAGGACTGTTTTGATCTGTCAGCCCTGCAGGCACATACTATGCGAAAATACATACTCTTTAGAATCTTTCCCGGATTTAAATTGAAACCAATCAACCTTTCCTTGCCCTACCTTCCATTCATCACCAAGAACAGAACAGAATTCCGCCTCCGTCAATCCTGGAGCTAGCCTACGGACGATAAGCTTCAACTTGGAACTTGCTGGTTTGCTAACAGTCTGCTTGGAAGTACTGCCCGACGTCTGTGTAGTTGTAACGGAGAGAACACCGTTTGTTTGATTGCGAGATCCTGCGGTAGTAGCCATCTTGAATGACAGCTGTGAAAATCAATAAGACTTGAGGTCGGCTTTCTACAAAGTATTGCGCCAAATGTCTACCGAACTGGGTAATCAATATACACGTCCCTCAAATCGGAAGACCTTGCGAGTTATTAACGAGCACATAGATATGAAGAAAATGCGAAAAGGATTTAGTAGAGCAACCATCCAGTGTGTTATTGTTTTGTTTGTGTAAGTAAGAGACCGTTTTGTTTTATGTGATTGTTGATTGATGATGATGATAGGAATTAAGCTCAGACGTGGGGCATTCACCAAAGGCCAAAGGTCCTTTGGGTCGGGATATCTAACCACCGAGAATACGGTCACTTTTCAGACAAATTCTATCATAATCTTCGGTTATACTACGATATCTGGAATAGTGGGACAATATGATTCCAAGTACAGTCTCAGTTGGATGTGCGTTCTATCAAGAGGATTACGAATAGAATAATCACTCTCTTACGCTCACCACAGTTCCGAAGAAGAATACGAATGCTGTGAAAAGAGCATCCAACAAGCCGATTGCGAAAACTGCAGAATCACAATTGTTGAAAAGCCATCAGATTCAACAAAGTATACCTGCAGCCTCGCGACCATTTAGAAGACTTGGAAGAACTTAAAGAGGATTCAGAAGACACTTAGTTTCTCCAAAGACGAGAAAATTTACGCCACGACACAGTACTTTTCGTTTACGGAAGAAAAGAGGGGAAATCCATCGCCCTCGCCCTTATCAAAATACTCAAAATGAGTTCCACAGTACCCCGCCCTGGCGCCGCGAAACTGGGACCTCGTTCTGGTCTTGAGGAATGGTTAGCAGAGGCAAAGCAATGTCATTATTTACCAGAATGGGCAATGAAACAACTTTGCGAAATGGTAAAGGAGTGTTTAATGGAAGGTAATGCTTTTTGGATCCCCGCCAGTGTCATATCGTACTGATTCTTCTCCCGACAGAGTCAAATATACAACCTGTCGCAACACCTGTGACTATTTGTGGTGATATTCATGGTCAATTTTACGATTTACTCGAGCTTTTCCGTATCGCTGGTGGTATGCCAGGAGAGACAAATGTTCAAGCCCCCACCACTGTTATTAACACAGATGCGCTTGAACCGCCTACGCAAATTACAGATCCAAAACTGAAGAAGAAGATACGAAGCAGTGATAGTGGTATGGAAAGTGCAAGTGGAGGAGATGATGATGAAGATGATGAACCTCGAGGACGCCCACGTACTGCAGGTGGATCAAATCGTAGTACAAGCTCTGGGGCTGACTCTGGTATCAATATCAACAATAATCAAGTTTCTGGAAATGGGAACCAAAATTTTATCTTCCTCGGTG
This sequence comes from Sclerotinia trifoliorum, assembly GCA_905066765.1. Classification (NCBI taxonomy): domain Eukaryota; kingdom Fungi; phylum Ascomycota; class Leotiomycetes; order Helotiales; family Sclerotiniaceae; genus Sclerotinia; species Sclerotinia trifoliorum. The sequence goes on from CAJHIA010000033.1 coordinate 1,354,144, forward strand.
ATTTTGTCGACAGGGGATATTTTAGTTTGGAAACTTTTACTTTATTGATGTGCTTGAAAGCTACGTAAGTAAAATCTCACGTTCTGTGAGGCCCGTTGCTAACAATCCTAGATATCCTGATAAAATTACTCTCGTCCGTGGAAACCATGAATCTCGTCAAATCACACAAGTATATGGTTTTTACGAAGAATGTCAACAAAAATATGGGAATGCCTCAGTTTGGAAATCTTGCTGTCAAGTTTTTGATTTCCTTGTCCTTGCAGCCGTAGTTGATGGAGAGGTCCTTTGCGTTCATGGTGGTTTGAGTCCAGAAATTAGAACTGTCGATCAAATCAGAGTTGTTGCACGTGCACAAGAAATTCCCCATGAGGGAGCTTTTTGTGATTTGGTTTGGAGTGATCCTGAGGATGTCGATACTTGGGCTGTTTCTCCTCGTGGAGCTGGATGGCTTTTCGGAGATAAAGTTGCCAATGAGTTTAATCATGTTAATGGTCTTAAACTTATTGCTCGTGCTCATCAACTTGTTAACGAGGGATATAAGGTATGTCATTTTATTCCCTTTGCTAGATTTTTCTAACAATACATAGTATCATTTTGCACAAAAATCTGTTGTTACTGTCTGGTCAGCTCCCAACTACTGTTATCGATGTGGCAATGTCGCGTCAATTATGAACGTTGGCGAAGATCTTAATCCCAAATTCAGTATATTCAGCGCAGTGCCAGAGGATCAACGTGCAGTTCCAGCTGGTAGAAGAGGTGCTGGTGATTACTTCCTTTAATTATACCACACACACGTTCTTTACTGTTGATACATTCTCCATATTTCAAGAGATGTATACTGGATATCCACCTAGGCGTTTGTTTTTAAAGGTTGGCATTTTCGAAAGGCGTCTGTTTGGTAAATTACCCCTGTACAACAATAGTTGAATCTGGTTTCTGTCTTTTTAATTTAAATCGAGATGATGGATTTGGCTTGGTTGGGCTTGATCTGGCTACATTCACATGGGAATGATGTGAAATGAAAGGTATCTATGAATCTTAGATCTTATGAGTGATGAGAGATGGATTGAGATATATATGGCATGGTATACGAAAGCGTAGTATAAAAGATATGATATGGAATTTTAGTCGTTGCATTTTGACGAACGATATAACGATTTCTACGCGTGTGAACTTGATTATCCAGGATTCTATTATAAGATTACCTAGGTATCATATAACATGCCAAGATACAAGGTTTGTAGATGACTAAATAATATGCTGAAGACCTCGGGAGATAGTATTGACCTCCAATTAAGAATCGAGGAAATCTGGGGAAATGAGTACTCTTTACCCCGCTCAATCGATGGAATTATTAATGCATGTAAGACTCATGTGCTTGCTTGACGTTTGATTCGGAGCTCATTCATTTTATGACTCGATTGTTTGATGACTCTTTCATATTATATTATATTGTATTATATTATATTATATTATATTATATTATACTCTCTTATTCCCGGGTCTTATATCAATAGGTAGCTTTGTAGTCTTATTAAGGTTATATTATCTATATCTATATTTATATCTATACACATTCATCCCATACATCTCCCTCGATTTTCTATCTGCTTCTTGCTATCTACTATCCTCAAATACCTACCTAGTAGTATATATTATATACTATATATTACATATTTATACCCCCTTTCCTCCTTCATTTCCCTTTTTTTTACCTATCTGTCGCATCTCTCCCGACAAAAATATCAACCACCAAATTAAAAAAAAATGGTTCAATATTTCCCCTCTATCAAACCAGAATTCGCTGAGTGGGCAATTGCTCAACCGGTTTTTTTTACGGCGTCGGCGCCGAGATGGGGGAGACATGTTAATGTTAGTCCGAAAGGGTTGTTGTGAGTTTGAATTTTCTTTTGGGGGAGTCTTTCTTTCGGGTCTAGGGGAGGTGGAGAGGGAGGGAGATGATGGGTGTTTGTGGGAGTGGAAGAGTAATTTTTGGGGAATGAGGAGGAGAGCGGAAGGGGAGGGATGGATGAGGTGAAATATTTATTTATTAATTAATGATGTGATGAGTTTAGGGATGCGACGTTTACGGTTTTGGGACCGAATAGTTGTGCTTAGTGAGTTTTTTTGGTTTCTTTTTCTTTTGTTGTCTTTCCTTATTATTATTATTATTATTATTATTATATTAGATGTGTTTGTTTGGAGTAGAAAGCTTTGGGAAAGGTGCTTGGGGTTTGTGATGGGGAATTAGGAGATGGGAAAAGGTATCTGTGGTTGGGATGATGAATGATTCCAGGAATTGGAAGCGGATGACACTTGGGATGGTTGTGGTTTTGTCTGAGGCTTGGGATTTATGTTGCAGTCCTTTCATCTTTATTTCCGCGCGCGTTTTTCTACTTCTATTACCTACATAGACGTAATGATTTTTGGGATGGTAGTTCTGACACTCCTTCAGTATCGATGCAACGGGGTCTGGTATCGAGACAATAAGTCATATATATGGTTCGTTGTTCACTTCTCTTCCCCCTCTCTACCTCTCTGATAAACCTACCTATACTCTCCCTCTTGCTCCTCCTCATTTCCCTTCTCCATCCTCACTAACACCATCAAGAAAATGGCCGCGTAACAATAATGTTCTGTTCCTTCACCTCCACTCCCCGCATCATGCGTTTCTTTTGCACAGGTCATGTAATTGAATGGAACACACCTCAATTCTCCTCTCTCTTATCTAAGATGGGAAAAGCAAGAGTAGATGGTGCCAGAGCTATTATTTTACTGGACGTATGGAAGGTATGTTATCTCTCCTCCGGCCTCAAACTCGTGAAATTTCGCAACATTTCCATTATACCATTTGTTCTTGACTTCAAGAAGAAGCAACTCGATTAGCAGAAGAAAATAAAAGGAAACAACCATGACAATAAATTAACAAACCTCCCCTACAGGTCCAAACATCCTGTGGCTACGGCGTCCCCACCCACACACCCCTCAGCACACAAATAGAAAATCCCTCCCAAGGACCCTGGACCAGCCGTCAAACCCTCGGTCATTGGGCTAGTCAAAAAGTAGCGAAGTCGGAAATGCAAGATTATCAAGTTCTTAACAATAGTTATTCGCTCGATGCACTTCCGGGGTTGAAAAGTGCGAGGAATCAGAGGTTTGGAGGGAATGTGGTGAGGGTGAGAGGTGACGAGCTGGTGTTTTGGGGAAGGGATTGTGAGGGGGTGGATGGGTTTGGTGATGGGATTGTTGATGGGGTTTTGGTGGGGGTTTGGATGAGTGGTCTTTGGGGAGGGACTGGGTTTGGGTTTGGGTTTGGGTTTGAGATGTGGTTAGTAGGATTGGAGGGGTCAGAATATGACGGGGAGGAATCATGTGAATGTTGAGCTGTGAGAGAGGGAGGGAGGTAATTTAGTATTATTGCCCTACCAGTCCTTCTACTATCCCCATCTTTTCCAATAATCAAGAGTCAAGAGTCAAGAGTACCTCGATACCACGTGCACCATACCCAATACCCAATTCCCAAATCGTAAAAGAAGTACACACACATATACCTAGGAGTAATCACTAAACCTATTCAAACCTCAAATCCAAAATCAATAAATATTCAACTAAAAAGGCTTAACTTTACTACATATCTACTACCTAGCTAGGTACTTACCTACCTATTTAATATGCCACTGCCGCCCCCTCACCCAACAACCCCCAACACCCGCAAACTAAAAAAATGAAAATGTAACCATCCACCCACACACATCACCAATTTATTAAATTCCCCTGATTTTGAACCTCCCCTGATTTTTGAACCTCTCATCCAACCTATTCTCTTTCACCCAATCTTTCCCCAGCTTCTCTTATGTATTCTGTATTTTGTATTCCGCACACATCACGCGTACGCACACCACACACGATAACAATCACAGTATCCTTATAATCACACATGTACCTCATGACCAGGTGTAATCTTACAAGGTAGAGATAGATACCTAGATACGGTAAACCTCATTTCCGGGCCTTCCCTTAGCTCATTTTCATTTGGCAGAGTATGTACTGTAGGTCGTACGGACGGAGTATTGTGATTGTTTGTCTGGGGTTGTGGCGTTGCTAAGCTTTTGCCAAGGTTAGATGAGATGTGGATGTGGATGTGGATGTGATGGTATGATGGATGGGTAGGTGTGATGGGTAGGTGACTACAGAGGTTTTATGTTTTCGAGGTTTGGGTTATTTGTTGGGTTTTTGGTTTTGGTTATTATAGGGGGGTTTGGAGGATGGATGAATGATTGATGGAGTTACTAAGATTTTATTATACTCATTTACCATCACTACTGAAATAGTAGTCGAATTACTTGGTAGATAAATAACAGCATCAACATCAACATCAACAACAAGGATAAAAAGAATAGGAGTTAGCAGAATACGAAATATTCTTTGGGACCCGGCTTATAGTTACGTTTTGGTCTTGGTTCAAGGTACATAGATACTTACTAGGTCCTAGTTTTTCATCCAAAAATCCGTCATAATCCAATTTAATTGGTTTCGCGTGTTAGAGGAATAGGTGCTGCTTTAAATATATCCTCGTATTCTCTAGATGCCACAATATGTAACAATCATATTTGGGTGGACGGATAAAAAGCAGCGTGCATGATCGACGCTTTGATTCGTGATGAGAAATGCCCAATGGAAGAGCCGGTGGCAAGTTTATTTTGCTTTGCTTTGCTTGGCTTTTTCTCTTTTCTTTACAATTGCAAAAGCGGGAATTAAAAGTTCCTTTTCGTTATCGGAAATTTATCTTCTATTCTTCTATGTCTTGATTGTTCTCTTCTGCTCGTATTCTTCCAATCATCTTACTTGTATCTATCTTGCATACGTAGTCCAAGGATTAAAACAAATGCCGCTCTTCCGCCCTTGACTTCCCATGTAATACCCGTGAATCTTTTATGGATTAGTCGTGTAAGATTGGTAAGTATACCATTTTAGTTAATGATCCTCAATGCATATGCATGTCCTGTAACCTTCCTTCGACTTGTACCACACATCAGATACTGTATATCATCGGGAAGACTTTTGTTCCTGGTGGCTCAGGGTTTATCCTACAGAGTAAAGCCTCGTATTCTATATCAATACCCGTAAAACACCCGCGGTCCTTTAAGGACGGATTTCCTAAATGGGATAGACAATTGGGTGATGGTTTGTGGGGAAGGTTCGCCTTAAGATTATCGTCTTTCCCTTTTCCTTTCCTTTTGATCTTTTGATTCTTCTCTCTTTCTGCTTCTTATCCTCTCCAGTCGATTAGAAAATCATTGCGACTGCTCTACCTCTTGAATACATTCAGTCACTCGTTCTGTTTGTATTATACGCATCGTACTTCTCTTTTGAGTAGTTCCTCTTACTCAGTCCATTCGTTTGTCACACATTCGTTTACCGTCGACATTTTCTTACAGAAACATCTTCATCATGAAGTACTCACTCATTCCATTCGTTCCTATTTTCGCGGGTTTATCCCAAGCAGCGAGTAGTGATGACTGGGCTTCAAGATCAATCTATCAAATCATCACAGATAGATATCATCGCTCATCGACTTCAGATGCTCCGTGTAATATCACGAATTATTGTGGAGGTACATGGAATGGTATCACGGAGAATTTGGATTATATTCAGGATATGGGATTCACAGCTATTCAAATTAGTCCCGTCAATTTGAATATTAACAGTACCACGATTTATGGACAAGCTTTTCATGGATATTGGCAAACTGTAGGTTCCCTGCAACTCTCTATGCGTTCATTCAATTGGCTTGAGGAATTGGCATTGAAATGTTCTAACACTCGTCACAGTCCCTCTACGATCTCAATCCAAATTTCGGATCAGCAGACGATTTAAAGAACTTGAGTGCAGAACTCCACAAGAGAAATATGTATCTCCTAGTCGATGTTGTTGCTAGTGAGATGGCAGTCGACATAGGAAATCACAATATGACAGCAGATACGAAAATTGATTACTCTGTCTTTGCTCCAGCTCCATTCAACGATGAGGCATCTTATAATCCATATTGTCCAATTGTCAACTGGCAAAACAAGACAGAATACCAAGATTGCTGGTTAGGTTACACCGGTGTTGCAACTCCTGATATCAAAACTCAAAATGCAACTGTCGCTGCCGCTCTTGGATCATGGATTAAAGAACTCGTCGCAAATTACTCTATTGATGGAATTCGTATTGATGGTGCTAAACAAATTACTTATGATTTCTTTCAAGGATTTGTTGAAGCCTCTGGTATATTTCCTTTGGGTGAAGTAGAGGATGGTGATGCAACCTTCACTTGCAATTATCAACAATATACGGAGGGATTGGAAAATTATCCAATCTATTACACCATCATTCAAGCTTTCACTGCTGGAAACATGGCAGGATTGGTGTCTATGATTAACAGTATGAGAACTGCTTGCACGTCTACACAATATCTTGCAAATTTCATTGAGAATCAAGATCAACCACGTTTTGCATCATACAATGATGATGAGACTGTAAGTTTTCTCTTTTTGAATTAACATTTGTATGTGAATACTAACAATATCAATAGCTTGCAGCAAACGCCATGGCCTTTAGTATTCTCGCTGATGGTATTCCAAAATACTACTACGGACAAGAACAACATCTCACTGGTAACTACTCCCCATACAATCGTCAAGCTCTTTGGGAAAACAACCCAAGCACAACGTCCAACCTTTACACTTTAACAACCACACTCAACACCATTCGAAACCATGCCATCTCAGTAAACTCCGGCTACATCACCAACAACTCCGTTCTCTTATACACCGACGGCTCTACCTACGCAGCTAGAAAAGGAGCCAACGGCGCGCACGTCGTCTCCGTCTTCAGCAATCAAGGTTCAAACGGAGGATCCTACTCATTAAACATTGACAAAGCCGCGGACGCAGGAACCAATTTAACCGAAATCGTCACCTGCACCAGCTACGTTACAAATAGTAAAGGAACTGTCGCTTTAAAGATGGACAAGGGAGCACCTAGAGTCCTCTTCCCTACAGCAAAAATGGATGGTACGGGTCTTTGTGGATTTTCAAAGGATAAGAGTGCAGGAACTGGAACTGGATCAAGTTCGTCGAGTGCCACGGGTTCGGCGACGGGTAGTGCGGCTAGTGCGACGAGTTCGAAGAAGGGTGCTGCGATGGGATTGAGAGTTGGTGTTAGTGGGTGGGTTCTTGGGGGTTTGGGATTGATGGGTTTGGTTTTGTTGTAGGTTGTTGATGTTGATGGGTTGAGATTTTTTTGATGATGGGGTTTTGAGGGAGGCAAGTTGTGGTAATAAGAGTACTTTATTTCTCATGTGTAGATTTTGGATCCTGTGGAGTATATGATGGAGTGGAATGGGCTGGAATGTCATGATTGATTGATTGGATTTAAGAGTTAAAATAAGTGAAATAGAAAAAATAATAAATTAAAACTCTTTTTGATTAAAAGATTAAAAAGGAATAAAATATTTTAATATTTTAATATTCTTTGTTTCTTATATACTTGTATAAAATAAATATATAAAATAAAGATAAAAAATATTATAATAATTTAAAATATATATTTAATTTTTACTCTCTTATTATATTTTAATAAATAAATATTATTCTTTAATTATATATTTTTATTATCTTTCAATTATTAATAATAGATTTTATAAAATTAAATTAATAAATTATAATATTATATAAATTATAAATATAATATTTTATTTTTGATCATTTTAATTTGAATTAATTTTTTTATTAAAAATAATAAAATTAATATTTAAATTTTTCAATTTATAAATACAATTTAATAAAATATTAATAATTAAAATTGAAATTTTATTAAAACTTATAAAATAAATAAATTACTTAAATTTTTGAAATTGAATTTATATAAAAGTATTTATAATAATTATTATAATTACTAAAGGCCTACGCCCTCTAGTATTACAAATCTTATATAAAGAATAATTATATGATTCTGATTGATCGGTGATTTCTATCGGTGAGCTGATAGTCTATATATATTTTTTTTAAATTCATTCTTTTTAATATAATATTATAATCATCTTAAGGAAGAAAGTATACAATTATATAATTACTATATAGATATTTTGTATATATATATAGATACTTTTTATAAATTATAGTTCTTCAATTGTAGATTCTAAGGAATATAATTGATCCTGTTTATTTAGCTCTTATAAGGCTCTTGTATATCACATCTAGAGCTCTAAGAGTTTTTTAAGTTTTTAAAGTTTTTTATTATATAATTGATTTTGAGATCTCTCTTTTTTTGAAATACTTGTCTCAAAAGTTTTTTTTTAAAAACTATAATTTTAGAATACGATATCTTTTAAAATAATTGTTTTATTATAATTAATTAATTAAAACATTTGTTCTATTTTAATATAGTTATTTAAAATATTATAATGATCTAGTCGAGGCAGTAACTGTCTGAGGTTTTGTATAATTAGTAGTTATAAGTTAAAGTTATTAATCATTGATTATTTATTTGAAAATAAATTCGTTATTAGATCAATTAAAATATAAATGAACTAATTGATATTTAAGTTGAGTATAAAGTTTCTAAATTTATAAAACTATTCTGATTATATATTAATCTTTTTTCTTATATATTAATTATATTAATTGACTAGTATAATTAATATTCTTGAAATACTAACTTTGTTAACTGACTAGTAAAGCTAGTATATTATATGATTAATTCTAAAGTTTCTTTTTTCCTAAGATCTTTTCTTTCTTGAAACATTTATTCTAGAAGCTTTCCTTCAGGAATTATAATCTTAAAATACATTATCTTTTAAAGTGATTATCTTATTATAATCAATTAATTAAAACACTTGTTCTAATCTAATATAATTATCTAAAATACTTATTCTAGGAATTCTAAAATTTTATTTGTAAGTGATTAGACTCTTTGAAAGCAACAATTAAATCATACTCTTTTTATAATCAGTATATAAATCATCGATATCAATAATATTATTATAATGAAAATTATAAATCGTGATATTAAAATAATATCAATAATTATAATTTATAATTAACAATAAAGTATATTAAGTAATTGATCTTGAATATAAAGTTTTATAAAAGAAATTCTTTTTTAATTATATAAATCTTTATATTGATAAGATCTTTTGAATCTAATAGATTTAATATATAATTTCTTAACTCTTTTAGATTTTTATAATTTATTATATAATTAGAATTAGATTATATATTCAAGTTTGTTAAGAGTAAAAAGATTACAAAAATCAATTATTATATATATTTGTATATAAGTTGTTTTGTTTTTTAATAAGACTTAAACTTATATAAATAGATTGATTGTTATCTTATAATACTTTTTTATCAAAATAATCATCGATTAAATAGTTTATTAAATCTTATATTATAAAAGTAATAGATTAAAATATATATATTTTAATAATACATTATAAAGAGAGAATTGAAAGAGAAAATTAAATTAAATTATATTGTAATATATTATTTATAAAAGAAATAAAATTTATAATAATTTTGAGATTGATATTATATAGATTCAAATATATATATATAAAAAGTTAATTATTATAAAAAGAAGAAACAAAAACTTTTTTTTTATATTTAATTACAAAAGATTATATAATTAATTAATTAAAAACCTTTATATATTTAATTTATAATTTCAACTTTTTTATCATATATATAAAACTCTTGATTAATAAGATTAAAAACAAATTTATTTATTTCAATATAATTTTATTATCAATTTATTGATTTTATAATCTTATTATATATAAGGTTTATTTAATAAATGATAGAAAATAAAAAACTTATTTAAATGAATCACGATTTTAACAATCTGATTGGTCTAAAATACCCCGGTAAATACCCCGGTAAATAATCTAATAAAAAACTTGATATAAGCCTTATAACTTTAAACAAATCTGATTTAATGTTATGAGAGATGCGATCTAGATCATGTGGAAGTGGCCTGGATCCTTGAATGGTTTATAACTAGGTGTCAAGCAGAGGTTTTAAATAATATCAATGATTGTAATTTGTAATTAATAATAGATTATACTAAATGATTAATCTTGAGTATAAAGCTTCTATTGTAAAAGTGGTAGGTCGAGATACGTGCGTCCCGATAGCATGCTGTGAGGAGGGAATTTGGAAGAGAAAGCTGAATTAGATTATATTGTAATATATCATTTATAAGTAAAACAGGGTTCACAATGATTTTGGGGTTGATACTATATGAGTTCAAATGTATATATATAGAAGGTTGATTATTATGAAAAAAAGAGATAAAAGACTCTTCTTTTATATCTAATTACAAAAGGTTATATAATTGATTAGCTAAAACCTTTATATATTTGGTCTATAATTTCAACTTTCTTACACTATATATAGGAAACTCTTTTGGTTTATATAAATCTTTATATTTTATAAAATTTCTTGATTCTATAATTTATATAGATCTACAATTTATATAAATCTATGATTTGTATAGATTTATAATTTATATAAATTTATAATTTGTATAGATCTACAATTCATATCCTTGTATATATAGAGTCTATTATATGACCTTTTGGATCAGATTAAAAGTCTGAGCTTTTTAAGAGTGAGAAGATTATATAAGACGATTATTATAAGCTAACTATACACTTTATCAAGAAATAACTATAATCTTATTTTCAACCCTCAATTATAAATAATTTATCAAAATTCAAATTTCAATATTTTCTATTCAAACTCAAAATCGTTGTTAAAATTCAAGATGAGAATAATAATTATAAATTTTATCAAAATTAAAGTATCCCTCGTAGAACTAAAGTCTTTTAGACTAGAAGGGATGGAAAATTGTAATCTTGGATCGAACAAAATTTAGATATACTTTAAAGTACTATAAAAGATATCATTAAATCGAATTCATTTAGAATTATTTATAAAGAAAAGATATATTGATTCTTTATGATAATAATTAAAAAGATTTAATGAATTATAAAGGAATTAATAAAAGATTGAAAGAGAAAAAAAATAACTTTTGAATAGATAAAATATATACTAAAGATTAAAGTTTCAATATATTATAAAAGTGATAAGTCGAGATATGTGTGTCCTGATAGTATATTGTAAGGAGGGAATTGAAAGAGAAAGTTGAATTAGATTATATTATAATATATCATTTATGGGTAAAATAGAATTTATAATAATTTTAGAGTTGATACTATATAGATTCAAATATATATATATAGAAAATTGATTATTATAAAAAGAAAAGGTAAAAAGCTTTTCTTTTATATTTAATTATAGAAGGTTATATAATTAACTAATTAAAACCTTTATATATTTGATTTATAATTCCAATTTTTTTATATTTTTTCCTTTCAAGAAATATATATTCCTTTTATTTATTAAAAAATAATTGATTAAAATATAAAATATACAAAATATTACTATTAATAGCTTTTTAGGATAAATATAAAAATTGAATAATGAAAAAGAAGATTTGTTGAATTTAAAGATAATCCTTTATTCTTCAATAAATAATTCAATAAAAACTTTGTCTTTATTAATACTCTTATCAATTTTCGAGTATTTGAACTTTGACTTTGAAAGTATATTCAAGAAAAGAAAAGATTCGTCAAATCCCAAATAAAAACGTTTGAAGGTTCGGGAAAGCAAAGATAGTTTTTTTTTCGATTTTGAAGATAATATAAAGGAAACTGGATTTTGTTGTTTTTGAATAAAGAAAGGAAATAATCTTTATATATCAAAAAGATTAGTAATAGGCTTTTCTTATTGTAAAGCCCTTTTTCATTTCAATTATATTTTAAGGATCGAGGGGAGGTCTTTCAGTTCAGATTTAATATAATAAATAGATTTCTTTTCTTTCCGAGATAGTTTTTAAGAAGTAGACAAAGAAGTTTCTTTTTTTTGAATAAGGATTTCTAAATTGATAATCTCTTATTTTCCTTTTAAGATTCTATTAATAAATTCAAATACTATCAAATTTTTAATTCTAAAAGTAGTCTATCTTTTTTTATAAATTGAGTTTTGTATAAAAAAAGAATATACTCTTTAAGATTTCTTTTTCTATTTCAAAATTTTAAAAATCGTTTATACTTTTTTGAATCTATATTCAAAAAGCTTTATATATATTTCTATAAAACCTTCAAATTCATAATCGAATAATATATAAACTTTATTTATTATCGATTTCGAATTCTAAAAAACTTTTCTTAAAAGAATTTGTAAAACAAAAATTAAAAAAGATAATGTTTTTATATCAAAAAGAAATGATTTCAATATATAAAATCCTTCTTTATTGAATTTTTAAAAAATGAAAAAGACAATTTAATTTTGAAATAATTAAAAAAGATCTTTTTAAAAAATACTATCTTTCATTTCATTATTATTAATATTTACAACAAAATAAATAATTGATATCATAATCGAATTACGATTCTTAACAACATCAATAAATCAAAGGATTATATTAAACAACAAAATGATTATACAAAAGTCTTTTTTAATTAATATTTATTAATGAAATTTATTATCTTTTTTTATTTATTGAAAAACCTTTTTTTATATAAATCAATTTAGATTATATCAAAGTTAATAAAAAAATAAATATTTCTTAAAAAATTCCTTAATTAAACAAAAACCCTTATCAAAATTAATTAATATCAATATCTAATATTCTTAATATATTTCAATTAATACCTTACCAAATTTAGGAAAATCTATTAGGATAATAATCCTTAGAAACAATTTCATATTTTGATATTTGAATATCAATCTTATAAAATCGATAAAAAAATAATATAAAGTTGTTTTTCGATTATAATCTGAAAACCAAAGAATAAAAAAAGAGATAAAAATAAAACGAAACTCTTTATCAATATATAAAAATATAATAACTTGTTATAAAACAATATTATTCCTCAAAAACATTTGGATTAAAGAATAATAATAATTTGGAAATAGATCTTTTCCAAATTTATTACAAAAGTTTTATTTATAAATAATAAAAATATCTTCAAAACTAGTTTTAAAATCTAGAAAATCTTTATATTATAAGAAAAAAACAAATTCAGGAATTTCTATAAAAGTTCGTTTTCGAAAAAATACTTCGAGAATAGGTTTTTCTTGGATAAATCTAATTTTGAATTTTGAAGTTATACAAAAAGAATATATATTTAATTTTAAATCGAAACAATAAAGTCTTCAAATTTGTTTAACTCATTTAACAATTAATTACATATAGAGATGAAATTAAAGATAAAATTGAATAATTAGCCTTATTTTATTAATACAGTTTCGATTATAAATCATTATAATTAATCGATTTCGAAATTCTTTAATAAAAATATATTTGATCTTTATATCAAATAATTTGATTAAAATATATAAATAATATATATAAAGAACTTTTTCAATAATACTTTTATCAAAAGATACAATAATTATCCATCCTATCTAATCAATAATATAACCTTTGTTGATTAATATATATTATTCATCTTTGAATTAAAAATCAAATTTATAATTACAACTTTTCAATTTCTAAAAAGAATTTAAAATAATTCTAAAAAGTTCTTCAAATATATTATTATTATTATTTGAAACTATTTTTGAAATGAAATCAATTTTTTGATAATAAAAAACGAATTTATCTAAAATAAAAAGATAAAAAAAGGTTTTCTTTGAAAAATCGAATATATAATTTCGCTTTATTTATTTATCAATATTTATAATAATAGATTTAGAAATTAATATAATAATTTATTTATAAAAAAGATAAAAAGTTTACAAAAAATCAAAAATATCAATAATTTCTAATTTCTTTTCAATATCTGGATCTGTTTCTGACTCTTTATTATCAATTTCTTTAATTCTAATTTCATCAATCCTTTTGAAGTTTTTAAATATAAACTTTTGAAATAAAATAGAAAGAGTTTTATTAGATTTATATTTTTTTAGAAATCCGAATCTATCAATAATAAATTGATATTTTTTGAAGATTAGATCTTTTTCGAAATCGAAAGATAAAGATTTTCAATCTTTTTTTGTTTTTGAATCTAAATTTGTAATAAAAGTATATATATTACAAAACTCTATTGAAATATACTTTTTGTAATTGTAATTTTTCTTTTTGATAAATCTTTGAATTATAAATCTATTTAAAAACTTAATAAGGATTTGAGGGTTAAATTGTATAATGTAGAAGGTTATATTGGTTTTTATAGTATTTCCTTTTAATTTTTTGTTTTGGGATTATAATTTTATGAATTCTTTTCTTTTAGGAATCGTTCAGATTTTCTTTAAACATTTAAGATTTTCTTTGATTTTGTTGTAATATTATTCGATTATTTGAATAGTATTATTATTCTTAATGAAATATACAATTTTGAAAAGATTTACAATTTTGTAAAGTTTTGCTCTCTCGATCTTATCTTATATTTCTTTTATAAAATCCCCAGCATTTTGTGTTAACTTCAAAACAATATTGAATTATTATTCGAAAGTATTATATTGATTTATAAATTGAAAAGAATTACAAAATATAAGGATTTATATAATATTAATAAAGGATTTTTTTTTATAATAAAAGAAAATTATTATAAAAACTTTTAAATAAAAGGTTATTTTTTTATTTTATTTTTTAGTTATTATAAAATTTTCAAATAGATTTGTTTGAAAGAATATATTGTTTTTTAAAGAAAAATAATTATAATAAAAGAAAAATAAATAGAATTCAAAATGTAAAGAAAAAGATAGATTTATAAAAAGGAAATTGAGATATTGAAATATTGTTTAAAAACTGTTTTCGTAATTATTCAAAAAAGAATTTGAAAAGATTATTATAATTTTTTTGAAGATATATAAATATCTTTCTTTTTTTTAAAATTTAGAATAAAATATTAATTGTATTCCTTAATCGATAAATAGAAATATATAATAAAAACTTTTTTTTAATATCTTATATATTATCTTATATTTCAAAATCTCGATCGATTTGTGATTACATAATAAACAATCCTTGATTGATAATTGATATTTATTTGAAAAAATATAAATATCTTGAAATTTGGCTTTATTAATTCATCTATTTATAAAGATTCTTTGAATTATTATCAATAAAGAAATTAAAATATAAAATATATTTTTTCAAATAAATATCTATATAGATTCTATTAAACGAAATATTATTTATTTCTTCGAATATATAAATGGATAATTTAGATAATTTTTCAATAATTTTATAAAGTTTATATCATTTGAAAATTAATTTTTTGTTTTGTAATATATCGATTTTTGATTAAGAATTATAATATAAAATGATATTCTTAATAAATATATTCTTATTTAAAACCTTATAATCTAAATTGTATCAGAATTTTCTATTTTCTTTATAATATTGTTTATACAGAATTACTTTTTCGATATCATTATCAAGTATCTTTAATTACTATATCCTTATAACTAACAAATCTTTTCAGATATATATATTTCCCCAATCAAGAATTCTCCAAATAGTATACATAGTTTTTAAAGATAATATAGCCTTATACCTATAGATTAATTCAAACAATGTTTTATTTGTCGATTTGTATATTGAAATGTAATCAGCAAATAATATAGTTTTTAATTATTCTAATCATTTACAATCTTCCTTTAAAAGATGAAAAAAGATTTCGGCAATCGAATAATAACCTCTTTTTACTATACCATTCATTTAAAAATGATAGATTAATATTCAGATTTTATTGATATTATATTTTTTATAATAAACAAATATAACACTTTTGTTCTTAAATCTATTATTTACAATGATCTCCTTGAAAAAACTATATCTATAAACAACTTCATACAAGAATTTGATAACAATCTTTGAAATAACATTTCATAATACTTTAGCTTCTACTTAATCACTCAAATCTTCTTATAGAATTATAATATATTTGAATCTATAATCGTCTAATATCTTTATAACATCTATATCAACTTTATACCAAATTCCTAAGGACTAGATAGTAATCATTAATTCGCTTATTTGTTTGAACAATCGGAATTAATAAATCAAATAGGATATTATTCAGTTTTTTATATCTTTATATATATTATTTTATTAATAGCTATTCTGCAATTTATTATATAAGGATTCAAAACCTTTATAATCAAGTTTTTTGTATACCTAGATTATAATTTTTGTTTTTTCTTTTAAATTATCATTAACAATTATATAAACAGAAAATAAATTATCTTTATAAATCCTGAATAAGTAATAATCCTTAATATAAAAGTTTAATATCTCTTTTTTGAAGATTTATTAATCCTTTATATTTAAACCTTTAGACTATTATAATATAATAATATATCAAATATAATCCTATATCTTTGTATTTCTATTCTCCAAAATTTAAAACAAAATTAAAATTTAAAAGGTGTTTATTTATACAATTAATTCTATACTCAAAAAGTTCAAATCGATTATAATTAGATTATTTATATCCTCCTCATATTCTTTATCAATATCATCAAAAACAATTCGAAAGTATTATAATAATATATCAATTATAATATTTTTATTCTCAGAAATATACTTAACTTCGAAATCGAAAAGTCTAATCCAAACAATCTATCTTATTATTAGTACTTCAAGAAGATCGATAATAGTTTTATTCAATTGAATTACAAAAATATTTATATCAGTTTCTAATAAGAAATAGATTTTATAAAAATCTCTTTTATACTTTTATAAAGTTTTAAAAACTTTTTTATATTCTTTTTTAATTATATTATAATTTTATTTGATATAATTCCAAAAATTATTTTTATATCTTATAATAATATAAAATTTGTTTATATATTTTTATCCAAAAACAATTCCCTATTTTATCAAATTTATATTTATTACAAATATTATTTTTCCTATCTTCAATAAATAATTTATAAATAATAATACTAAAACAATAATAAACTTGTTTTTAAATAAGATTATTATAATATTATAAATTGTTATTTAAAGGAATTCAGTCTTCTTTTTCAATAATATATATAAAGAAATTATAATTTCTACAAAATTTTCTATTCAAAAACAATAGAAAATATATACTCTCAAAAACATTCTGATTTCATAATCATTTGAACAAAGGGACTATTCAATTATCTTAATTATTTTAATAATATCAAAGCTCCTTCCTTTTGAATTTATAAAATACTTTATGATTCGGATTCCATTATAATACTATTTAGATTTGATTTCAATAATACAATTAATACATTCAATACATTCTATTATAATATCAAGATTCTTCAAATATTTAATAACAAACTTTCATAATCTTGATTCGATTTTTTCTTTATTATAACAAATTCTAAAATCTTTTATTTCAATATCATTCAAATAAAATATAACAACATCAGGTATTATATCCTATAATATTTTTGAGACTATTCTAATAAATTGAACTACAAAATTGATAATTTCTTAAAGGAAAATTATAAATCTTATTAATTCTAATAAAATCATAATAACAATAATATCTCTACTCTTCATATCCAAAAGTATTTAATCATAATCAGAAAAAAAATCGATTACAAAAATTAATTAATAATCAACAAACTATTTTATAAACTCCTTTAAATTTGAAAGTATATTTATATTTTATAAAATTATATTATTTACCTTTATTATAATTACAATAATTTGATATTTTCCAACCTTACTTTTCTTGACTAAATATCATAAATTATAATAAAATCCATCTTTTTCTTCAAGTATACCTTATTTAACTTATTCTTTTATTATATCAATTACAATTAATAGAAATATCTTAAACAAAACGAATTCAATTGTTTTAATAACTTATAAAAAGATAATAGATAATTTAACTAATTCAATTTTAAATTAATTGAATATTAATACAATTTCTCGATTCATTAGGAATATAATAAAAAATTCTTTTTCTCGAATTAAAAAAATATCTCTTATATCCAATTATTTCAATCTTTCAAATATCAAACAAAAACCTTCAAATCGAAAATCGAAACACAGTATTAGATATTTTGAAAATAATTTTGACAACAAATATACAGAATCTTTAATACATTCATTTTCAAGTTAATTCAGATCATCCCCTAGGATTCCTTTATCGATATATTCAATCTTATTCGATAATTTCATTTTATCATCTTTTTTTTTATAAACTCTATTAACAGAAATATATACTATTGGATTAATAAATATTAATTTATTATAAACATCATCTTCGACTCTAAATATTTCTAAATCCATATAAGCATTACTAAAATCGAAATACTTTTAGAGGATTTCCATTTCGAAATTGTTTATATTATTAAAGATATCTTTTGAATTGAAATCAAAGCTGAATTTGATAATGCTTTTAATCAATTCTTTAAATTTTAAATTTATTTCAAATTTTAGATAATAATTTAAGAGTTCCTGAAAGTTGATTTAAATATATTTCTTAAAAACCTTAGGATCTCAATAAATGTCTAAATTCTTTAAAAGATTATTAATACAATTTCTAAATATTATACCTCCTAATCTTTTCTTTAATTTATAATTCCAATTTTCTTAATATCAATTAATCGTTTAGATTCTATTATTCAATAACTTATTCTATTAATATTATCATTATCAATAACCCAAATAATCTATTCATTTCCTTTATATTCAAAATCAACCCTTTCTACAAAAAGATAAAATATACCAAATAATAACAGGTTCTTAGTATTGTTTAATACAAATATATCGATAATATTCTTGATTCTATCAAAATTGATTTCAATATCTTCAATCAAATTATATAAAATAATAACATTTCTATCTGGAATTATTATTGTAGTATTATACTCTTATATTATAAGATTTAGATCTTTTACAATTTCCAAGTTTATTATATTGATTATCAATCCAGAATCAATAATATTAATAATTTTAATCTTCCTTTTGATAAATAAGATAATAATTATCAGTATATTATATATCTCCTTTAAATAAGAATTTGATTTATCTATTAGATTGTTAACATTAATTATAATAATGAAGATTTGTTTGATAAAAACTATATCTATATTATTTATATTGAAATTGATAAATATTGATAATACTTATCTCGTAAAATTGATTATCTCTTTCTCAATTTCTCTTTGTTTTTTATATTCTTTAATAAAAACTCATTTGATTATTTCTTTAATCAATTCTGAATAATAAATATAAAAATTTCAATATAAACAATATATTTTAATAAATCCATTATTGTCTTTATAATATATATCAAAATAAATGATTATTTCTTAATTTTCAGAATTCTATTATAAAGGAATCGAATTTCTTTTATAATCTCTTTTTTATCTAATTCGAATAATCTTTCCCCTTTTTCATTTTCGTTTTTAAAGTTTTCTTTAATATCTATTTCGTTATCTTATCTTTGAAAATCCTTTTTCAATTTTATTTTTTCAATTAATAATATCGATCTTTATAGAATTTGTAATACAAAAGTAATAGATTTTGATGATTTTTCAATTCTATTTTATCTTATTGTTTTTGTTTATTTAAAAAATCAATTATATAATCTAATTATTTCTTTTAATTAAAAGATTATATTGATATCAATTAATTATTCCCCTTTATATATAAAACTATTAATAGATACACCCTTAATAATATCGATATTCGAAATATTAATCTTTGGAGATCTTTGATTGTTTAGTAATCCTATATCATTCTATCGAAACTTGATATTGTTATATATTCTGAATTATATTATAATTTGTTATTTTTCAAAATGAAATTTATCTTTAAAAATCGGAGATATATTGAAACTTTTTTTTAATCCAAATCTAAAGATTTTATAATCATTATAATAATATAATTTATTCTGAATATCTTTATATATAATAAAACAGTTTTATTTAATATTATAATTGTTATTATAAAAAGCTTATCCAAAATAATAAAAGTAATACCAATCTCTTTTATTGATAGTATTTATATCTATATAAATAAAATTATAGTTTTCTTAAATCAGGAATTTATTATATTTAATATTCCTTTTTCTTTGAAATATTTATTATTAAAAGAAAATATAAATATTTCTTATATTTTTAATATTTCCAATTCGAGTTTATAAATGATTTATATTTAATTTATTTAGGAATTTTATTATTTTGTTTATTAACTTATCTTCAATCCTTTTCTAAATATCGAAATTTGGAATAGTTTTTTTAGAAAATAATATTTTTATATATTCTTTTATAATAAATATAATTGTAACCTAATATTACCTAAACCTTTCATAAATCTTAATAATAGAATCTTTCGATATATATCATTTGAAAACTTCATCTATTATTTTCTTGTAATTCATAATAATAAAGTTATTAAAATCAATTTTAAAGCTTTTAATAACCTTTTTATTAACTTGTATATATAAACTATATAAGAAAAATCTTTCTACTTCAAATTCAATAATCATTTTATTTTCAATGAATTGATTTATAAAAAGAACAAATTTAATAATATAATCCTTAATCAAAATTGAATTTATATTATAAAATGTTTTATATTTGGATTATTGAATATCAACAAATTAATCTAAGAAATTATAAATATTAATAATTTGTTAAGCATCGAAATTGTAGAAATAACAAAAAAGAATTAAACAAAATCTCTTTTTCTAATTATAATTAATAAGATTATACTTCAATATAAACTTTATTTGAATTAAAATAATCTTATTATAATACTAAGAAAAACAAATTCGTATTTCATTATTGAATATACCACAATCAGTTTATAAAGCTTTTTATATTATAAGGAAATTAAAAATATCATTCTTATTGAAGATAAAGATATTAAAGCTTTCTATATAGAATATAATAAGATATATATATATATAATCTATAATACTTCAATCTGATATACAAACTCTTATTAATTAATCCATATCATTATTGTTTTTGGTTTTTTTAGCTTTCTCTTTTCTAAGATCATTATCACGAAATTATTTTATAAAGTATTACGAGGTAACAATTAACCTGTCTTTATAAGCTTTGACCTTGTTGAAAAGCAAAGCAACTTATATATAAATTTGTATAATAATTGTTTTGTATAATCTTTTTATTTTCAACAAGTTTGGATATATAGTTTGATTTTAATTATATAATAAAGCTTTTAGGAATATAGATTCTTGTAAATTCCTTGAAGTTTTTAGGAGTATAAACTTTTGGAGATTTTCAAAATGGATTAATATATAATTAGAATAATTTTATAATTTAGAAACTTTGTATTCAATTTAATTATCAATTAGTTTATTTATATTTCAATTGATCTAGTAATATATTTATTTTTGAATGAATAATTAGTAATTATTAATCTTAATTTATAATTATCAATTATACGAAAATCTAAAATAGTTATTGTCTTGATTAGATTGTTATATTTTGAATATCGTTATAATTAAACTATATATAATATAATAACTTTCAATCAATAATCTATTGAATCGTTTTCATTCAATTTAATTAAAACCTTTGTTCAGATTATTGTTATTATAGAATATAAATAAGCAATTCAGATATCTATCTTTGATTTATTTTATAAAGATTATAACAAATATCAAGTTTTTATTATATAAATTAATCTTTATTATATCTTTAATAAATAACTTTTCTTGATTTTTATATAAAGGATTTTGTAGTTGATCTTTTTTTTTCGAGGAATTGTATTCAATTGGATTGAATTATTCTTCAATAATTTAATAATTAAGATTATCAATAATCAGTTGAATGAAAGTATGAAATTTGAGATTTATTATTTATTTTTCAATTATAAATCATTCAAATAAGAATTCGATAAGGTATTCAAGGAATTAAACTTCAATTATATAATTGAAAGAATATTATAATAATTTAGACAGACTAGGTCAGTTATAATCTATATTATCAAATTTCAATAATATATTAGATATATTATTTGAAATGATAATTATTTAAAATTGTAATTTTATAAAGGATTGAAAGATATCATTAAAAATAAATTAGTAAGAACTTCGAAATCATTTAATCTTTTTGAATTAATTGAAATCTTTATTCTTATTAATAATCGATTCTATAAATAACAAATGAAGAAGAAAGGAATCATTCAAGAAAATAGAAAGTTCTAAAAACTTTATTATCAGAATAAATATTACAATACTAATAATCTAATAGAATTGAATAATATCGAACAATATTATATGAAATCAAACAATTTAAGTATTGATAAAAAGAAAAGATATAGAAAAAATAATTTATATTTTATTTACAAAAAAAGTGAATATATATTTTGAGATTGTTTTTAAAAGAAGAAATCATTTACTATAAAGAATAGGAAACAAATGAGATTTGGGAATAGAAAATAAGGTTTTTGAAAAATAAAGATCTTGAAAAGAAGTTCGAAGGAAATAGGATTATTGAAAAGAGATTTATCTTAACTCAATTTCAAATAATTAAAGGAATTGAATATCAATAATTAAAACCTTAGAATTAATATTGAAAACAATATCGATTATAAAAGAGAATCTTTAGAAAACCTTGAATCAAGAAACAAAAAACCAATTGAGGAATTCGAGAAGGATCAATGATCAATTAAGTTCTATTATTTGCTTTGGGAAAATGAGTTATAATATTTAATTAATTATCTAAATAAGAAATAGATATAATATTATTATAAAGAAAAGAAATCTGATTTCATTGAGAAATATAAAATCTATAATTATTCTATTTTATTAATATTTTATATAATAATATATAATGATACTTATTATATAATATTTAAGGAAAATACTAGAGTAAATGATATTAAAAAATATATTGTAGATATAAGTTCTTCATTTTCTAATAAAGTATAAGAATATAATAAATGTGATTTGGAAGTTAAAGATATATAAAAGATCTTATTATAAATTAGGATTTGTTATATTTAATAAAGAATTAATAGAAATAATAAAGAAATATCAAATCAAGATTATTATCGAGATTTCCAAATAGAATTAATAAGATTATTGTTTATTATTTCTTATTGATTATTAAATATAAATAAATATCAATATAAATAATTGAATTTTTTTATTAAAGAACAAATCATTGAATTATTATTGTTGAAATTAAATAGTATTACAAAAATCGGATAATTAATTATAGAAATCAAATTAGAAAATCAATAAATCAATATTTTAATTGATTTCGGAGTTATAGATGTATTTATAGATTCTAATTTTACAAAAGAAAATAGAATTCCTATAGAATTAAAACAGAATCTTTATTAATTGATATTGTTTGGAAAAAAGAAAACTGGAATTGATAATTGAATATATAAAGAAATCAATATTATCAAAATGATTATATCAAATAGATATACCAAATAAATTAAAATAAACTTAATACTATTAAACAAATATATAATTATCTTTGATATTTTATAAATTAAAAAATACAATTCAAATATTGATTGAATAAAAAATACTTTAATATTTAATTGTTATAATTACAATAATAAATGATTATATAATTCAAAAAAATAGATTTTTTAAAAGATCGAATATTGTATTATAACAATAACAGATCCTTCATTAATTGATAAAATCGATAAAAAAAAAATTCTAATATAATATAAAAGATTCGTTAAACTTTTTAAGGATCTTCAAGATTTGAAGATTTTACTAGAATATAAACTTTGGGATTATAAAATCAATTTTAAAAAAGGATTTATATTCTTTATTGAAAAGTTGAGATTATATAATTCTAATATTATATAGATATAAAAAGAATATAAAATCAAGATTAAAAAGAAAAAATAAATTAAAAAATCCAAATCCCTTTATATATTTAATATATTATTGATATTTAAAAAAAACAATTCAAATAATTAATTTTATAGAAATTATTATCGAATTAATAATGGAATAATTAAAGATATATATTTAATATCAAAAGTCTAAGAATTTAAAGATAAATTAAATAAAGTTATAATTTATACAAAATTAAATCAAAGAAATATTTTCAATTTGATATAAATAAAAAAGAGTTATAAATAGAAGATAGTCTTTATTTTATTATTAAATTTATAGAAATATATAATTATATTATTTAGATTAATTAATATATTAATTATATATCAATAGTAAAACAATAAAATATTTAAAAAATTCAATTTATTTATAATTTGTTATCTAAATGATATTCTAGTTTTCTTTTAAAAAGAAAAGGAATATAAAGGATATATATTGAAAATATTCAAAATATTCAAAAGAATAAATTCAAGATTCAAATTATCGAAATATAAGTTTGAAATACAAAAGATAATATTCCTAAGATATATCATTCAATCAGAACAAATGAATATAGATCCTAAAAAAACAAAGAAAGTAAATAACTAAGAAAGATTCAAGAATATTAAAAATATATAATCTATATTAAGATTCATCAATTTCTATCAAATATTTATAAAAGACTTTTCAAAAATAATGAAATTTTTTATCGAAATAATCAAAAAAGGAATAACTTTTATATAAAATAAAAAAACAAAACAAACTTTTCAAGAAATCAAGAATAGATTTATAAAGGAATCTATTCTTTACAATTATTATAATAATTGAGAAAGTATTATCGAAATAGATATTTTTGATATTTATATAATAAAAGTTTATTTATAAAGAAAAATAATAAGAAATTATATTTTATTATTTATTATTCAAACAAGATAAACAAAATAAAATAGAATTATAATATTTATAAAAAAGAATTTATAATTATTATAAAAATATTGAAATATTAAAGGATCTATTTTCAAAGGATTAAATTCTCAATAATTATTTATATTGATTATATGAATTTTCGAATCTTTATTATTATTAAAATCTTAAATAATTGTAGATTGATTAGATAAATTAAAGAACTAGCAAAATTTGATTTGATAATTAAATATATCAAAAGAAAAGATAATATAAGAATAAATATTTTAAATAGATTATTAGATTACAAAGATGATAAAATCTATCAAAAAATGACGATTTTGAAATCTTTATTAAATGGAGATTTTATTTCTAATCTAATGGAAATTGTTATTATAGAAAATAAATTAATAAAAGTTTGAAAGGATAAACTTGTAAAAGTATAACAAAATAAGGAAGATATCAAATAATTAGAATTATTAATAATTATTAAAGAATTGTTTCGAATAAAGAACAAAATATAATTACTAAATAGTATTATCTTTGAGTATATTATAAAACAATATATATTATCAATTTACAAATATCAAAAAATATAAAGAATATATTTAAAAATCAAAAGATAATATTAAAGTCTGGGATTCTGTAATATAATTAATAAAATGGTTATTAAATGTAATATTTATATTAGAAATAAAGTTTTTTATTATGTTCTTTATGATTAGATAAATATTATCAAGATATTATTTATATTATGAAAATTAATATTATAGGATTTTATAAATTCATTACTAAAATCTAAAGATTCAATAATAAAAATAATATACAATTATCTTTTTGTTATAATAAATAAATTAACAAAATATCTAATATTTGTATTATATCAAATAATATTAATTGTAGAAATATTAGCCTTTATATTTCTAAAAGAAATTGTAATAATATATAAATTATCAAAGGAAATACTTTTTGATAGGAATAAATTCTTTATATCGAAATTTTGAATTGCTTTAATAATATTATTAGAAATAAAAAGAAAAATATCTATTATATTCTATTTACAAATTAATAAAGAAAACAAGAAAGTAAATCAAATTATCGAAACTTATTTTCAATATTATATGAATTACTAATAAAACAATTGAATGAAACTTTTATTCTTAATATAATTTGTATATAATAATTCAGTATCAAAAACAATATAAATTATTCTGAATTATATCAATTATGAATACAAATTGATTGTATATTATAAATCAAAGATTATAAAAATAAAGAATCAATTTATAATAATACAAATAAAAAGATTCAAAGAAATCTATAAGGAAATAATAACAAAGTTAAAATTCGTTATCAAAAAAAACATATACTATTATAACTAGAAATATAATCAGAAATCAATATTAAAAAAAAGAGATAAAGTTTACTTATTTCGAAAAAACATCGAAACAAAAAGATCTAATACAAAATTGAATCATAAAAAACTCAGATTATTTAAAATCAAGAAAATTAAAGAATCTTTGAATTATAAATTGATATTATCAAAAAGTATAAATATATATCCAGTATTTTATATATCTTTATTCGAATTAGTATCTCTAAAAGTATCTAAAACTTTTGAAACAAAAATCATATCTATAAATCAAAATGTTAAATACAAAATAGAAAAGATATTAGATTATAAATATATTAAAAGCAAAATCAAATATTTAATAAAATAAAAAGATTATTTCGATTTCAAAAATATATAGAAACTTAAAAAAGAAATTAAATATTTAAAGAAATATCAAAAGTTTCGTTAATAGAATTCAGATTTATTTAAAAAGAAAAAGAATTCATTATTTTCTATAAAGAAAGATCAAAAGAATCAAATTCATTTATAAGAATTTCGTTAGGATTAATGAAATCAATTAATAATTAATCAAATTGATCAGAAAAATCAGAATTAACAATAGATATTAAAAATATAACAATTTCCTCTTTTTCTTTTTTTTCCTTTTTTTCTAAAATATTCAATTTATCAAAATATTTAAAATCTTGTTTAATCATCTTTTTACAACAATTTTATAAATAATTTTATTGTTTTCGAAAACAAAGAATTTTAGTTATAATCTTTTTTTCTTTTTTACAAAGTTTTTCCTTTTGTTTATCTAAAGATTCCTAATTATTCATTTAAAAAACTTTTTTATTTCAATTATTTTTTAAACATTATTCCGTATTACAAAGAGTACAAGATTATATATATTCAAAACAACAAATCTTTTACAAATTATTCAGAATTTTTATACAACAAAAATTTTTTGTATAACAATAAATATATAAAATCATCTCAATATTAGAATTCTCGATTTCAATTATAAAATAGGATTTCTTTTTATTCTTTCGACGAATTTTATTGGATTATAAATTATTTATAATGAGAAAAAGAATCAAAATATAAAACAACGAAAAACTAATAAATTATATATTAGTTATAAACAATCAAGAATAATATTTGATTAAGAAAAGAATAATATTACAAAATCATTTTATAAAGTATTACAAAATAATAATCAATTTATCTTTATAAACTTTGATTTTGTTGAAAAGTAAAACAATTTGTATACAAATTTGTATAACAATTGCTTTATATAATCTCCTTATCTTCAACAAATTCGAATATATGATTTGATTTTAATTATATAATAAAGTCTTTAAGAATATAAGCTTCTATAAGTTCCTTGAAGTCCTTAGAAGTATAGGCTTCTAGAGGCTCCCAAAATGAATTAGTATATAATCAGAATAATTTCATAGTTTAGAAGCTTTATATTCAACTTAATTATCAATTAGTTTATCTATATTCCAATTGATTTAGTAATATATTCACCTTCAAATGAATAATTAGTAATTATTAACCTTAACCTACAACTATTAATCATACGAAAACCTGAGGCAGCCGCTGCCTCGACTAGATCGTTACAATCATCTTTATTTTTTCTAATATAATCTTTTTTTAAATCAATAAAAGATTCTTTATTGAAATTATAAAAAACAAATACCTTCAAAGATTTTTGAAGAATATCTTTTAAATAAACTTTAAATTAATCAGAGTTTTTTATAATAACAAAATGATAATGAATTTTGAATAATGATAAATTTGATTTATATAATTGTTGAATCAAAAAATATATATCAAGTATATCTGAATCTAAATCAACCTTAGATTTTCAATAATCTTCATTGCTTATGTTTTTCTTTTTATAAAATTCAAAAAAAATAAAAGAATTTTTAAATAATTTTTTCAAGAATATCCTTTCTTGTAAAAGAATTATATAGAACTTAAATCTTTCATTTAAAAGTTTTTTAAAATACATCCCAAATTTTTGAATATTAATATCAAGAATAACAATTTTGTATACTATAATCCAATCCTTCTAAATATTATCTTATAAACAAATTACAAAATATATAAGATTCTTCAATTTAATTAATTATATTTTATCAAGCTTATTTCAAAATCAGATCTTTTTTACTTTTGTAAACTATTAAGGCCTAACTTTGAGTAAAACTTTGTTAATATAAATCTTTTATATAAAATACAGATAAATAAATCAACAATAAATCGCTTATCCATAATATAATGAATTAATAAGAATAGAAATAATTAGAAATCCAAACCTTCTTTATTCTTTACTTAATATTTTTATTTTTGAAAGATTTATTCTTTTAAAGTTTATTTTATCTTTTTATTAATAAACAATTAATTTTATTTTCTTTTTTAATATAATATTCTTATAAATTGGTTTTATATATTTTGTAAACGATATAACTCGATTTCTTTATATAGATCATTATTATAAAAATAATAAATCGAGATATATATATCCCGATAGTATACTATAAAAAGGGAATTGGAAAAAAAAACTGAATTAGATTATATTGTAATATATCATTTATAAATAAAACAGAGTTTATAATGATTTTGAAATTGATACTATATAAATTCAAATGTATATATATAAAAGGTTGATTATTATAAAAAAAAGAAATAAAAGGCTTTTCTTTTATATCTAATTACAAAAGGTTATATGATTGACTAATTAAAACCTTTATATATTTGACCTATAATTCCAACTTCCTTATAATATATTATTCGATATAAACTATATCGATATAGTTATAAATATTATATAACTTACTCTAGATCATTTATTTTTAAAAAACAAATAAAACAG
Source organism: Sclerotinia trifoliorum (assembly GCA_905066765.1). NCBI lineage: Eukaryota > Fungi > Ascomycota > Leotiomycetes > Helotiales > Sclerotiniaceae > Sclerotinia > Sclerotinia trifoliorum. Next base: position 1,383,142 of record CAJHIA010000033.1, read on the forward strand.
AAATTGGATTTTATATATTATAAGAAAATTGAAATTATAAACCAAATATATAAAGGTTTTTAATTAATTAATTATATAATCTTTTATAATTAGATATAAAAGAAGAGCTTTTGTTTTTCTTTTACAATTTTCAATTTTTTATATATATACATTTGAACTCACATAACATCAACTCTAAAACCATTATGAACCTCGTTTTTTTCATAAATGATATATTACAATATAATTTAATTCAACTTTCTCTTTCAATTCCCTCCTTACAATATACTATCGGGATATATATATCTCGATCTATCACTTTTACAATATATATATCATTGATAAAGAATAACTGATATAACTTTCGAAAAATTTAAAAAGAATAATTGAAGAAAGGTTATATAATCAAATAAAAGTATTTTCGAGATTGGAAAATATAATAAAATATAAATGATTTATAAGATTGAAAAAAAGAGATATAAAAGTTATATCAAATCAATATATAATTAAAAAAAAACCTTTATAATAATATAAAAAACTTTTGATTAGAATTATAAATCTTTATTAGTTTTTTTAAAAAAGAATCTTAATAATAAAAAATAAATTCAATAATATATCAGGATCAAATTCTTATTTTTATTGTATTCCTTTTATTTGATAAACTAAAATCTGAATATATATTTATAAAAGATAATACAAAAGTTCATTTGAAGTATATTAGACTAGCTTGATTAAAGTATAATATTAAAGGCTTTCAATAACCCCTCTCTTCTTCAGATCTCAATTTAATTAAAAAGATATAATATTATATGAAAAAAAAGTTAAAAAAACTATTATTTATATTTACTTCTATTGAGGAATTAAAAAAAGAGCTCAAAAAATTATAAAAGATATTTGATTCTTTGAATTTCAAATTATATATTAAAAGATTGATTTATAAATTAAAGGATATAATTGAAATAAAAGAATTAACTATTATTCATTAATATATTATTAGATTTTCAATAAAAAATATTATGATATTGATTTAATATTAAGTTTTCAAAAATATAAATGAAAATTAAAAAGAGTACGATGAGTAATGATTAGAACTCTTACAAATTTGTATATGAATTGTTTTGCTTTTCGATGAGGCTCAAACTTATATAAACAGATTGATTATTACCTTGTAACACTTAAAGCTTTTTTCAACTCAATTGAAATCATTCAATTTATTCAATTTAACTTTATTCATTTAACTTTGAAATAATTCAACTTATTCAATTCAACTTTATTTATTCAATTCAAAATAATAATAATAATAATAATAATAATAATAATAATATAAAACATAATTATTATTTTTAAATAAAATGTTTTAATTTTCAATTATTAAAAACAAGTTGATATTCTATCTGCGCCCTGATATATATTTAATATTTAATTTATTATAAACTTTTTAAATCTTAAATTTTCATTAGACTATTGTTACAATTTACAATTTAGATTATAATAGTATTATTGATATTGGTGATTTAGATGTTGATTACCCGGGGGGTGTGATTTAATTGTTGTTTTTAAAGGGTCTAATCATTTACAAATAAAAACCCAGGATTCCTAAGATAAGTATCTTAGGTAATTATATTAGAATAAAACAAGTGTTTTAATTAATCGATTATAATAAAACAATCATTTTAAAAGATATTGTAAAAGTGATAGGTCGAGATATGTATATCTCGATAGTATATTGTGAGAAGGGAATTGAAAGAGAAAACTGAATTAGATTATATTGTAATATATTACTTATGGGTAAAACAGGGTTTATAATGATTTTAGAGTTGATGTTATATAGGTTCAAATATATATATATAGAAGGTTAGTTATTATAAAAAGAAGAGGTAAAGAGCTCTTTTTTTATATCTAATTATAAAAGATTATATGATTGACTAATTAAAACCTTTATGTATTTGGTTTATAATTCCAACTTTCTTACAATATCATATCTTAAAACAATAATTCCTAAAGAAAAGCTCCTGGGATAAATATTTCAGGAAAGGAAAGACCTTAGGACCAATCATATGATGAGAAGCCCTAGGAGCTTTGAAAGCTTTTAAAGCTTCAGGAGCTTTTTAAAGCTTTTGAGTTCTACAAAGCTTCTTTTCATTCATTAATATATAATCAAAGTAGTTTTATAATTTAGAAGCTTTGTATTTAATTCAATTATTAATTAGTTTATTTATATTCTATTTAATCTAATAACAAATTCATTTTCAAGTGAATAACTAATGATTAATAACCTTAACCTACAACTATCAATCATACGAACCTCAGGCAGCCGGTTGTAACGATCTGGTCGAGGCAGCGGCTGCCTCAGGTTTCATATAATTGGTAGTTGTAGGTTAAGGCTAATAATCACTGATTATCTATTCGAAGATGAATATATTATTAGATCAATTGGAATGTAGGTAAACTAATTGATAATTAAGTTGAATATGAAGTTTTTAAATTATGAAACTATTTTGATTATATACTAATGAATGTAAAGAAGCTTTGTGAAGTTCTAGAGCTTCAAAAAGCTTTTGGAGTTTTAGAAGCTTTTGAAGCTTTCAGGGTTTTTTATTATATAATTAAGATCAGATTATATATTCGAGTTTGCTAAAGATAAGGAGATTATATAAAACGATTATTATACAGATTTATATATAAATCGCTTTGCTTTTCAATAAGATTTAAATTTATATAGATATATTGATTGTTGTTTTTCAATATATTCTTATTTTAATTATAAATTATAATATTATTCTTTTTTTAACTAAATATTATTCTAATTGTTTATAACCCTTCGGGTTTCATCTAGTAATTAGTGTTTTTTCTTTTTTTATATTTTATTTATCTTTCTTTTTTTATTATAAATAATTCTGATTCTTTTAATAATTTAACTCGAAGAAAGAAAAAAGAATATATATATTTAATTGTGATTATTGATTCTATTGATATTGAGATGATTCCTTGTTTTTATTATCGATAAAAGAATCATTATTATATTAAAGATTTCTTTAATAAATATTATTTGTATTATTCGAAATATATATGAAATTCTGTTTTATATAATATTAAGTTTCGTTTAGAAGATGATTAGGATTGTGAAATTCTTTGAGAGTATAATTAGAAGAATCTTAATTGATAAATCGATAAATTGAATATTGAAATCGTTGAATCTTTTATTAAAACTGTTCATTTTGTTAAACAAAAGATACAATTCAAAAAACGATATAATAAAATATTATATTGTAAACTCAAATACTTTAATGAATTTGATACCCTCGAAGAAAAGAAACGAAAAAAAAAGAATAAAGAAATTTCTGTAACTTTTTCATTATCTTCTAATCAATTTAATCAATTTGGTCAATTTGATTAATTAACTTTTAATTGATTTAATCAATTATCAATTGACTTTATTAATCTCAATAAAATTCCTATAAACGAATTCGATTCTTTCGATTCCTTTTTATAGGAAACAATAAATTCCTTTTCTTTTTGAATAAATCTGAATTCTATTAACAAAACTCTTAAAATCTTTTCAGATGTTTAATCTCTTTTTCAAATTCCTATATATTTTCGAAATCGAAATAATCTTTTTATTTCATTAAGTATTTGATCTTACCTTTAATATATTTATAATTTAATATCTTCTCTATTTTGTATTTGATATCTTGATTTATAGATATAATTTCTATTTCAAAAACTTTAAATACTTTTGAGGATATTAATTCGAATAAGGATATATAGAATATTAAATGTATATTTATACTTTTTGATAATATCAATTTATAATTCAAAGGTTTTTTAACTTTCTTGATTTTGAATAATCCAAATTTTTTGTAATCTAATTTTATATTAAATCTTTTTGTTTTGATATTTTTTCGAAATAAGTAAACTTTATTCTTTTTTTTTAATATTAACTTCTAATTACATTTCTGATTATAATAATATATATTTCTTTCAATAACGAATTTCAATTTTGTTATTATTTTCTTATAAACTTTTTTGAATCTTTTTATTTGTATTATTACAAACTGATTCTTTATTTCTATAATTTTTAATTTGTAATATGTAATTAATTTGTATTTATAATTGGTATAATTCGAAATGATTTGTATTGTTTTTGATACTGAATTATTATATATGAATTATATTAAAGATAAAAATTCTATTTAATTGTTTTATTGATAATTCATATAATATCGAAGGTAAATTTCGATAATTTAATTTACTCTTTTGTTTTCTTTATTGATTTGTAAATAAAATATAATAGATATTTTTCTTTTTATTTTTAACAATACTATTAAAACAATTCAAAATTTCGATATAAAAAGTTTATCTTTATCAAAAAGTATTTCTTTTAGTAATTTATATATTATAATCTTTTTCAAGAATATTGAGGTTAGTATTTCTATAATTAATATTGTTTAGTATAATATAAATATTAGATACTTTGTTAGTTTATTTATTATAACAAAAAGGTAATTATATATTATTTTTGTTATTGGATTCTTGGATTTTGATAATGAATTTATAAAGTCTTATAATATTGATTTCTATAATATAGATGATATTTTAATGATATTCATTTGTTTATAAAGAGTATAACAGAAAGTCTTATTTTTAATATAGGTATTATATTCAATGATTATTTTATTGATTATATTATAAAATTCCGGATTCTAATATTGCTTTTTGATTTTTAAATATATTCTTTGTATTCTTTGATATTTATAAATTGGCAATGTATATTGTTTTGTAATATATTTAGAAACGATATTATTTAATAATTATATTTTGTTTCTTATTCGAAACAATCTTTTAATAATTATTAATAATTCTAATTATTTGATGTTTTTTTTATTTTGTTATATTTTTATAAATTTATTCTTTTAGATCTTTATTGATTTATTTTCTATAATAATAATTTTTACTAAATTAAAGATAAGATTTTCATTTAATAAAGATTTCAAAATCGTTATTTCTTAATAAATTTTATTGTTTTTGTAATTTGATGATTTATTTAAAATATCTATTTTTATATTGTTTTTTCCCTTAATATATTTGATTATCAAATCAAACCCTACTAATTCCTCAGTTTATCTAATCAATCTTTGATTATTCAAGATTTTAGTAATAATAAAAGTTCGAAGATTTATATAATCGATATAAATGATTATTAAGAATTTAATCTTTTGGAGATAGATCTTTTAATATTTTAATATTTTTATAATAATTATAAATTCCTTTTTATAAATATTATAATTCTGTTTTGTTTTATTCATTTTATTTGAATAATAAATGATAGAGTATAATTTCCTATTATCGTTTCTTTATAAATAGATTTCTGTTATACAGATATCAAAGATATCTATTTCGATAATACTTTCTTGATTATTATAATAATTATAAAGGATAAATTCTCTTGTAAATCTATCCTTGATTTCCCGGAAAATCTATTTCACTTTTTCATTTTATATAAAAGTTATTCTTTTTTTGATTATTTCGATAAAAGGTTTTATTATTTTCGAAAAATCTTTTATAAATATTCAATAGAAATTGACAAATCCTAATATAGATTATATATCCTTGATATTTCTGGATTGTTTTCAATTCCTTATTTTCTTTGTTTTCTTAAAATCTATATTTATTTATTCTAATTAAATAATATATCCTAGAAATATTATTTTTCATACTTTAAACTTGTACTTCGATAATTTGAATCTTGAATCTATTTTTCTAAATACTTTGAATATTTTTAATATATATCTTTCATATTCTTTCTTTTTCTAAAAGAAAATTAAAATATTATCCAAATAACAGATTACAAATGAATTGAATTTCTTGAATATCTTGTTATTTTATTATTGATATATAACTAATATATTAATTAACCTAAATGATATAATTATATATTTCTATAAACCCAATGATAGAATAAAGGTTATCTTTCATTTGTAATTTTCTTTTATTTATATCAGATTGAAAATGTTTCTTTGATCTAATTTTGTATAGATCATAGTTTTATTCAATTTATTCTTAAATTCCTGGGTTTTTGATATTGAATATATATCTCTAATTATTCTATCGTTAATTCGATAATAATTTCTATAAAGTTGATCGTTTAGATCGTTTTTTTTAAATACCAATAATATATTGGATATACAAAAGAACTTGGATTTCCTAATCTATTCTTTCTTTTCAATCTTGATTCTATATTCTTTCTATATCTATATAATATTAGAATTATATAATCTCAACTTTTCAACAAAGAATACAAATCCCTTTTTGAAATTGATCTTATAATCCCAAAGTTTATATTTTGATAAGGTTTTCAAATCTTAAAGGTTTTCGAAGAGTTTAACAAATCTTTTATATTATACTAGAATTTCTTTTTCATTGATTTTATCGATTAATAAAGAATCTATTATTATTATAATATAATATCTGATCTCTTAAAAAGTTTATTCTTTTGGATCATATAATCATTTGTTATTATAATTATAATAATCAAATATTAAGATATCTTTTATTCAATCGATATTTGAATTATATTTCTTAATCTATAAGATATTAAGAACAATTGTATATCTATTTAATAGTATTAAATCCATTTTGATTTATTTGATATATCTATCTAATATAATCATTTTGATAATATTAGTTTTTTTATATATTCAATTATCAATTCTAGCTTTCTTTTCTTTTAATAATATCAATTGATAAAGATTCTATTTTAATTCTATAGGAATTCTATTTTCTTTTGTAAAGTTGAGATCTATAAATATATCTATAATTTTGAAATCAATCAAAACATTGGTTTATTGATTCTTTAATTTGATTTTTATAATTAATTATTTGATTTTTATAATATCATTTAATTCTAATAATAATAATTCGATGATTTGTTTTTTGATAAAGAGATTCAATCATTTATATTAGTATTCGTTTATATTTAATAATTGATAAAATATAATAAATAATAATTCTATTGATTCTATTTGGAAATCTTGATAATAATTATAGTTTGATACTTCTTTGTTATCTTTATCGATTTTTCATTAAATATAATAAATCCTAACTTGTAATAGAATCTTTTATATTTCTTCAATTTTTAGATTATATTTATTATATTTCTATATTTTATTAAAGAATAAAAAATCTATATCCATAATATATCTTCTGATATCATTTGTTTTAATATTTTCTTTAAATATTATATAATAAATATTATCATATATTATTATATAAAATATTAATAAAATAAGATAATTATAGATTTTATATTTCTTAATGAAATCAGATTTCTTTTTTCTATAATAATATCATATTCGTTTCTTATTTAAATAATTGATTAAATATTATAATTCATTTTTCCAAAGTAAATAATAAAATTCAATTGTTTATTGATCCTTTTCGAATTCTTTGATTGGTTTTCATTTTTAATTCGAAATCTTTTGAAGATTTTTTTTTATAATCGATATTGTTTTCAATACTAATTTTAAAGTTTTGATTATTGATATCTAATTTCTTTAATTATTTAGAATTGAATTGAAATAGATCTTTTTCCAATAATTCTATTTCTTTCGAGTTTCTTTTTAAGATTCTTGTTTCTCAAGAATCTTATTTTCTGTTTTTAAATTTCATTTGTTTTTTGTTTCTTATAATAAATGGTTTTTTCTAAAATAATTTCGGAATATATATCCATTTTTTCTATAAATATAATATAAATTATTCTTTCTATATCTTTTCTTTTTATTAATACTTAAATTGTTTAGTTTCATATAACATTGTTCAATATTATTTAATTCTATTAAATCATTGATATTATAATACTTGTTCTGATGATAAGATCTTTGGAACTTTTTATTTTTCTAAATAATTTCTTTTTTCTTTATTTGTCTTTTATAAAATCAATTATCAATGAAAATAAAAGTTTCGATTAATTTGAAAAGATTAAATGGTTTCGAAGTTTTTGTTAATTTATTTTTAATAATATCTTTCAATTCTTTATAGAATTATAATTTTAGATAATTATTATTCTATATAATATATTCAATATATTATTGAAACTTGATAATATAGATTATAATTAATCTGATTTATCTGAATTATCATAATATTCTTTTAATTATATAATCGAAATCTATTTCCTTAAATGTTTTATTAAATCTCTATTGAAATAATTTATAATTGAAAAAGAAACAATAAATTTCAGATTTTATATTTTCATTTAATTAATTATTAATAATTTTGGTTATTAAATTGTTAAAAAACGATTTAATTCAATTGAATATAATTTCTTGGAAAAAGGAGATCAATTATAAAATTCTTTGTATAAAAATCAAGAAAAATTATTTATTAAAGATATAATAAAGATCAATTTGTATAACAAAAACTCAATATTTATTATAATCTTTATAGAATAAATCAAAGATAGATATCTGAATTGTTTATCTGTATTTCATAATAATAACAATCTAAACAAAAGCTTTGATTGGATTGAATGAAGATAATTCGATAGATTATTGATTGGAAATTATTATATTGTATATAGTTTAATTATAACGATACTCAAAGTATAATGATCTGATCGAGATAATAGCTACCTTAGATTTCGTATAATTGATAATTATAGATTAAGATTAATAATTATTGATTATCTATTCGAAAATAAATATATTATTAGATTAATTAGAATATAAATAAATTAATTAATAATTAAATTGAATATAAAGTTTTTAAACTATAAAACTATTCTAATTATATACTAATGAATATAAAAAAGCTTTATAGAATTCTAAAACTTCAAAAAGCTTTTGAAGTTTTAGAAGCTTTTGAAATTTCCAAAACTCCTTATTATATAATTAGGATCAGATTATATATCCAAACTTATTAAAGATGAAAAGATCACATAAGGCGATTACTATACAGATTTGTATACGAATCGCCTTGCTTTTCGATAAGGCCTAAGCTCATATGGACACATTGACTGCTGCCCCTCAACATATCCTTATCTTTATCGTAAATCGTGACACCGGTGTCTCGATTAGATTGTTACAATTGTCTCGAAACATCAGAGGTCCGGGGGGCGCAGACCCCTGATATATTTTTATATATTATTTCTCTTGAAATTATTTATGTATTTTAGAATTATACTATCTATAATATTTAAATATTAAATATTATTATAAATAATATAATTACAAAATATATAAACAATCTTAATAAAAATAATATATAAGAGTATATAAAATTATATTAAAATAAATAAATTTGTTTTTGATTTTATTAATTAAAAGTTTTATATATATAAGATTTAATCTATTATTTAATCAATGATTACTTTGATAAAGAAATAAACTAAATAAATAAAATCTTATAAAGAGTAATAAGATTAATATAATTATATAATATAGATTAAATATAAGAAAAATATAAATAAGTGAATATTATAATATTAAAAATCATATAAAAGTATATAAAAGTATATAATTTTTATAATAAATATATATTAAAGTATAAATAAAATATTAATTTATTTTTGATAACTGAAAATTAAATTTTTATTTAAAATAATAATTATAATATTTATAATAATATTATAAATATTATTATTATTATTATAAACTAAATAAGATGAATTGAATAAATAAAATTGAATTAGATGATTTCAGAATTGAATGATTTTAATAAAGTTAAATGATTTCAATAAAGTTAAATCATTTTAATAAAGTTGAATAATTTCAATTAAATTGTAAATTAAATTGAATGATTTTAATAGAATTGAGTTGAAAAAAGCTATAATTTAGATTTGTTTGAAGATTATAAGGCTTATATCAAGTTTTTTATTAGATTATTTACCGGGGTATTTTAGACCAATTAGATTATTAGGATCGCAACTCATTTAAGCGAGTTTCTCATTTTCTATCACCCACCGGGTAAACCTCATGTACAGCAAGGCTATAGTGTCGGCAAGCCGACAATAATCATAAAGAATTATTATAATTCTTTCAGAAACCACTTACTCTCTTTATCAATAATCCTGTACAAATCCTCATCAAAAGTCTTATACCTATCCTCCTACCCCAGAAACCACCTTACCAATTTAAAACCGTTAGCACATTCCTACTTCCCACCCACAGAGCAACCACCCTCCTACCAACCTAAAGCCATCAACAGGCCCTACTTCCCATCCCCAATCTTCCCACTCATTCTCGTCCTCTTATACCCTCCCTCAGGTAACCAAACCCTTTCCAAAACCCACTCCCTTCCCGAGAAGCCCCTCTCCCTCTCCTCAAAAAAGGGTCTAAAAACTCCATCCACAATAGACGTCGGACTCATCCTCCCCTCTTCAACCACATCTCCCCCAACAATAGGAGCTCCTACTAAAATCCCCACAGGCTCCATAACTTGCTCGAACATTTTAACAATACACTGACTAGCACTTTTCGAAGCGCAAAGAGCGGCAATATTCGGATCCGGGTATTTATCTAGTAAGCCGCCTGGGACGAGGAAGAGTGGGTTTTCACCTTCAGGGATATAGGATTTGTTAGCGTGGTTTAGGAACCATTGTCTGTGGAGATGGGGAATTAGTATTTTGCTCTTACATCATAGTATAATTATACGCTAGCTCATCTGATCTATTTTGATGATTCAACAACTAACAACGATACAAATCCTATGAATGAATGAATGAATGAATGAATGAATGAATGAATCAATATATACATACCCAGCAACCAAAGTCCCCGTAGCCGAAACATTAAAATCTTTCACAAGAATCTCTGGTTTCAAATCCAACAACGGACTCGGAGCAACTCGTGCAGCATTATAGCAAAGAACATCAATTTTATCTCCTATCTGTTCAGTAGCCCAATCAAGTGCTTCGATAAGAGAAGAGGGAATTGAAGCGTCGCCTGTGTGAATGAGAGCTTTGGGGGCTTCTGGGTATAGAGTGTTTATTTCGTGGGAGTAGGTGAGGAGAGATGAATGGTTGCGTGAGATGAGGATTATTTGCCAGTTTTGGGAGGCGAGGTAGAGGGAGAGACTGCGGGACATGAGGGGACCAGAGCCGATGATTATTATGGTGCGGGGTTTTAGAGAGGTCATTTTGTGGGGGGTTTGTGAGTCTGTAGTTGATTTTGTTGTGTTGGGTAGATTAATTTATCAAATGTTGTTTTCCTTTTGCATACTAGAAAATATTAAAGAGCAATTGAAACAACAGGTTACCTAGATGTTAGGAATGTGGTATATACAAAAAGAGGGGTGAGTGCGGGGTAAATTCTGAATTCAATGTTTTGAAGCATATATATATTATTGGATTAAGTGAAAACAAAAAACAAGGCTAAGTCACGTCGCATATACGCCATACGGGACGCTACGGGAGATCACCCTATAATCAAGGTTTTCGCCAATAGCAACAATAACAATAATGACAAACGTGACTATCGTTGCATATACGAGGAGGAGAGGAGAGTAGGGAATACGCCCCTTATGTCACGCTGGGCAAACAGGGCCTATTAACTAATCCGAAATCTAACAGGAGACCTACAAAATATCATCTTCAGATTTGTGTTTATTACGGATTGTAAGTAATTGAGATAATTGGTTCTTATCATAGACAGTTCGGATATCTTCCGGAGGACTACAGGTTGTTTGTTTATTTATAAAAAAAAATTTATACAACCTATATTGTATATATCATTGGCTTATAATATGGTCTACATAGCCTTAGTTATATTTAGATCAAATCGATTATGAATTTACTACTATTACTATATTATTAGATGATTGAAATAGATGAAAGAGTTTTATGGGATACTTATGGCATGTATGAATTCATCTGATTAATCAATCTACAGTTCTATTTGAGCAATAGGATTTTGGGAAGGAGTTGAGCTGCATGACTTGTCAACACCATGCCCGTCGTCTTGCAGTAGAAGATCGTGGCTGTGAGACATCAAAAGCATATTGAGCAAAATAAGTCTTATCTAGGTACTGAATTTCAATAAGACAGTAGAAACCAAACACAAGATGCGAATTAATCCAGATTTCATCTCATAAGAAAACAAGGAATAGTTAGCTAATTATACAAAATCTAAAATATAAGATTGAATTTGAATTATTTCTTTCTAGGAGAGTAAGTATACTATTTATTACAAGCAATACGAGGAACAGACAAAGTAATCAAGGAGACAAAACCAGGAGGATATCTCTCTTTTCCACTGATCCATCTTGAATTAATCACTGCAGATATCAATATCACGGGTATGCTACATGTTACCGAGTTCCGGTAAATATAATCATGAATTCATACTTCTAGTTGGGATCAATCTAACCCCCAATTTCCAAATTCAATATCTGAGATTCGTATATACTCCTCTTAAGCTTTTCTATCCTCAACACTCTCTTATCTAAGTATATATAGTGCAGCTTCTTTCCTTTCTCTTGTCTCAATTGTTTATATTTTTATTATTGTCGGCTTGCCGACACCATAACCTTGCTGTATATGAGGTTTACCCGATGGGTAATTGTCGGTACATCATGTGATCAACCTCGAAAGGGAGGCCGTACACAAAGGGGCCCGTACCTCTTTCAATATAAAGAGGTCCCTCTCCCCTAGATATATAATAATCATCGATACAAAATACAACAATAATACAGTTGTATTGCAATAAGTATTATCGAAGTGATATCAACAATAATAGAAAATAAGAAACTCGCTGTCACGATTTACGATTAAGATAAGGATATGTTGAGGGGCAGCAGTCAACGTGTCCATATGAGTTTAGGCCTTATCGAAAAGTAAGGCGATTCGTATATAAATTTGTATGGTAATCGCCTTATGTGGTCTCCCTACCTTTAGTAAGCTCGGACATATAGTCTGATTCTAATCATGTGATAAGGAGTTCTAGGAGCTTCGAAAGCTCCTAGAGCTCTAAGAGCTTTTTGGAGCTTTAGAGTTCTATAAAGTTCCTTTATATTCATTAGTATATAGTCAGAATAGTTTTATAGTTTAAGAGCTTTGTGTTCAACTTAGTTATCAATTAGTTTACCTACATTCCAATTGATCTAGTAATGTATTTACCTTCGAGTGGATAACCAGTGATTATTAGCCTTAACCTACAACTATCAACCATACGAAAACCTGAGGCAGCCGCTGCCTCTACCAGATCGTTATACTCGCTTAAGTGAATTACAATCTTAATAATCTAATTAATCTAAAATACTTCGATAAATAATCTAACAAAAAGTTTAGTATAAATCTTATAATCTCAAACAAATCTGATTTAAAGTTTTTTTTAACTCAACTCAATTAAAATCATTCAATTCAATTTATATTCAATTCAAATTATTTTATTTATTCAAATTATTTTATTTAATTCAAAATAATAATATTTTATATTATTTATAATATCATTTATAATTCTTATTATTATTATTATAAATTGAATAAAATAAATTGAATAAATAAAATTGAAATAAATAAATAAAGTTTAATTAAATAAATAAATAAAATTTAATTAAATAAATTAAATGATTTTAAAATTGAATGATTTCAATAAAGTTAAAAAAAGTTTTAAATCAAATTTGTTTAAGATTATAAAACTTATATCAAGTTTTTTGTTAGATTATTTACTAGAGTATTTTAGATTAATCAAATTGTCAGAAATATAATTTATTTAAACAAGTGTTTTATTTTTTATTATTTACACTAAGTAAATCTTATATATAATAAAGTTTTGATATTAATAAATCAATAATAATTTATTTTTGAATTTAATTATCTTTTAGATCTTAAATTTTTTATTTATTATAATTATAATTAATATTTTCTTAACTCTTTTTCAAGGTACATTCACTCTCTGAATAAAACTAAAGTTATAAAAATATAAACAAATCACTTTAATTAATCACTAGATTAAAAATACAATTCACTCAAAGCCCCTCAACTAACCCCCACACCCACAATTTCAAACTCTGCACCTAGCACACCTCGGCACAAGCTCAACCTTCTCCTCACTATAAAAGAGCTCCATCTCCCTCCTAAAAATAAACAGACAAGCTTGCCCTTCGTCTCGGCAATTGTGGTGGGACTTTTTGCTGATCTTCAGCTGTCTTGCTGAATCTAGGACAGATACCACACTAGTGTAGCGAGGCGGGCTTTCGCCCGCTTCCACATACAAAACGTGCTTCGCATGTTTTGTGTGTGAAAAGAACGCGCAACTTTACATAAAATCTTAATGCAGTACCTTTGTGATGCTGTTTTCTAGGACGCAAGTGGGGACTGCCGACTACTCGTTGGATTTATGGGGTATATTTGACGTCATCCATACTGAAGTTTTGGGACGATATGCAATTTTTACTGAATTGTTTGAGATTTTATTGTCGTTTATCATGATTTCTATCATAGGATGATGCAAGATGAAAGTGGCCAGGGTACCTCTATTTTTGGGAGAATATACTTATGTAAGCAGAATTTTGAAGGAAGAGAAGTTCTATTATTTCAACTGGTCGTTGGAAGTTTAAAAATGTCTAATATGAAGAAAAAGTCTGTAGTGCTGCGATGAGTGGCTCTTTATAGATACAGAGTCTATCTAGTTTTTAATATCTAGAAAATTATAATCATACATACCGTTAATCCATTTTTAACAATTGTTTAAATCTTCTTCCCCGTCATTTAATACTCACCAGTATATTTCTACCTACTTTCATTCACAATAATGTAGATCCACTTCTTCAAACCCCAGGACCTCATGCCAATCCATAAAACAAGCGAATTCCACCCATCTGGGAATAGCACAAAATCTTCAAGGAAGGTTGAAAAAAAGGCAGGGGTGAGTCTAAAGATACCAGGTTTAGTGTCTGACATAAGTTCAACTTCTGCAAGGGAGTCTATCAGTCTGTGATTAAGCATGAATCTCAAGAAAATCGTGGTCTTTGTTATTATATGAATTGATGTTGAAATAAGATGCGAGAGATAATGTGATGGTAGTGACAAGATGATGAGATAATGAGAAATTTTGGGAGAGATAGTAAATGCATGTTATCATCGTATTTGGGGCTTAACGTCACATACCGTTTTCTCTACAAATACCATTATCAAAAATAGCCTAGCGGAAGAACATAGATTTCAGAATCCTAAAAGCTTGAGTCATCAGCTCGTTGCCGACATAACAGGTGAGAGTTGGACTCGAGACAACACCAATATTCCGCTTTCCAGAAAGTATTTACTATGATTTAAAGAAAAACTGCACAGCTATCCACAATCCCCCTTTTATACACGGCAACTCTCCTCCTTATCCCAAATTAAACAAATATCCTCGAAGCTGGAGGTATCCACACGTAATGCCTCGCTCTCGGACTAATACACCAGATACCAATCTAAACTTATTTACTTGACTATAAAAAGACTCTCACTGCTTTTGTAGAAGAAAAAAGAAACCTTGGCAACATTCGGGATGCACAACAGGAGCAAAAGTGAATTTATTGGAATTGCAGCTTTGGAAATTGGGAATCAAGAGTCGAGCCGGATATGAAAGACTTTTGATTGTCGATTATATGTTAGGTTCTTAATTGTTATTTGTAGGTATGGGTTAGCTGTTGATTGTTTAGAATTTAGTTATAATTGATCATTAATCATAATTGCGGTTGAGGGACGAAGCTACTGAACTAGACGAGGAGTAATAAGATCTTAAAATAGACTTATGTATTGGAAAACCAAAATTATAACCGCTAATTTGTGACAAAGAGGACTCCCCATAATTTTCATCATTTTCCATGCAATTCATTGATGAAAAACCTTGATGCTCTCGAGGTAAATCTTTATAGCTTCAGAAGTACACTGCACTCCCAGGACAATAACTCACTCTCATACTTTGCATCTTCACGTAGCATAAGATTATGTTTTCCGCATTAGAGAAGTCATAAGTGCTCAAGATCCAGCTTACTAATCTTGCATGTACCGCTCATTTTCGAACTCTGAATTCTTCATCTTCCTTTAAAAGGAGCATGCCCGAGTAAATCTATAACATTATACTTTCTTTTTGAAGTGAACTCACTCAAAAGAAAAAACATTGGTAAATTGTTTAAAGTTTCATCGCTTAAAGGAATTGTGAGATTGACTAGAATCTTGAAGTGAATTTCATTTCTTGGGATAATGAAAAGAAGAAAATGAAAGGGTTTGTGGAGATGGGTTGGAAAAATGATGATGAAGGCGCGTTACGAATGATAAGAGAGAAGCGGTAATGATAATTAAAATTACAAGAGCGACAATGAAAACCCAGGAATCATCATCACCTCCACAAACTATGTTTTAAAAAACGTAGAAAAACCCAGCGAAATCAAAATATTAACGGTGACTCACTCGCATACAATAATTTACACTGTACATCTACACGGAGCATCTGAAAGCGTTCCAGAGTACTGTTGCATGGAATCGGGTAAAGGGATGAGGTTGCTTTGAGTGAGATTTATTGTCCATACATGCTAGGCAGTGGATACAAAAGATCGCTTGATACTAGGTAGAGTGACTGAATGAAAAGTGGATTAGGTTAGTTTTTTTGATTCGGAGATGATTTAGGTTCTGTGTGGCCCCACTTGAGGTAGAAGGATGTATTGTATGGCTTCTATGTGAATGTATAAGAGTGAACCTATTACAAACACAATAGTTGAGTGAGCTAAAAGTGTTTGTAAATTATTTTGTTCATTAGGTAACTAAAGATGGGGCATTATTTGCATCCATCCATCTACCTTTTGCCGATCCTATTATCGTATGACCAAAGTATCCAACTGGTCTATGTATACCAAGGTTATCCTATTTGTGCCCGCGCATATACAGCCCCTTCCCCTTCCTTATATCCTCCTAGGAATCATCCCAACCTGCACTCCCTTGGCACTACAGGCAGTAAGCGCAAACTGTTCCTTCCACTCCGTACCATCCCTATCCGAAATTATGTCAAACTCTTGCAACAGCCTGATAATCGTATAACTTGCTTCAGCCAAAGCAAACTGTTGACCAACACAAATTCGAGGTCCGCCGTTAAACGGAAGATATCCCCAACCGGGTCGTAAACCCTCTTCGGGTGCCCAGCGCTCTGGTCGGAATACGTCCGCATCCGGTCCGAAAATATCAGTTCGACGGTGCATGGTGTAGGTTGACCATGCGACGGCGGAGCCTTTGGGGATAAATATGGGGGACATGCGGTCTGGGCCTCCACCAAGGGGAAGAACGGTGTCCCGGCGAGAGAAGCGGGCATTGGATGGAACAACGGGGTAGAGACGGAGTGCTGTGAGACCGATTGTTAGGTTGGCCATGATAGATGAAGTGATAGATAGACACTTACATTCGTTCAAAACATATTTTATATATTTCATACTTTTCATTTTCTCATAGTCCGGTTTTCCGCCATGTAATTCATCGACCTCTGCCATTAACTTCTCCCAGATATCCGGTCTACGAGCGAGAACATGGAACGTGTTGCTGAGTAAACTTGCGGTTGTATCTCGTCCAGCGAGTAAAATATTAAGTAATTCATCTCGAAGTTGTTTAGGATCTCTTGATGCTTTGACCATTTCCGTAAGAAAAACATATCTTCCAGGTCCATGGCCTTCTACAGCCTTTTCTTCTTTTGCGTCAATCTTAGATAGAGCTTCGTAGACTATTTTGTCGACAAACGAATGCACGGTTTTGCATGCTTCGTCGAATTCGGAATCGCACATCCAATTTGATAATTTACCCATTGTAAATCGCCCTTCAAGTTTGATTTGACCGAGATCAAAAGCTGTGCCAAACTTTTGTTGTTCCGAGCCTTCGATACTGGTGAGTGAATGTACTGATTGTCCAAATAGAAACTCGGTAGCTGTATCAAGAGTCAATTTGAAAAATAATGACTGAAGATCGAATGTGGAGCCATCTCGAGGTATTTGTGAGAGGAGAACTTGAATGTGTTCCTCAAAGATGTTAAGATCTGCCACTTGGGATTTGTTAAAATTTGGTCTAACCAATGCCTATAGTATATTAGCATTTTGATTATGTGGATCGATACTTCCAGACCATACCCTTGAATGTTCCCACTGTGCCCCATCTACACAGGGAGTCAGTTCAAATTCCTAAAATGTGATCATCGCACGACGAACCTGTAGTGAAAATTCCTTCGCCAAGTAAGGGTGAGAAAGCACCCCGCCTTGCTCCCAAGTCATAATCTTTGAAATTGACTGCAAGTAAGGTCTTGAGATTCTCTGGCTCGATTGTATTGAAGAAATCGAATCCCATCATTGACAACACATAAGTATTCCCATTTTCCTTGTACCTATCATAAACTGCTTTCAACCTTCTTTTCTCCTTCGCACTTTTGACTTGAAATTTGTACATGTCCCATCCTATAATGCGTTCACGTTGAGGTAGTTTGTGAACTGGCTTGCAACCATGTGCTTTTTGAAATCTTCTTGCAGAAACATGCTTTGTGATTTTATGGACAACGAAAGCTGCAATGATGAGGATGAAGAAGAGGCCATAGTAGGCCATTTGATAAGGAATCCGAGGAGAGTTATGAAGATGAGGTCAGGCTTGAGAAGGTAAAATGAAATAGATAGCGGGTTCCCGATATTTAAATGAAGAATCAGAATCACTAGCTCGGGCAGAGCATTGAGATAAGCATTTGAGGGGGCTGACTTCCTAGAACAGCTGAAATTGCGGGGGCTGATTGTGATTGGATTTTATTGTACGGGTTCGCATGGAACCATACATTTTCAACACAGCCTTGAAGAGGATGGCAAAAATTGGATGAATTGTATACCCAATAAAGATTTGATGTCAATTGTCTTATTTCCTGTTTGATTGACCCACAAGACGTTTTCTTTCCAAGATGTTTGAATGCCGATTCGTTCAAGAACGAGAGATGACCATGATCATATACGGAGTACCTAGTATGATATAGATCATGGGTCAAAATAATCCTAGTTCTGATGGAAATGCTCCACAAGCAACGAATCAACGGATTCTTTTACCTTCATGGCCCGATCCATAGATGGCTTTGAAGGATGGATTATGGTAACATTGAAGAATTCCAAACTAATCGCACGGAAATTATTTTGTGTATCAGATCTCATTAATCATCCTATCAGAGATCATATTGACTTACCTGAATCTCCAATGTGCGACCATGTTGAACATCTCCCATGCACATTTCGTTCCAGCTCTTGCTATCGGGAACTGTGGGATATCGTTTCATCCCATTTCGATTTTGTAGCAAAGAATCCCGTCTCCGGATTCACTGCATTGATCCATGGTTTTGCCTCCGTCATCCTCCGTAGTGGGAATTCCATGCACTGTTCATAGGCTGGCGCCATCGAAATTATCATCATCTCTGCTTGTTGTAAGATCTCCGTCGTTTGTTTGGTCAGGTTACGAGGTTATACAAAATTACCTCGGTTGCTGACTAATCAGTCTTGAATTTCTTATTCATGAAATTTGTATTTACTTCGGCTCCCTGACAGGAAAAAAGAACAATGTCTGAAATCTGCTTGGTCGTTTGTACGAGAATATTGCATCTTTACAACTTACACATGGAGTAGGTATATGTCTCTAGACTGCACAATCCCTTAATAATGATATACCCACTTGCGCGCATGTCTTTCCCGACACTGCGTAGAGGCCAATTATGCGACTGGATATACTTTTTGCATGCCAGCAAAATCGGCTACGCAGGTACGAGCCCATTATTGGTTTGTTGGTGGCGATGAGGATTTGTTCAGCAGTGTTGTATACAACTTCATCCCCTTTTGACGAATAATACCAGGGTTTTCATAATATCTGGTGTTTTGATCTTTTTTGAGAGATCTTAATTTGATTTATTACGCCAGATAAGTTGCACTTGCAATTTGCCTCTGTGGATTGATTCAATCCAGCACCGAGCAAGCAGACTTCCAAGGCTTGTTTCCCCTTTCTTGTTGGCCTTCCAAAACTCCGAAATTCCATCGTCACAGGAAAACCTGAGTTCCTGCTGAGAGTGCGATCCTTCTCAGCAGATAATCTTCCGGACAAGGTTCTAGAGCGGTCGAACTTTATGCATGTGTGAAACTCAGGCAAAGCTGCTTCTTATGCAATTTTCTCCAAACCATCTGCAGTGTAGTACTTAACTAGTTTCTTTCTTCCATTTCTAATGTATCATATTCACAAAATCTGGGTTTATTGTCAGTAACATATCAAATCGAGGACAAAGATTGATGCGGTGGATTTCCAAAAGGCAGGGTTTACCTTCATTATGGAGATACGGGTCAGCCCAATTCTTTTCTAGATGCTCCTAGGTTTCTGATTACAGTTATTCAATCGGGTTTCAAAAACGGTCAATTACTCGGGGGATCTCTCGAAATATTTCGGATCACGGCCGATGTTCATTTACGATATTGAGAGGACCGGATTTACGGGTACGACAGGTGGGTCGAGAACATCAATATGGCTAAGACAGGCAAGTATGGAATGGAATGCTCACTTCGGCAAAGTAAGGAGCAAAAAGGATTGAAACGAAACAAGCGAAATTCAAGATGAAATGTAAAGATGCAATTATTCTTCTCTAGCTGTCCTTCGAGTTACAGAACTGTTGGAATTGTAGCATCAAGCTGCGGTCATTCTTGGAATGTCATTGTTTTCTTTCATTGTGCGACTTGAAATGCAGCAGATGCATTAATGAAGATTGAATCAAGGGATAAGGTAGTGGAGAACTTTTAGCGCTTACGCTGCTTACATAACACAATCATCGCCTACAAAGACCCAACCTCATTCTCCCACTTCATGATTTCCTTTCTGTTCAACAACGCAAACAATTATCTTTCGATAATACAAAAAATATCACCCACGGGTCGCAGGGGCCCGTAGAAAACTATACAACAATGTCAGTCACCGCTACTACAACAGCAGGAGCGGCGCGTCAATCCACCTACGAATACTTCGCACCACAGCAATCCGACAACTAGTTCTACGAGTAGTTTTCATGATCTCCAGAGTCCTCTTCACTGGGATCAGAATTCTACTCAATTATTCCATGATTATGATTTCGGTTTCGATGTAAATGCACATTGTCCTGTTTCTTCGGCACCAGATTCATTGTTTTCTTTTGATGCATTTGCACTTCCAGTTTCACAAACACCTTTCCAGAATTCCCCTGATTGGTGGTTGCCAGAAACCGATTCTTGCGAATTTCTTACATGGGATGATCCGTCAATGAGAGAGGATATCTCACTTGAGTCTTCTTTCCCCATCGCTGCTGGTACTTCTCTTGGTAATGACAATTTCTTGGGTCAATCGGATGTTGGATCCATTGACAATTTGTCTCAATCCCATTCATTTCTCGATAATCAAACTCATGGAGGTAAGTCTTTAATTCACATCCCATATGATTCATTTTCATATACTAACATGTTCCCCTCCAGCAATATCCACTGATCAATCTTCCCCTCCTTCTCCCAATCCTAAATCAACAACTTCACAAACCCACTCATCTCCACCCTCACCTCCCTCTCCCAGAACACAAACTCCAAAAGGATCTTCAACCACCATGTCACGAGTCGAAAAACGTAAATTAAATACGATGGCCGCTCGTCGATATCGACAAAAACGCGTTGATCAAATGAGTAGCCTCGAAGCCGCTCTCAAGGAAGTCGAACGTGAACGAGATGCTTTGAAAGTACGTGTTGCGAAATTGGAGGGTGAGACGGAGATCTTGAAATCATTGTTGAGTAAGAAGGATTAAGATATGATGGATGGATTTGTTTCATTAGTGTTGAATTCGGTGGTTTGGTTATCGATCCTTGAATTTAATTGTCATTTACCATTTACATTGCAATTGTGATGACTTTGATGTGAAAGGCATAAGTGAGACTTTCAGACGATGTCGGTTTGATAGTTCATTGACCAGCAGAAATGGTCACTCATATCGGCAAAATAGGTTGTAATCTTGGTCTCGAGTGTAGTGTTTGGAATGGTTTTGGAGTACTTACATCTCATTTTCATGTAATGTTTCGTTTCATTTTAATGCGAAGATTCATGTTCTCAAATTGTTCTGATGTTGCTATCATTATTATCTATCTCTATATACTATTCATATTATCCATATTACATACTCTTGAGCTGGAAATATCTCTATGAGAAATATCCCATCACTATTTCTCAACATGAGTCGAAATGAATATACGCTCGCCGGTACGATGTACATGATCCACATCATTTTTCACTTCTATGTTCACAATGCCAACCACTTATTCACGAGAATATCTATTTCACAAAAGAATTTCGTACTCAAAGGAAGAGATTGGTTATTCTATCCAAAATGTCTAGTCTGAAGTAATACACCATTCTCGCCGTCGCTCAACTTCCCAATTCCTTCACATCTACCTACGGAGATCCAACTCATAATATCTCACATTCTTCCCTCACACACACACTTCCCTTACAAATTCCCTCCCCCTCTTACTTTCCTCTCATTTTCCTTCTCCATCTAAAACCCCCAAATTCACGCACACCGCATACTACACCAACCTGATTGGCGCAATCTAGCTGCAGTGTGGGTGATACATAAAGAGCCATTATGAGTCATAATTGCTCATTATCACGTGATTACCTTAAAAAAATAAGGTAGATGGTCTGTGCGTTGTGGGCTGCCGAATTTGGGGTTTCTGTGATGATTTGATGGGTGAGTGGCTGCAAGGGAAAGAAAACTTTGAGAAAGGAGGAGGGGAAAAGATTAGGCGAGGTGATGAAATAGGAGGTGTGATTGGGGATTTGGGGAGTTAGTGGGTTAGTGGATGTATTTCTGGGATTGGAGTATGCGCTAGGAAGGTTCGAGATTAAGTGCAAGTGTAACTAAATGGTTGATAGCAATCAGTAATGGAATGGCTCGACGATAATGAATTTGAAAAGTTAGACAAGTCGTCTTAGAATAATCGTAGGAGTAAAGAACTCGCGGGTCAAAATGGCGATTGCATCCGAGGTTTTATCAGCTGCATACATAAGTAGGAGAAGCGATATGGGAATCGGGCGTATTTTTGGGAAGTCTCAAGGCGAGGGTTTATATCTTGATTTTTTTTGAATCCTCGTTGTTATGAAACTTATTTTGTTTTGAGAATTCTCAATTTTTATTTATTTATATATATTAATAGTCGAAGATAAACATTTTGTAGTTAAGGGAAGTTTATTTGGATTTAGTTATTCATAGACTAGATTCTTTTTTTTATGTCCGGTGTTATTTCGAATATTCATGTTGAGTGTGTCGCTATCATAAACCGGTGGAATTCCATTGTCATGTTGATCCTTAAGTATTTATACCTTATTATTCTATTCATCTCGAAACATTCCATCCTCATTTCACTATCCACTTCCGAACATTCAATCTTTATTGTTCTATTCATTTCTTAACAGTAAATCTCGATTATTCTATTTAATTCCGAGCATTCAACCACCATCACCTCATTTATTCCGAACATCCAGAGCGATAGTCCCGTCCACAGCAAAACAATAGAGCCCTATTGTCTCAATCAAGTTCGAGTATGAATCCTTATTATCCCGCCATGTTCACAACATAGGGTTAGTTATTCCGTCCCTGCTTAAACAATCAAGCTCCGTTCTTGCACTCATACTCGAATATTTCAGCTCTGTTATCCTATTTATAGTCGAGAAAGTAAACTTTATTGTTCAACAGTAGCTTTAGGTATTGTCGCTTAAGTATTCAGGGGTTGTATCGTATAGCTCGATTATACTACACTACACGGGATCGGGCGTGTTATAGAGTTCTAGCCCGGTGTTTCCCGCAGAGTATACACCCTTCTCTATCTCTAAAGTGTGAGATATATACCCTATGTATATATACTGAGTATGGGTTAGCTCGAGGGTATAAGCACGTGAAGTTATGTCTTATTTAGAACTTCTTATATAGGATGACTACATGAGATGGTTATGGGAGATGATTATACGAGATTTTTATAACATCAGGCGATCATATGACATGATCATATGGGATGATCTCATAGAACCATCATATGATATTCGAGAATGGTAATAAATCGATTAAAATGATATTCATATATATTATTTGTTTATTCTCTACCAGTCGTAAGATGTGAGGACTTGTTTGAATATACTTGTCACGTTTTAATGTCAGATTCATTCATTATTTAAGAGTTGTTCATGGGATACGGGCAATATGTATGAGTATATCTATCAAGAATTAATATCAAAATCATGAATCTCTGTATCTCTGTCTACAGATGAATCGCCTGTGTATACCCTTTCCTTCATGAAAATTATAACGTGAAGTATCATTAATGGATTCCATAATAGTCATCAACTAGGACCTGAGAGAAACAATATGAACACATTCTGCAAACATTAATATCGAAATCATAAAACTCTGACTCTGTCTATTAATAAATTATCCATCTACACCCTTTCCTTTACCAAATTGATCTTAACTATGTATCATTCCTGAATTTCCTAACAGTCAACAATAGGGATATGAGGAACATACATGAATACAATCTTCAAGAACTAAAAACGAAATGGAAAATGTCTGACTGTGTACAAGAAGAGAACGCTTATAAAAGAGCTTCCCTTCCCCCTCACTTCCCTTTTCTTCTCTTCATCACCACAAGCACCTCAAACCGAAAGCGTAACATCGAGACAGCATTTTCAACCCTCTGATCAACACAGTGTCAAAATAGCAAGCTCAATATCCACTACCCTCCACGCTTAAACAATTACATCAACTATCCCGAAGCACTACTTGGGTATGTGTATTCTCTATACAGTTAGTTACCTGCAATTATTAAGCTAGAATACGTATCCCTGAGCCTAGACTGCGCAAAAATAATCCACAGGTTGCGGATATCCGCAAATAATCCGCCCTATAAATTATTCAATAAACCTACAATCCGTTTCGCAAATTACCCATTGGGATTTTAAAATAACTTGTATTGTATAGCTTATTTGCGGATTATTTATAAATAATCCATTAATTCATAATCAGATATAGTTTGTATAAAATAAGTATAATTTACAAAGATTGGTATAAAAACTAGTATAAAAAATGTGGGGATAATTTCAAAATTTAAGCGAATATCCACTTTATAGATAATTTACAGATATCCATCTACCTGCAGGTAAATAGATAATCCACGAATTGATGGATATCTACAAATAATCTGCAAATTATTCGCAAACTCATATTCTTCAATTACCTGTTTCGTAAATGGGTTATCTGTGGGTTACCCTTCGAGGGAAATAATCCGCCCTGCAGAGACCCATTGCGCAGCCTACCTGAGCCAGAGACATTTAGAAGCAAACTCTCGAATCTTGGCTTCACTGAGACCGCCACTTCAAGACACATCTGTCGGCCGTCAAAGAGCCAACCCCCAAATTCGGCGACCAACCAACTAGCGGAGGAAGAACCGAATCAAAAAATTAAGCATCAGGAAAATGGAGGGTTATATGGATAGAGAGAGATTTCTAGCCTCCCGAAAGCATTATGAAGAATTATGGAGACAAAAATGGAATAAAGAACGTATTGCAGCGGTTCAAGAACTCGAAAGCTGGAAGAAAGAAGAGAAAAAAGAAGGTGACCGAGGCTATGTTGACAAATATGAGCACGAGCACAATTTGAAGCACGTTGGTACATGGGCTCACGGTGAGGGTGAGCCCAGGAAAGTCATCGCAAACTCGGGAGCTGTATACGATGCTGGCGAGAGAATCAGACAAGCAGGGAAGAGAGCGAGAGATGCAAGACTTGAAGAGGCGTGGAGAGTTGAGCTAGAAGCCTGGGAAGAAATATTGATCATTTATGATTTGGATGATCCTGGAAGAGCCCCGGATGACGTGCTGACCAAACGGAGTCGCCAAAACTTAGACCAGCACAAGAAATCCTGTGTGCCGAAAATGAAAACTCCTGCGAGACCCAGACGGGCACGATGCGACCACTGCATTGAAGATCTCAAAGAGGGAATTTCCATTGAATAGATCCTCGAATCAGAATCTAGGGATTTGGAACATTATGCTATTCGAATTGCAGCTCCCATGAGGGGATAGATATTTGGAAGTTAAACGCGTTGACATTCAATCTGGGACTGAGAATGATTGCTGAGATTCCGTGATATGAAAGTGATGATATTATGAAGAAACCATAAATTCTACAGCCTAACTTGAAGGAAAAAGTTTCAGTATTTATATGAATCGCGGAAACTTCAAAGTTGAGCTTATTTTACCTGAATTGCTTTGAGTACCCCCTTTGGTTTCTTTATTTTACTCCATATATGATTCCAAATCTGTGTTGATTTATAATTCCTTGCTTCTTCACATCGAGATCGCAGTGATTAACTTCGATCTATATCTCTTATGATTATTCATATTCACCTGATTTTACATATCAGAAGCCCAAACACTTAACCCCACCCGCTTGCCCCCCCTTTTTCTGGCCGAACCCTCAACCCCAAACTCCCCAACGTGGAACTCAAAATTCCAGAAATATTAACACCAGGGTAACAGAAATCCATAAATATATTCTAACTTAATGGTATTCAGCATAGAAAACGCAAATAAATGTCGATAACCGCAGTCAACTCCAACCCGAACTATTTTTTCAAGTAAAAAAATGGCTCGATACAGTACACCATGCCAACGGATTTCAAATTTCTAGCGCCCTGAATACTTAAATCTAGTTCTCGATACAGGCTTCGTAATTGCCGGTATACATGCGTGGGAGGAGACCGAGAGCGAGCTGTCCAAAGAAAAGAAAAGAGAAGAGCCGAAAAGAATCATCGACGCAGAAGGAAATGGGAAATCAAGAAAGGATTGCATAGACTGCAAGATATGACAGATGCATGCAGATGTGTGGTGCGATAGTAAAGCGGGGAGTAATAGTCTGGAACGAAGAATGAAAGAAGATAGGCGAAGATTGACGAAGCAATGAAGATATTACACGACCACACCATAAGAGAAGCGTAGTGCGAAGAAGTAAAGTGGAGCAGTGAAGATATTACATGATCATGACAGAAGAGTGGCGCGTTCAGTTTCAAAACCTCAAGAAATGAGAAACTAAAAAGCTAAAATCGAAGTTTCATTCAAAGCAAAACAAACGGGTATCGAAGCAGGAGCATAAAAAAGGAAGTTAGACTAGAGAAGGATTTTGAGTTGGCATGAAATGAGGAGGGAGATTGTTGGTTACAAGAATCAGCAGGAGAAAAATAAGAGGTGAAAGAAGAGAGGAATAAGAGGGGAATAAGGGGGTGGTGTTAGGCTTGATCTTATAATTGGTTGATGGATGGATGGAAGGTGTATGTATATATATATATATATTATGGAGGAGAGAGCAGGATGGTGGAGAGGGGTGCTGGGGGGGGAAAGGGGAAGAGGGTGGTGTAATTGATTCTTTGGAGGCTTTGGTGGGGAAGAAGTGATTTTGGGGATGGATGGGGTGAGTGGGAGGAGCATCAATATGAAAATGCTAAGATACATACTGAGGAACGTATGCCATCTTACTAAGGCGTAGAGGGTCATATGCGAGGATTGTCAGTATGATTCTGAAATTGAATTTTTGGCAAAGGAGGAAGGGCAGTGTCCACTTAGGGCTGCCTATTAGGGAAGGTAGAAAGATGTAGGTTTCTTGAGGTTTTGGTAAGCTGGGACTACAGACATTCGGAGTTTACTGTGTATGTTAATAAGACCGCAGGACGAAAATTCTTCATTCATTTGGTTTTCAAGAATCTAAGTGCTTTAGGTAAGGTTGCTTGACCTCACCTCATGCCTCCCTTTACTCTTTCCAATCCTCTTCCTACCTCTTTCGTTCCTTCTCTTTTCTACTTTCATCATGTATATTTATCTCTGAATCCCATCCTCGCTTGTAAACATACAAATATCCGACATCCAACATCAAATAATCTACATAGCAAAGTCACATTCGTTAATCCAAAAAACATTCTTACACTGTCGTTTTACATCATTTTTCACATCACATTCGCAAACTTTACGAAAAATTCTTAAGCATCCACATATCAATACCAAGAAAGTCTACACAACCTATCCTTAACCCTTTGTCGAAGGCTATTAGACGTTCTTCTTTCTCCCTAGTTCAAATCGAGTTTCCGTGAACACTTTTAAGCAACTAAACCACTAGCACAAGGAAGTTCACACTGACACAACTCGAAGGCACACCGAACACTTTTTCTTCGAATCAAGATACCATCCCCTAACTACCGCAAATTTACCATGGATTCTCATAAACGTAGCAAGTCTGATGGCCATTCTCAGCAGCCCAAAGCCGAGTCGAGTTCGAAATCTCCGAAAGAAGAGAGTCAATCCTCTTCTACCTGTGAATTAAGCCGAAGGTTAGATGAACTTACCACAGAGAGCGACAGCGATGAAGAAGAATTGGAAGAGAATGACCCGGGAGAGGATGACCCAGAAGAGAATGGCCCAGAAGAGAATGGCTTGAAAGGACGTGAACTCAGACGCCAGAGACGTATGAGGGTACGCGGGAGAATGGAAACAGCGCGAGGAGTATGGGATACGGAAAGAAATAAATTGGCGACATACGCAGACGATCGACTATATACGGAGGCTGCCAGAGCTTTCAATCAGGAGATTAAAAGGAAGAAATTGAGGACCGAAATGGAGGAATGTATGAGTTTGGATGACACAACAGTGGCAAGCGTAGAGAAGAAGGAAAAAGAATTGGAAGGGCTGAAGAGTACCTTTGTGAAGAAGATCACGAAAAGACGGAGCCGCAAATCGATCTTAAGAACGCTCAAAGAGGAATTAAAGGCTTACAATATGGTAAAGGCGGAAAGTCAAAAGCGGGTGATGGAAGCTCAAATGGAAGTGGATAAAACACAGCTGCAAGAAGCTGAAATAAGATATGAAATGGTGCGATTATGGCAGAATGAAGTGGAAAGATGGGTAGAGGAGCTTGAGATTCCAATCCTTGAATATAAGTCTAGATACTCGCCTATTGAGCTCGCAGCTGATGACGCGGAGCATTTGAGAATTTCTCTACAAAACTTCAGGACACATCGAGACTGGTGTATGGACGGCCCCTGGCTGGGACAACGATGGTTTTATACTAACGCTGCCCGGAGGTATGAGTGTGATGATTGCAAAGATGACATCGCATACCAAACATCATTGCAAGCGTTTCAAGAGTTGCAAGATGAGACTGAAGTTTAAGATGGAATGTGGATCATGGAAGCGTGTGGATTTTTGATGTACTCTTAATGCTTCAATAGCGTTCTCAGAAAACAACCCAATAAGCGAAATAAATATAGATATAAGCATAATTTTCAACTATTAATTGCATCCTGCAAGTAATTCATCTGAAAACTTTGAAATAAAACATTACACCTTCCAAGCCATCTGCTTTTCAAAGCGACCCCTTCACCTCGCTACGTCTACCGAGGGACAACCTCCTATCTTCAACCTCTGTTATTTTTCATAGCAAGATATTGCGTCCCAGCACCCATCCCAATTTTCCCCATACAATAATTTTCGGATATAAATTGGATCAGAAGGGTGATGATGTCTTCAATATAAAATGATCCTTTTTGGATCTATAACAAACACATCTTCAAAATCCATACAATAGAGCAGCAATTAAGAACAGAAGCCAAATGAAGAGGAAAGCCAGGAGAATAATATTCGTTTCAAAGAAAAAAGAAGAGTAGAGAAGAGAGTAGCAACATTATTATTATTAGTATCATTTTCTAGCCGCCTTACTTCTAGCTCTATTCTGGACTGAATATATAATCTTAATCTCAACCTTCACTTGATGTTAGAATCCAGAAGACACTGCCAAGGTAAAAGGACAGCAAGGAGCGTGATATATCAATTTGAGAAAGTGATAAGTAGATGCGTTTTTATCATTTAATGAAGGAGCGTTTTTTTTGAGTGTATATGATATTTAGTTACCTATTACATACATACATACAGTTCTGTACCTACTGCGCATTTTCATTTATTCATTTATCCTTCCATCTAACCAACCACATGTGACAAAATGTGATGACTTAAATATCCGGATCTAGTTGGAATAACAGTGATGATTAATTTGATATGACATGAACGCAGATGTAATTCCACTGCAAGGTGGCTTGTTGTGCCTTGAGGAATCAGTATGTTTTCGGTAAAAGACGGGTGAAATATTCATTTCTCATCACCGCGGGAAACCATCCACGGAAAAACCAACCGAAATCCAAATATAAATCCCATTGATCCAAATTCACATTCCCATTTCATAATGACGCTAAAGTTCAAAGGTGTTTCAGGTAATGACTTTATATCTCGTGTATCTTGAATTGATTAGGAGGCTTCCCCCTCCTCGTTTGATACAGGTTCGACGATCTGAGATGCAGCTTCGTTGCTACTACTTGTTGCTGCTCCGCCATACAAGCTGGCCAATCTCTCAGCTTCTTTCTTCTCACGTAAAGCCTCGGTCTCTCGTCGCATTTTCTCCATGTTCCATGCATCATCATTATCATCATCACCATCATCCTCATCTCCGCTCGCTTCCCAATCTCCCTTCTCGAACATAGCACGACCAGTAGCTTCCTTGGCAAGTCTAGCTTGTTCTTCGCCAGCCTTCTTATCCATACGTTCAGCTTTCCACTTTGCAAAAGTCTCAGGAGTGACCGGTGTTAATGTGCCTGTAAGCTTATGTCGTTCTGACTCAAGGAAATCTTCCAATGTAAGTGTCTTGAGAGGTGATTTATCCATGAGGGCCTTTTCCGCTGCACGCTGTTCTTTGGTTTTGAGAACGAATCTATATTATTATTATTAGAGAAGCGTAGATGATTAAATAAATTGATGTGACATACCCTGGTGGTAGTTTATGCTGGTACATACACTTGTCTCCTCCATTCGGACAAGTCCAAAACCAACCATATTTTCCCTCTTCCACAGCATCGATGAAGAATTTGCAGACTTTCTCTGTTGTAGTCTTTTGATTTCCTTTCTTCGATAATACAACGGAGCGCAATTTCTCTTCGTCCCAGTCGTCTGAAGTCTCTTCTTTTCTCTTCTCTGCTTCTGCTTCTCGTGGATCCTGGGCAAGATCGATTTTTGTTGTTTTCCGCTCAATATTCAGATCGTGTGAGAATTTACACTTCCTACCCTTTTCACAATGACCCTTCTTGTAAAATTGACATAGAACCGTCTTGGGATCTACACCAAATGGGACTTTCTGGACCTGTACAGGCTTGAATAACTCAGCCGCCTCCTTCTTCGCCGCTTCTGATGCTACCTTCTCTCTCTCTTTCTGTTCTTTCTCGGCCTGTTTTTTCTTGTCATCGGGAGTACCTCCAGCTTTAAACGAAGTTTGCATGCGCTCGATTTGTTTTTGCGCTTGGGCTCCCTTCTTATTCTTCATACCGAAAGTTTTATCTGCCACGCTTACAGGTGCCTTCTTGGGCTGATCCTGCTGGCCCTTTCCCTTCTTTGGCGGCATTTTGTCGAATTTTTGATGAAGACTGTGTGAATTGTATTGATGATTGATTCAGTCGATAATGAAATTTGGCGGATGAAGGTTCAATGGAAGGGTATAGATAGACGGAAAAGACTGTGCTTGTATTTCCTTAATGTGTGACAAAAGAAATGTTCGTTTTTACACTTGGTGATGAAATCAGATCAAAATCATCATACTAGGTAAGCAAGGACTTGATTGATCTCGGTGGGGTGGAAATTCAATGGCCACTTTAGCGAATGAGCTAGTCGGGGTTTGAAGCTTTGACTTTGGCTCCATCAAGCTGGCCTTACAGGAAAGCCGCGAAGCTATTGCGACAAGATCTTTGGACCTTTACAATCAACGACCTAATAACGAATTGCGTTCGGGTACAATTGATGTAGATATCGAAACTTCGTGGTATGTTACTTTACAGTGTCTTGTTCATGCATCGGAAAAGAATGAAATTCTAACAGTTCTTTAAGTCTACCTAATCCATCAAGTCTTTCAAAGACCTTACGTGGCCTCCTTCAAGACTTCCCTTCGAATTGATCGATTACAACCTCAGTAGCAATCATACAAGATGATTTCTGACGATGAACTCTACCGCCTCGCTATCTTCCTTGGCTCAGCTGCAATGCTTTTAATTGTCCTTTACCACATTCTCGAAGTCAACTCTGCAGAAGAGCCCAAATCAGACAACAAAGTTAGCTCCACTTCCGCATCTCAAGACAGCAAAGCAAACGTGGCAAATAGATGATCGGAGAAGATAAATTTGGATTGACAGGATGATGGCTTTCACCATACAGCGGGAGAGGTGTGGTCATAGAAGGCTTGGCCGGAAAAGCAACACTGTACGACATATTTCGACAACTTTCTGGGCGTTTGTAATTTCTGGAGTTTAAAGGCGGACTGCTTGATGGATGTTGCTAGAAAGCGAAAAATATTTGGGCGCCCTTTTTCATACCAATGTCCTTAGCATAGCCAACGTATTGAATTCACCCAATGGTTGTGCTATGATCTTGCGCTTTGTATCATATGAATGTCGTGTTTGAGTTGAGGAAGGGCAAGGTGATTGAGGATTTGGTTGATTGAGCAAGATACCCATAGTTTATCCATCTGAATAGTGATTTGAGAATATTGGAAGATATCTATGGAGTATTCATCAGGATAGCATGGAGACCCGACAAAAACATGACCAAGCTCCGTTCTCTGTACATATTGATCATGATGTGGAATGAATACAGTACCTACACTGTAGTTTCCTACCTATTTACCGTATCCACCTATAGGTACTGCGATAGTCTCTTGTCCTTATTTTGAGTACCAGAGCGTATGATTTATTAATAGCGAGTCAAACTCAAATTTAGGAATTTAGAAGTCATGAGAAGTCATCCAAAGCTCTAAATAGAAAGAACTCGCCAGCTCACATATTGTGAATCTTCTCAGCTATGGTACTACGCTAAACCTAAATAGGTTAGAATGTCATGTGTTGAAAGAAATGATGACTCAAATTTAGCTTAGTGCCAAATCTTGTCGCGAACCAAACTCAGTCTCCTTCCTTCCAACTCCTTTCAAAACCATAAAACCATTCAGGAACAAACAAATAATTCCAACACTTTCGACATAATCCATCAACAACCCGAACTTCAACCACTTTCCATTTAATAGATCCCCTCTACAAAATCTTGAAATAAATCAACCTTCATTAAATTGCGACTTCATCCAACTTCGATAATCGCAAGTACATTTGCCAACAATACTTTCAGGCGCGTCTTCAGCCAAAGCCTGATTCCTCTTAGAACGCATTACAGCGCATCAGAAATTACAGTCAGCTAGCCTCTCTCCCATCCATCTCATCTTCGAAAGCGCTTGATCCATCTATACTCGGTCAACACTTTCTTGTTTTATTTGAACCTAACGTTACGAGCCATATTCAGCCAAAGTCTCACTTTTAAACACAAACTTTACAATGTCTTCTGATAAACTCGGTCAATCTCTTGACGAGATTCTCGCAACTCAAAGAGCCTCAGGTGCAGGTCGAGGTGGTCGCGGTGGTCGTCGTGGTGGTCGTCCTTCAGGTGGTCGTAACGCAACCGCAGCTCCAGTTGGAGGTGTATCGAAGAGCAAGAAGCCAGTTAAGGGTTCAGTAAAGCCTGCTCCAACCGGTCCTTCTGGTGGAAATGCCCCATCTCGTATTGTGGTCAGCAACTTGGTATGTTTGCCTTGTCTTTCCGTCTTCCTCGGGGATCAACCTGCTAATCATTTTTATCTCAGCCATATGATGTGACTGAACAACAGATTAAGGTATGTTGCCGATGAGGTCTTTACGGCCTTCAGGAACTTTTATCGATCTTTTTACACGCCTCTTCTTGATTCGTCGGAGTGGTCGAGGCCTTTGTTTATATGAGGGATCTTCCCTAATTCCCATCAAAAAGTATTTCTTCATACCTTTGCTCGCAGATTGCTTGATGCATTGGTAGGATTGAAGTTAGGCTCGTCAGATTGCATAAGACCAATGATTCTTTAGGTTGCCTGGCAAGCTCCTGATTTCGAACTTGGCGCAGACGAATGATGGTGTATTTTATGACTGGCATGCCATTGCATGGCAACAATAAAACGGAGACTTGTCGGAGAAAAGCATGATTAAAGATCAGCGAGCGCAGTGGTTGAGCAAGCACAGTACAGCACAGCACAGCACAACTATCTTCTTTTTTTTTTCCGGACTTGAATACCGAAAATTTGTGCTCTATCCATTGCGAGACATGCACCTCTCTTATGTACACAAGTTACGGGTTTCACGAAGTTACTGGGTTTACCATCCTCTGACGAGTTACATCACAACACCTTCGGCACATGGAGAGGCATTGATTGACACCACAGTCGACATTGCTGATTGACGATGGTTGATTATTCATCAATCGGCCCTTTGAATTGTTCGATTTTCTGGTTCGCATACTGACAACACTAACGCTGACCGCTCGCTCGCTGTTTCTTATGAGGGTGTCGGAACGATGATGCTTTTGAAAACTGCGAATATCTTTCTTTCTTGTGGACTGTCGACTTCGAAGAGATTTGTGCTGCGCATCATTTTCAATTACTAATACCATGTGTTATCAACGATTAGGAATACTTTCACGAGGCAAAACTACACACCAAATCCGTTCAATTAGTATACGGTCCAAATGGAGCTAGCCGTGGTGAGGCCAACATCACTTTCCATCGTCCAGGTGATGCTGCTGCAGCTGTATCAAAACTTAATGGTGTTAAGGTTGACAATAGATCATTGAGGGTATGGTCCATTGTTCACCAGTATTATACGGAAATTTGCTCACTACGAATAGGTCCAACTGCTTGTTGATGCCCAGGCTGCTGCTGCTTTTGAGGAGAAGGCTGCCAAGAGACTTATGGACCGCATTTCGAGCACACCAAAACCACAACCAAAGTCCGCAGTTCCCAACAAGTCAAATGGCAAGGACCAAGGATCCAAGAGAGGTGGAAAGAGAGGTTCCCGTGGCTCTACCGCTCGCCCTGCCAAGAAGACTGCCGAAGAGCTCGATTTGGAGATGGCAGATTATTGGGAGAGTGGAAATGCTGCAGGTGGAGAGACTGGTGGTGACAACCAAGCTGCGAATGCTGCAGCTCAACCAGCCGCTAACGGAGATGCAAACATGGATGACGAAATCTTGGTATGTACAAACGTAACTCACATGATTTTACAAGGTTGCTAATCTATTCTTAGTAAAATCTTTTCTCGTCAGCCCTGTAAGAATATTTACGGGGGAAGAAGCAACTATATTGAAAATACTTCAGCATCCTGCTCCAACTACCTACTTTACGCTTATGTCCATTGTATTACTGCTACTTCCTCACGCTTCCTTTTTGCGATTTACTAGCTGGGGTTTCTTTTCTACAGTGGGGATGGTTAGGGCATAGGAGTAGAGAAATGACAATGAGTTTCCGTAAATAATGGTTTAACGATGAGAGCGAGGGTCGCTCCTTTTGAAATTGTATTCGAGCACTAGTATCACAGAAATGGATATTTCTTCCCTCATCCTTGCTTCCATAGTTTTGCAATTCACGTGTAATTCATTCCTATAACATTTCAATATAACGATTGTGTGTTTGACTATGTCTTTACTATATCCTCTCCTTAAATTGAACAGGAGCGTGCCGTCAGGCGAAGCGGTTGTGGGAAAAAATAATGAATATGAATGAATCATGGAGGAACAATGTGTACTTGGCACTCGCTGGCTCCACGCATAATCTGATCTGCACAAGAAGTGAAATCGTGTATGGACTCTTAACACATTGATCTTCAGCCTGAGCTACTTTTTCCAAATGCTTGAATTCCTCAAAAATTTGCCATAAATCACACCACTACAGCTCATGCTTAATTCTTGAGTTGGGGTCGGATGTGTTGCGTCGTTGAGCCGATCCATACTCGTTTTATCATAGGATTAGGTGCGCAGCGCATCTGAAATGTAGAGAGGATAAGGTTATGATGTTTATGTTTCGAGATTTGGGGTTTGGGGTTTGGGGTTTGGGGTTTTGAGTGTGGGTTTGTTGGGCGTTGGATGGTGGGTAGGGGCTGGGAATGGGGATGGGGATATTCTGTGCTTGTATTAGAGTCATAGAAATACTTGGTAGTCATTCATTATCTATGAATAGATCATATACCTGGTAGGTAAATGATACTACGACACTCTGTTTTCGTTATTCACTCTCGAGGTATAAATAAGAATCCTTGTTGAGTCATCGATTTCTATGCATTGCCTTCTTACTCAAATGATTCCCCTGCAGCCTTTCTTTCCTTCTTTTACTCAACACATACTTTTGGAGATAAAAGTTTTCCATTCACATCAAAGACACACACATACCAAATATCCTCACGTCAAGCAATCCGAACTCCCTCGCTAGCTTACTCCTACATTTCGAGTCATATTGTTTCTATTTTATCCGTCCAACCTAAGCTTAGATAATAATATTATCACTCGATTGTACGATACCTTTCTAATATCTGCCCCTTGGTTCATATTCTGGTGGATGTTAGGTGTCATTTGTAAATAACTTTCTGGTGTTCAAACTCCTTTCTGTTCTTATTATGATAGGGACGTTGATAAAATACAATAGATACAAGATACGCCCCGAAATATATCGAGAGTAGCCAGCCAATTCTACTCAAACAGTATTATTCCAAATCGAAACGTTTACGTCGAGTATCACTCATAAGAGATCTTCGTACAGTTTAAGGTACTTGATTCTACCCGTCATGCCATACGAGCTAGAGGGGGTCTGGCAACCAGCCGATTATCAGCCGGATGGAAGTCGTCGCTTGAAAAACTATGAAAAAAGAATTGACTTCGAAAGATGGTTATCAACTAGAACTTCAGAAGACTCAGAGATACAGGTTGGAGAAGGAAAAAGAGGACGATGAGATAAGAGTAAGAGATATAGCAGCATATGAAAAACAGAGTCTGGAAAGGGAGGTTGACCGTATGGAAGAGCTAGGCCGCGGAAAGAGAATAAGAAGCGCTAGAAAGCTCGCGAGGAGATTTGCAAGGAACGGGGCACACCATGGGATCATGGAAGGAAGAATTTTGATTTAGCAATATGTGCATGGCATAGCGAAGATAAGTGTGAGACGGAAGAAGAACGTGAGGATGAGAAGAGGTGGAATAGAAAGTTGAAGCCAGCAACACGCTTTCAGGGGGCTAAATCTTCAAAGGAGATTGAGGAGACCATGAGAACGGAGCATGAGGCCGAGATAAGGATTAAGGAAGACGAGAAACGCAAGAGGGAATTGGAGAGATGGCATAAGTTTGATGCAATGTTCAAGGCAGAGGCAGATCGTCGACGGAGGAGCTGACAAGAGCCGCTGCTGCCGCTGCCGCCGAAGGTTATCCGTGTGTTCAAAGAGAGCTCGGTGACGCTCATAGACGTTATTGCATGCCTTCGAGTTATACCTTTGCTAGTAGGAGCATAGACTGTCAGGATTGCAAAGATGACGAAGAGATGGCAAGAAAAATGGAAAGATCTAAAAAAAAGGTAAGAAATAAAGTGGAGATAAATTGGAGGAACGTGTAAAATTCCCACTGGCTTTTATGCTGGATAAAATGGCAGTTGTTGATTATTTTCATGTATTCTTAATTTAACTTGAGTGTCTTCCAAGAATAGAGCGTGACTTCCAAATCATAACCTTCTTTTTTGTCTGGTTGTCTAGCAGATGCGTCAACGTCCGTGCACCGACAGCCGGCACTAGCCTTGAGCTCACTTCAGCAGCCTTGTGTTCACCGAAAGCTATACACTCAACTCCTACAATCCGCTATGCGTGTGATTGATTGTTGATATGGCTTTAACTTCTGTAGGTTCAATTATATCATTTAATTTTGATTTTACTAACAATTTTAGTGGAAAACGTTCGATTTCTTCGAGGTCAGCCAAGTTAAACCGCCAGATGATGAGAGTAAATCTATCTTCGAGAACAATGAAATTAGCTGCGTATGCTCCGGTTCCGAGAACCTCTTCGTCGGAAGTTATGATGGCACTGTGCGAATCTTGTCCTCAAGTTTTAAGATTCTGCGAACATTCCTAGCACACGATATTGGGTCAATAACACACATGAAACAAGTGGAAGGCACATCCTTGCTAGTTACAATAGCTGTGGGTGGGAATGTATAGTGACACAACATCAGAGACTGATGTATTCTAGGAAGATTTATCACACGAACCAGTTCTGAAAGTATGGGCATTGGACAAACCTGTGAAGAAGACTGGTCTACCGACATGTCAATCGACCTTGGTAATTCAAAATGGAAGGAAACAGTTTCCTGTCAGTGGCATATCTACGGATTCTAGATACTGGCTAATGCATACCAGATATCTGCTTTCACCGCAATGGATGATCTTTCACAATTGGCCGTTGGCTTTGGGAATGGAGCAGTGACCGTTATAAGGGGAGATTTGATCCATGATAGGGGAGCTAAGCAAAGAACAGTACATGAATCCGAAGAACCAATTACTGGACTTGCATTTCGCGAAGAAGAACGACTCATTAATTTGTACGTCGCCACAACTTCAAAACTTGTGAAGCTTGTGATATCAGGAAGAACTGGTCAATCAGCTAGACCTGTTGAAGATTCCGGATGTGGTGTGGGTTGTATGGCGGTGGATAAAAAGAATAGTGACATATTGGTAGTCCGAGATGATGCTATCTATTACTATAGAGTCGACGGTCGAAATTCCTGTTATGGTTACGATGGTTCGAAAAGCCTGGTAGCAGTTTATGGGGATTATGTTGCGATAGTCTCTCCCCCCGCTACATCAATCACGACAAAATCCAGTACCCTTCGGCGATTTGGTGGGGGCCATGCAGATGATTTATTCAACACGTCGACATTTACCTTATTGGATACTGATCTCAAATTTGTGGCCCACTCCGAATCATTAGTTTCACACGTTAAAGACTTATTCATCATTTGGGGTGATTTATTTACATTGACACTAGATGGAAAAGTTAGTAGTCCCAGTCGATGTATTGATTGGAGCTGACAATATATTAGATACATCGTTATCATGAAAAACCATTACAACAGAGACTTGAGACTCTGTACCAAAGGAATCTTTACGTTCACGCAATCAATTTGGCTCAGAAGGCTGGTATGGATTTCAAGCAGCAAAACATAATTTTTCGAAAATCAGGAGACTTTTTATATCAAAAAGGAGACTATGATGGTGCCATGCAACAATATCTAAAAGCAATTGATAGCACGGAGCCATCACAAGTTATTCGAAAAGTATGTTGGTGCCTATGATTTTTGTTAGGCTATGGCTAACACTCTTAGTACCTTGATACTCAACGTATCCACAATTTGATCGAATATCTTGAGGAGCTTCATGAACATCACAAAGCAACAGCTGATCATACCACTTTATTGTTGAACTGTTACGCTAAATTAAAAGATATTGATAAACTGGAGAAGTTCATCAAATCTCCAGGCGATCTTAAATTTGACCTTGATACCGCTATTACAATGTGCAGACAAGGTGGTTACTATGAACAAGCCGCATACCTTGCAACCAAGCATGGTGAACATGAGTTAGTAGTGGACATATTAATAGAAGACTCGAAACGATACCCAGAAGCTTTACAATACATATGGCGGTTAAATCCTGATTCTGTAAGATTATTTCCGCAGTGATTAGAAAAATATGCTGACATTTTAAAAGGCCTATCCAATTCTCATGAAATATGCAAGAGTTCTTTTGGGACATTGTCCAAAGGATACAACACAGATCTTCATTGACTACTATACAGGACATTACAGGCCAATGAAAGACGTTGTTATAACATCAGAAGCACCGGTACAACATGCTGGATATGCTGCTGGTGCCGCAGGTGTTGCCGTCAATGCTGTTGCAAATATGAGAGATTTAATCCCACTTCCTTTTATGAATACGTCCACTATCACTTCACCCGCAACAATAGGCAATGTTCATTCTACACCAGCCGATGGTCAGGTGATTGAAGTTATTGAACCACCACCACCAGTTTACAATCCACCACAACCAAGGACCGCCTTTTCTTCTTTCGTGGATCATCCAGAGGAATTCATTGTATTCTTAGAGGCATGTCTTAAAGATCCGGGTTTGAAGGAACGTGATAAGATTGATCTTTACACAACTCTATTTGAGATGTACCTCCACAAATCAAATCAGAAGAATGGACGCAATCGAGAAGAATGGGAAAGTAAAGCAAAGAAACTAATTGAGGGTGAAGATATCCCAATCGACATTTCGAATGTACTCCTACTTTCCCATCTCTCCGATTTCAAGGATGGTACCACTCTCGTCCGTGAACAAGCTGGTTTACGTTTCGACATCTTTCGATCGTACACTGCTGCAAAGGACACTGCTGGTGCAATTAAAGCTTTACGCAAGTATGGTCCTGAAGAGCCACAATTGTATCCAGCAGCTCTAGCATATTTCACATCAGATCCGAGAATTTTGGAAGAAGCAGGAGATGAATTGGATGCAGTATTAGAAAAGATTGATACTGATGGACTCATGGCTCCACTGCAAGTGATTCAAACACTAAGCACTAATGCAGTAGCTACCATGGGCATGATAAAAACCTACCTTCAACAAACAATTCAACGCGAACGCAAAGAAATTGCCACCAATCGTCGCGTCATCAATTCTTATCGTACAGATACTCAAACTAAACGACAAGAAATCACTGAACTCTCCACCAAACCTCAAACTTTTAATGCAACTCGCTGTTCTTTTTGTGGCATGCAATTAGATCTTCCCACGGTTCATTTCTTGTGTAAACATAGTTTCCATCAAAGATGTCTAAAGAATGATGATGAAGGTAATGTGGAAGGAGATTGTCCAACTTGTAAAAAGGAAAATGATACAATCAAGGCTATTAGGAGAGGTCAGGATGAAACTGCGGAAAGACATGATTTGTTTTTGGATATGCTGGGGAGGAGTAGGGATAAATTTGGGACGGTGGCGGAGTTTTTTGGGAGGGGTGTTATGGAGGTTCCGGGGGTGGAATGAGGAGGGAGGAGGGGAGAGGAGAGGGATGATGTGGTAAGATAGAATAGGCTAGGTTGATATTAATGAGGGAATTGAAACTAGTTCTTGTGTTCTTCCACTATGTGTCTTTTTATATGTTTGGCTGTACGTTTTATTTGAAAATTTAGAGGTGATACCAGCTATTCCAATATCCCATCACCCACCTTACACAATTAATCATAATTCTTTTATCTTTATTAGTATTAATATAAATTATCTCATAAAAGAAAATAATATACATATATAATATAAATCATCAAGCTTTCTCCATCGCAGATTTGAAAGTCCCCGTTTAGAAAAATCACTCCTAGATCCCGGATTTAAGAAAACTTAATTAAATTCTTTTTTATAACTTGGTACTTAATTATGGATTTTGACACTTCAATTCAGATTTCTTCAAAAGGAAGGATGCCTGAAATTTGAAATTAATTATAGATGTGCAACAAAAAGTTATTCAAGTGATCTTCGTGGTAGGAATTTAAAAGGTTGTTGTAGTGGTATTTGAGGATTGCTGAAGCTAATAATTTAGTGATAGCTTTTCTGTTAATATTTGACGAAGAAGAAGAAGAAGGATGGGGCTTGTAAGAATAAGATCTGTTATTTGAGGTTATAGATGTGTAATATAAGTTATTTAAGGGATTTTAATGGTAGGAATCTAAAAGGTTGCTACAGTGCTGTCTGAAGATCAGTCAAACTAATGGTTGATAGCTTTTCTGCTGAGACTTAGCAGAGAGAGGGAGAATGAGGCCTAAGGATGAAGCTTGTGATATGGAATCATAGATGTGTAATTTACCCCACCCGAGGACTCTCAATGGGGGATATCAAATGGCCACTCTAATACTTCTTAATAGCATGTGAAATGGGAGAATTAGTATACTTATCAGGACTCATAACTTTAGCCTTTCAAATTCGAACTTGTAGGGATGAAGTCTGTGATATGGAATCACAGATGTGCAACATATTCCTTTTTAGATATTCTTATTCGTAGACTTACTGGAAGATATCGAAACTAGGAGAAGGGAAACATCTTCTCACGTCATGCGGCTAGTAAATTATGAATCATTATAATAAATTCCAAAATTGGAAAAATACTTGGGTAGATTTGTGACATGAGCCTTCAAGATAAAAGGTCCTGAATGGTTGGTTTGGAATAAGCCGGCTTGTTTAAATCATTCGTAGTTGACGAACTAGGAAAACCAGAACATATTATCTTGCATTACTCGGCTCTTCAGCTTTTAGTTTTTCGAAATCTGTCCACAACCAGTAAAATATTGGAGGATATTTGCAAGATAAATCTTTTCAAAGACTCTGGGTGGTAGATTTCCCGGTGGGTGTCAACTCAGAGGACGGATATAGAACATGATTAAATAGAAAAGGCACCCGATTAGATATGGAATAAGGATATTTTAAGTGTACACTAGATAGTTGAACAACCAATTCAGGGTAGTTGTTTGTAGTTACTGTGACAAATATATTAGGTTATTCCATTTCAGGTCAAGCAGCTCATAGATTTTGCTCACTTCAAGGGATGAAAGTTTAAGTAAAAACTTAGTATCAA
This sequence comes from Sclerotinia trifoliorum, assembly GCA_905066765.1. Lineage (NCBI taxonomy): Eukaryota > Fungi > Ascomycota > Leotiomycetes > Helotiales > Sclerotiniaceae > Sclerotinia > Sclerotinia trifoliorum. The sequence continues at coordinate 1,425,754 of CAJHIA010000033.1, forward strand.
ACACAAATATTCTCAAGGACTCTGAATGGTAGAAATAAAAACATTATTCCGCAATTAAGAAATAGTAGTAGTTGCGCCCAAATGAGGCTCAAAATGTCAGTTTGTCAAAATGTATTCCACAAACAGGAAAAATATTCGTAGATCTGCAAGAAGTCCTCATTCAAGCTTTTTGACTAGTCAACCACTGTTGACCAGTCCAGAAGATAAGCCTATGGATTTGCTAATTTTAGAGATCGGCACGATTCATACTCTATTCAAAAACCTTACTTGCAGATGCCCCTATTAGGGAACCGGATCATTAACCGGATAATTTTGAGCCCCAACCTCGCTTACAGAATGTTGTCTTGTAAGGATATGGCTTGCAATATCAATTTTAGACATGCAACGAATAGTTCTCGAGTCTTTGAATGGTTGATTTTTAGACGCCAGTGAGAAACAGGTTCATAGTAACTGGATCTAGGAAATCGGATCATCAATCGAGTCATCAGGCGGATAATTTGACCCTTCAACCCTACTTTGCAGATGGGCACTATATATAAACAGAGCTAGATTACAACAAAGCATAATAAGTATTATCTTCGTTATTATAAGCTTCCTTTTTTGCGTCCATTCGTTTATTATAAACTTCCACTAAACCTCGTGCCTCTCTAGAAAAAATCATTTGAAAAACGTGAATGATAAAGAGACCTAGATTATAGTACTTTATGGATTTATAAAGATCAAATCCCTAATCGTGCATCTAGCCATGAAGTACAGAATTCCTTCCTAAACGGCGTTGAGTTTGCGGGGGCAAAGCTTTAAGTCGGTCAATGAAATCTACTACTTTCCTCCATTCCACTTTATTTCAAGGTAGTTTCTGAAAATTCCAGGAAAATGTAGGTAAAATGCTTATACATACTTTTATTTATACAATCTAATATGCGATCTTGTCAAATTGGGAGTATAAATATTTAAGGTTTATACCTCTCCTATATAAAATTCGTCCTACTTTCTGTCCGCACGAGTACCCACCCTACTTACCACAAAACTCTTAACTTGTAAGGATGTGGCTTGTACGTTAGAATGCAGATGTGCAACATTATTTATCCGGAAAGTATGAGTGGTTGATTTCAACAAGCCGATCATCGCTGCTGGAACTAAAGAACCGTGATATGAAACGGACTCTTTTACTATTAATCTTTCATAATTTAGTTTTCTGTCGAGCTGAGGCTTGTAAGGGTGAGGCTTGTAAATAGAATTGTAGATATGCAACAAAGGTATCATGAAGCAAATGAGTGGCCGATTTCTCAAGGCCAGTTTTAGACTAACTAGTCGATATCGGATCTAGAGATATATATAATGAAACTCATGTTCTTTATTTATTTTTTGGCACATCGTACTTAATTTATCTGTAAAGTAAACCTTGTAATGATGAGGCTGGTAATAAATAATTGTAGATGAGCAAGAAAGGAATTCTGAAGATTTTCCCTAGAGAGAAATTAGTCTGTGGCTATTAGAGTCAAGGAGTTAGACGATGAACTGGATTATGAAGATGATAGACTGAATGATTAAATCTGAATTTATGGCACATGAATCGCAATCTTGTTAGGATGAGGCTTGTAATAGTGGGATGTAGTTATACAATAGAAGTCATCCTGAAGATTACGAGTGGCTAAATTGAAAGGCTGGTGAGATATTATTTTATCGATATTTATGAGGGCTAAAATAGTATCGTTGAAAGGGTTATAGTTTTAGTTGTGAAGAGGGTTGTATTATCATTATTGGAGCTACGATTCCTGATTAAATAGACCCATTCATCATCGTAATTGCCATATTAGGCCTAACATTGTGAAGTCGAGTATGATTCTTCAACCGTTGACTCAAACCTTGCTGCAACTTGTCAGGATACAGCTTGTAATATATAGATTCAGATGTGCAACATATGCAATTCTAAGGATTATCAGTGGCTGAATGTAAAGGCCAGCGAGATACTAGTCCATGGATATCCATTAGGGTTAAGAAATAGTATTATAAAGTGAACTATTATTCTTTAATTATCAATTCAAATATTATGTACTTTTCAGGATACAGCTTGCAATGCATAAGTATAGATATGCTACAAAATCATTTGGTGATTGTGAATGCCTGAATCCCACAGGTCAGTGACATACTAGTTAGTTCATGGCTACCAAAAACTAAAGGAACCAATTATGGAATAGATATCTACTTCTGAGCTTATGGCTCATCTGTTGAATTAAATTGCTGGGATGAAGCCTAAAAATTGAGAATGTAGATATGCAAAAAAATTACTTGAAGATTGTGAATGGTTGAAATCCAAAGGCAATCCAGAAGCCATTGAATAATAGCTTGGAGCTAGATAATTGCAGTATAGACCGGATTCTTAACTCCTGAGCGTTTCGGTCTTATAATGGAAGTTTTCAGGGTACAACCTGTAATATAAAAATGTAGATATGCAACATAAAGTTATTTGAAGATTGTGGATGGTTGAACTTCAAAGGCAGATCAAAAGGCGTTCGATGGCAACTTACAGCCAGAGAACTGTGGTGAAGACAGGATCCTCAACTTTTGAACTTATGACTCGTGAACTTAAACTTGTAGGGCTACAGCTTGTAATATGATATGTAGATATGCAACACAAGTCTTTTGAAGAATGTGAATGGTTGATTTCCAAGGCCGATGGGATATTATAGCATGGTTTACGCAACCTAAGAACGTAATAATGAACCGGAATACCAGTTCCCTATTTGCCGGTCTACGACCGGCATGCCCTCCAGGACACAGCTTGTTATAAAAAATGTCAGATATGCAACATACATCTTGCGAAGTCCTTCGATAATTGGTCTTGGGGAGGGTGATTGGATAACAATAAATAAATAACAAAATTATTTAATAACAGTGGGAAATTTAATTGTATTTAGTTTAAGACTTATAAAATATGTGAATAATATAATAATATTAAAATAGTAATATAATAACATTGAAATTGATCTTGATCTACTCATGTTATTAAAGGATTATCTGAATAATTTGTATTTAGAATTTTATAAAATTCTATATAAATCATTTCAATATAATATAAGATCCAAGTTTTATATAATGATAAAATTTAATATTAAAATAATACAATTACTACATCAACATGAAAATTCAATCATTGGTTCGATTAATATTGTTAAGTGATTTAATAACTTAAAACAAATTCTCAAAACTGCGTTTCAAGATCGACAAAGTCCTGGTTAACAGCTCCAAGGGCCAAGACACCGACCGGGTCATGAAACTTCAGTTTTTGGACCAGAATTCACAAACTTGTCGGATATATCTGGTTATACAAAATATAGACATGAAACAGAGTCTTTTTCAGGACCGTGACTAGTCGCTTTTCACAGTTGGTTCGAAAGAATCGTTCCTAACTGCTATAACTGAGAAATCGGGTCCATATCTTTCTCGATTATACAATAAAGAACAAGAGAATTGCCAGGATAGATCTGGTAATATCAAGATATAGAAGTGCCACAAATATTTCTTAAACAATTGAGTGAGAGGTTGAAAGTCGAGATTTATTAGATTTATTAGATTTATTAGATTTACTAGATTTACTAGATTTACTAGATTTACTAGATTTAATTTTAATATAATCTTATTTTAACCAGAGACTTGAGAGAGGGTCCCAGCGGGGTGGTGTTCTTGTGATTTCATTTTGTATAGAGATTAAATAGAATGGTTTAATAGATGGAATAGATTCAATGGTTAGATTATTGAATAGTTTGAATTGAGAATAAAGAAAGAGTAATAGAAATACAAAGACCCCTTTAAGTATTCCCTACTACTGTGTATAAATGAAATTAAGATCAGAGATAGAAATTTCCCAACACCTTAAAGAACCTCCGTCACCTCCAAGCACCATTAAATCCCCCGGTGCCATCGACGCCATGAACGCCTCTAAAGTTCCGGACACCCACAACAAATGAAATAAAAATCAAAGAGGACAGTTTAAACCCTTCAGAGTGGCTCTAAAACATCTCCTACCCATCAACGCCTCTCACGCCTCGCACGCCTCTGACGCCTGTCACGCCTCTCACGCCTTCAACGCCAACACCACCAATCCACATCGCGCATAAATCTCATCACTTAATGACCATTAACCCCATCCCCATTCCCATTCCCATCAATCTTAGCACCCGACACCATATTCTCCCTATCCTCCTCCGGAACCGGTCCCAAACGTCCATACTGCCACTCCGGCAACGTCATACCCGTCTGATCATGAATAGTCGACATGAGCGGTGGAAGCATCTGGTACAAATTCCTAATACTATCCAAGCCACCCATATTAATCCCCTGACCCTCCGCCGACCCAGCAACTGCACTTCCCGCACCACCAGTCTGAGCACCCGTATTCCAAATCGTCATCTTAGGGTTCAAACCTCGAACTGCTTCGGCGTTGGCCTTGGCTAGTTCTTGGTACGTGCCCCGTTCAATCATCAGGTATTGCATTAATCCCTGTGGACCGCCCATCGCTCTACTCATATCGGCATATGCGACGGCCATGGCACTCATACCTGCTGCTTCCTTTTGTTGTCTTATGAGATGTGCGTCGGCGGCTCTAGCCTCGGCGATATATTGAGCTTCAGCTTCAATTTTGATTTTATAAGCTCTAGCTTCAGCGGCTTTTTGCTCGCTGTAAAATTCAAACTCTGCACGCGTCTTCTCCTTATATGCTCTAGCATCAGCCGCTTTCTGCTCACTGTAGACTTTGGCATCAGCGGCCTTTTGTTCACTGTTAGCCCTTGCATCCGCCAACTTCTGCTGACTGTAAAACTCTGCATTTGAGCGAGCCTGCTCCTCATAATTCTTAGCATCAGCCGCTTGTTGCTTTGCTTCACGAAGAATCGTAGCCTTAACAACATCGGAGGCACGAAGACGCTCAAGTTCCGTTTGGGCGCGCTTAACTTCGACCTCTCTGCGGAGTTCTTCGTCGCGAACTTCGGTGGCACGTGTAGCCTCTTTAAAGGTTCAATATCGTTAGCTTGTCATCATAACCCAGTTACGACTCCAAAGAATTTAAATCTCTTTATCTCCCTGGAGTATCTCAATGTCAAGGTTTTGTGGTACTAGCTTCTCGACTTTTTCAGAGGAATCCAGGTGAGATTCGAGTATCAGGATTTGCAAACTTCCAACTCTGAAGGAGCTTGGAGACTTTTCGAGACAAGAAATTAGGAAAATTTGGGGATCCTCCGCGAAATAAGAATTGATTGACGACTTACCGATTTGAGCAACGTTAACATCACGGTTATAAGTAGTTTTGCGTGTTGCAAGTGTAGCTTCAGCTTGGGCCTTCTCACTATCACGTTCTGTCTTTTGAACAGCCGTGTCTGCTTGAACTTTGGCGAGTTCTCGGTTTTGCTCTGCTACACGTTGTGCCTCTCCAACAGTACCCAAGCGTTGAGCTTCTGCTACATCAATACGGGCTTGATTGATAGCACCCTCGTGGGCTTTCTTGCTAAGAGATGCAAAGTAGTTTGAGCCTGGCGCATCTTTAAGTTCCTTGACGTTGGCATTGTAGATTCTGAGACCGAATTGTCCCAACTCGGATTGAATGTTCTTGAAGATGTCTTTCTTGAATGCTTCTCTCTCTGTGAAGATCTTCTCCATTGACATTGAACTGACGAGAACACGGGTTTCACCCTCGATAATACCAACGACGATCTTTTTAAGATGTTCACCAGGATTAGAATTGTTCTTCGCCTGCCCCTCAGCCAACAGCATCGAGAACTTCATAAGTGAATCGTTAGCATCCTCTGCGTCCGTTTCGCGGTTACGATCGGCGGTACGGGCATTATCACCTCTGCGGTTGACATCAGGACCGATGGTAAATACAACAGGAATGGCCAATTGGAGTTTCTCTTTTGTCATAGCCTGAAGGGATAACTCATAGTCGCGAGGTTGAATACTAAAACGTTGAACCTAAAACTTATCAGCAGTGCGATATGGAAGAGGGAGTGAGAATTCACCTTTTGGAAGGGCCAAATGAAAGCACTCTTGCAAATTTTGACAGTTGCGATCCTCGCGCCAGTAATGGCGAGGTACTATAGGAGTTAGTGATGTGATGTTTAAGTATGCTAAGAATGGTTCTAACCTCATTGGGGGAAGCTATCTGATAATGCATGATGATGTTTGTGGTAGTGATTCTCTGAAGAATCCAAACAGAAACCCAGAGGAGATTGGAAGACTTTATAGAAGTTCGAAGAGGCAAAAAGGTGTTAATCTAGAATGGGTTAATCATACAGTAAATGTCATATTCCTGTGAATATATTACCGGATACCTACTTATTCCTAGTTTATCAAAAGGTGTGAATGTTAAGAAGAGTCCGGAGATATCCGGTGGTTTTAGAATGCCCCCAAAAGTTCCTTAAGATTGCTAAATGCGTTAATAGTGAACTTTTGCTGACTCATGACAACTCTGACCACTGACCGAGAGGTCTAAATAAATATAGGCATACCGGTGCAAACGTAGATCGGCAGAGTGATGATCTACACTGCAAAAGATCCAAACCGCGAAGTGTGATAGGTCACCTGACTTTGATAAGCTTTCTTAGCAGAGATATAAGTTCAAATAGCGGAAAACACTAGTAAAATGGCGTGAGAAATGTTGGCACCCCGCAGTTGATGATCATAAAAATGTAATAATGTAGAAGTACCGATAGAAAATGAATTGAGCAAAAGAATGACTTTATATATCTTTAAATGTGCTGACTGGGCTGAAAGTCCTGCGTTACTAACCACCCCATGTTTGAGGCATGGCAAACATTCTCATTGACTCACTGAGGAATTCTGACTCAAAAGAGCTACCGATATTTCGCCAACATGTCAAATGGCTTGGTGCAGGGCGGACGCAGCATATGATAGATTAAGCATGGAGGAGAAATCCAAATGTCAGAGTCTTGACATAAAGAGGGGAAAGCCTGGTCCCAAGCCAATAGCGTTAAGGGCGCAATTCATTGATCCAATGATGATGCTGTTGCACCGCCGCCATTCCGACCGCTGAGACTCAGTAGAGTAAGAAATGGGCTGTTTCATTCCGATGGTAAGCTTGAAGCATTGGTGCGAGCATGCAACTGAACAATCGTTTATCGGTATACATCATCAATTCGCATTGCTTTGAGAGTGTTATCCTGACCGTTTGACGTTGTGCCGAAATCGGCAATCGGCTCAGATATGGCTCAGATAATGATGTGATGTCACAACTTGGCAAGGCTGGCTAGGGTGCCAAGCACTTCAGGCCCCTAGACAAGCCCCTAAACTTGACGATCTCCACCCCGGATCTTCTAGCGAGCTTCTAGAAAGTCCCAGCTGACAATCACAACTCCACACAGCCATCGTCATATCTCACCTAAGGTTTTCCTATGGAGTCATCCCAAAATGGTTTAGATCTTTTTTGATCGAGGCAGATAACGTTAAATGGACTTCTAATTACCCCATGTTTGAGAGCCTCTTCTGCATATTAGGCAGAGATAAATAACGCATGTTGGGTGTTGCACAGCCTAGTGAATTATCTGACTACCGCCATCCAGCTGTGAGGCTTCAAGTCCTGTGTTTTGTGAATGTTCAGAATCTTTCGATTCATATCAGTACTATGGGTATCACATAAACGATCACATGGCTCACGTCATCGAATAATAAACTTCCTCCTGTGAATCCGGTCCCGTGACTATTGGCCTAGTAGTAGCGCTAGTCAATGGTCTACAGCACCAAACCTGACGGCGTCGTCAAGGACTTCGTGCTGTCGATCAATAATTGCGATAATCGGAAACTTAAATCAACGTATCGACCTTCAGCAAAGAAAAGCAGATACTCCCCACTCAAATCTTCATCACCTCGATCACTCTCAAAAGTATCCACATTTTTGCGATCACTCGTCACCATGGATTCCAAACTTCCAGCATACGAGGATGAAGATAGATCAGCTCCTCCATCATATCTCGACTCCTTATCATCAGCTTCTCCTGAAAAACCCCAGACATCGGGAGCATCAACATCCAAATCAACATCCTACGGTTCCCAAATCCAATCCCAGCTCAACAATCTCAGCACCCAATTCAGTTCACTCCAAACACAAAAGTCTCTCCTCGCGCACGCCCAAGAAGAGAAAATCCTCTCTCATCTTACAACTCAAATCCAGATCTACCTATCCGAATTCGCAAACACTGGCGTAAGAAAAGGCACATTGATTTTGATACCAGCGCAATGTCTTCAGAACGAAAAAGCACAACCACTTGATTTTGATCAGGAGGATAAGAGTGCATATAATGTATTTGTGGAGGTGGGGGATAAAGAAAGTCTTAATGGTGGGACATGGTTCTGGGAAGATGAGGAAATGGCAGAACGATTAGCTACGGCGTTGAAACCGCGTACGGAATTACCTTCCAGGGAAACCGTTGCGCAAAAGGGTTCCAATGCCGGAGTACTTAGCCAAGGAGTAAACAGATTTTGGAAAAAGAAATCGAGCACGAAAAATGTGGAGGGACCTGTGTTGGTCGAGGATATGAAGGCTAGCTCAGCTGTTGTGGAGCCAAGGGACAAGGTACACATGGAAGTCAACGCTGATGAAGTTGTGTTTGAATATGAGAATGATTTTGGTCTTTTAGAGACTCAACGAGGATATGGTGTCGTACTTTCTTTTGAGATTCTTACCACGAATTAATCGGTAGTTGTAATTCAAAGCACATTATGGGTATAAAGACTGTTCTTTAAGAACTGCTTGAATATGCCCCGAATTTCTCCTTTCATTCTATGCGACGTCCTGATAATTTGCATTGAACACCAATAAATATTAGAAATCTATCTCTCCCTATATCTGTTCAATCAAATTTTATTGTTTAGTGTTTCGTTTCAACTTCCCTTCTGCAAGAAATTGAGGATTCTTGATGTATGTCCATGTGCACGAGCTTGACGATAAAAGTATGAAGGTCCCGCGGATTTCAATTGTAGATCTTTATTTGCGTCATGTCTTTGTAACAGAGAGGCCATCTTTGATTAATGTGTGGCCTATGCTAGGTTTAATGATATGCTCCAATATATTTAATCAATAATGTTTATGTAGGCACCAAGTTCAATCAAAATTGCCACTGCCACCAGTTATCGATTGAATATTACCTCGTGTGATGGCTGGATGCCTTTTCCAATTGCATTAGCTTCTCAACTGCCACACATTAAAAATCTCATAAGGTTGACCTATCCACCTATCCACTAGCAGTTACCTCTCTAAGAGAGATTCCATAGTTCCCCGCTGAATGTTGACATCACAAGGAACCTCCTACCATGAAGTTCGCCATTTCGTCGTTTATTTTCTACCCTGTCATATCATCATACTGTTGGATCCTGAATTGGAGTATTCGGACTCATATCTTGATCTTAAAAGACTCTTTTCAGTATATAGAAGGTTGAATTTACCATGTCTTGTCATTTTAACCAATTTTGAAGCTGTATCCGCTCCACTGTTGACAGCGGCTACGCCTATATGTTTTTAACTCAGAGCTTAGTGGCAGTGCTTCTTAATTGAAGGCCTGAACCAAGGGCTTTGGACTATATCTTTATGTCTTTCCGCCCTATGAAATAACTCTAATGGTGGCGAAATGACTTCCTTCACTCTCCCCTGGCTGACTGCCACCCACAGCATTCCTCCACCCTGGAAATATATTCAAAATGTGTTTTTACTATGTATAAAGTAGTTCCATACGGTAATTATACCGATTTTCTCTTTTTTGTGCCCGATTTTTAGGAAAGTGAAGGGAGCAGCTGGAGATATATATATAATTATCTTCTTAGGCGGGCGATGCATAGTCTATGAATAATTTATGCAATAAAAACTAAAACGTACAACCATTCTGAATTTATCTTTAGTCAAATATGGTCGTTTTTGATACAGGGAGTAGATAAAATCACTCAATATAGTTTAAAGCTGGATATTATATCCTGTTACTGAAAAGTCTTGTTGAATTGTTGAAAAGCTAGTTAATAAACCACTAGTCAACTATTCCCTAACTCAACTCTATCATCCATCCATAATCTCCTCCATTGATTTTCTACACCACATCATACCTCACACCGCATCCGATGAGTTCCAACTCCATTCGCGCATTGCCAACTACTAAATCAGCAAAGCCACCACACATCCCATCTATCAGGAATAAAATCTCAAAAAACCAACCAGAATTTTCAGCTACCAAAGGCCTTGCACCTTCCAGCAAATAATGGCTTTTATTCTCCCTTTCCAGCCTTCTCCTTTTTTGCTTTAGCAGCTTTAGCAATGCATACTGAGCATGGGTTTCTAAAGAACAGGGCTTTTATGACCAGAATCAAGAGTACACACAAGCAGTACCAGGCAAAGATCATGAGGGTGCGGAAAGCGACAATTCTTGTGTATTCGTCTGCAGAAGGAACCATATAGCAAATATGCTCTCCTCTTAAGCGTTGCAAGAAGGCAAAATTGAGGGTCATGGTGCTTGTTGGTATTGGGGGGTGGGTTTCTTATGTTGATGATAGTTTGTTTTTTGAAATTTTGGACTAGAAGGAGGTGGTAATGTATACGTGTTGAAAACTATGAGGATGGAAATCTCAAAGTTGTGTTTAGATAGTTCTTTTCAATGACTAGATTTGGTGATTTGCTAGGAGATCAAATCCATGAAGGAGGAGCAATTTATAGAACAGATGATCAAGCTGTACAGCTACTCAGAAGGCTGCTTTAATACAGTCAGTTGGTGCGGCCTGTCAGTATTGTGAGCTTAAATTCCATTGTGAGCATGCCGGCAGGAGTAAGTTCATAGTATGATAGGTAGGGAGATGAATTATATGGTAGCAGATTCTATATGTGAGTTCTAGCTGGTCATTATAGGTAACTAGTGAACCTGATCATAGCAATAAACGTCAAATATGGCTCTCATATAAAGGATAATTTGACAATGCATCCCAAAGTACACTATATTATTAAACACAAGCCTTTCTTTTTCTGTTATCGCGTTCTAAAAAGATGGAGCCGTGACCTTTGCATCATTATATTCAGGAATTAATAAGTTGCCATTCTCCGTTCATATACCTGTATTCACTCCTATCATCCATAATAAACTAATCTTCACTTCGTCTCATCTAGCTACATAGATATTCAGACTTTTTACCTAATAACGATTTACACGCCCCTTAATACCTCTCGGTTAGATTCGATCTAATTAAAACCTTCATATATTCTTCCCGCAAGTCCAGCTCCCACGATTCTGTATCATCACGTTCTCAATTTTCTCAGTGGCATTTTATTAATTCCTCGAGTGAAGTAGCTTTTCGCATTTCTAATATTTCAGTTTCGTAAGCTTCTCCGTTCGTTCTATGTATGTACCACAAGCCTACTAATTCTCCTCATTTGTCTAGGGCAACCACATTGGTCAGCTATAATGCCCAGGTGATTGCGAGGAGGACCATCACAACAATAGACTCGCCAGGAAAGGGTTAGGGTTATGTCAGTCTTAGATTAGTGTAGGTGGTGTGATATCATTATGCCGCCTCCTTAACCAACACCTCAATGCCAATTCATTACTAAAACGCCGTACCGCAACTATCCACAGTGACAGAGAGTGACCTTTATGGATGCTTCATCTGTCATCGCATGACTTTGCTACGGTGAAGTAAAATCCCAATATATAAGATTACAAACTACTTAACTTCATAAATCTATGTACCTAGATGTAATTGATCTCACGAATTTGACCCTTGAATAGAAGCCTGTGCTCATAAATTTAAGATTCTGCAAAGTTAAATCTCGCTTAGACATCCTGCTATTCAAAGTCAAGAGTGGCTTTTTCTTCTTTAGTAGGGTATTATATCTAATAACTAGTAGCATGCGTGACATTCTTTCACCAGTGCTTAAGAGATCTCAATTTATTTTTCTAGGTACTTAGGTACATACGAGTTGCGAAGCCTAGGCTAATAATTTTACGAATTCCTGTTTTGAGCAACTTCGCTTCCATCCCGATTGGACCCAAGAAAAGCCATCACGAACTCCCCTCATTGGCATCACTGGCATCACTGACATCACTATATCTTCAAGCTGACTCTTCAGTTATTCGATGCTATTGTCGAAATGAATCGCATTTTTAAATTTGATTTTTGTGTACTCCATCGCGCGTCGTGTAGCATTAATTTTTCATTGTCTTAATTGAAGATCACGGATTCTATCCATCAAAACTACTTTTAAAACACCCTCGATTCGGCTTGATTTAATTGACTCTCACAAAAGAACTCTGCATCCAACTCATACGATACCACAGCCCACCGTCCCAATCCTTCAACCCTCCTACATCCCCCTAACCAAAACAAAACAAAACAAAAATGGGTCTCCCATACAGCAAACAAATCCGCCTCGCCTTCACCCAATCCCAAACCATGATGCAACGAGTGCAAACCGAAGTAACCCCCTTAGTAGCAGCAGGCTACCCATTAATAACCTCCGGTTTCGAAGTCCTCAAAACGACAAAAAATATCGCGATATTATTAGCCGTTGTACAGGTTTATACGGCGATTATGTTGACGGTGATACTAGGGGTGTTGGTGATGCTGCTGGTGGAGGTGAATCCGGAGTTGGAGGGGAGAGAGAGGTGGGTTACCTGGTTTTGAGGGGTGTGTGGGGTGGGGTGTGAGGTGGGGGTTGGGTGCGGTGGACGGGGGGTGTTGGTTGTAGGGGTGTGGCGGGGGGGGGGTGGGGTTGGAGGAGGAGGGAGGGGAGAGGGAGAGGGATTGTTGGAGGAGGAGGGGTGGGTGAAGGTGTGGAGGATGAAAGTGATAGAGAGAATAAGGAGAATGATGGAGGATGGAGATGAAGATCATGATGCAATGGATGATGGAAATGAAGAGACAATACATATATATACAAAATCAATAGTGATGGACAAGGAAAATATATTGTGAAGATATTGGGCTAGACCACTGACCATTATATGTGTACGTGTAGAGACATGCATTGAAATAATAGCATAAATCAAAGGATAAACATTTCAAGGATATCTGTAAGCACTTATCAACGATATGAAAGGACACTAGAGTTAATGGGAATAAAATCGTGGGGTGAGTGAGCAAGAAGAGTTTTGCAATATTCGACAATTATTTTGGTTCATAGTAGAGAAGTTATATGTGTAATTCATTTAAGTAGAAAAATGTGAATTGTGATAACATATTAAAGAGACATGGCGAGAAAAGAAAACCAATGCTAAAAGAAGTGAAATAGAAAATTACACGTGTATAGGAGTAAAGAAACAAATTATCTTTAACAGGATCCATCATGAGTGTGAAGGATAGAAACCAACCCCTTGTATATCTCTCGACTTTCCTGATTTCATAATCCAACTCCTTACTAGCCCTCCCCGCTCAACCCTAACCCCCTTTCTCCTCTGTCCCATCATCTCACTCTCTTCGAACACCACTAAGTGAAACCTCCTAAAATCCTCCACCCTTACCTCTAAATCCCCACCTTATCTGATGCGCAACCATAATCTTAACATCAAGTTCCTCCGCCCACTGCCAAACCAATCCCGGATTTTTCTGGAATCCCCTCGCCACAATCGCCAAATCCAATTCCGTCTCTTCCTTCTCCTCTTCCCCAGCAATTCCTGTCTTCCCACCCCTCCCCGTCAAAAGTGCCTCCGCCTGTTTCCCACTAGCAATAATCCCCACTGCACCAACCAACATCCTATCCCCCACCGCCCTTTTAATCACCTTTGCAAACGGAGCCTGATATCCAGGACCCGCCGTAATTTTTTGCGCAGGATGATTAGCCCCCGAACTAACATCCATAAGATCGACTCCCTTATCCGCCAATATCTGCGCCAATCGTGCTGAATCTTCTACTTTCCAGCTATCTTCCTCAAATCCCTCATAATCTAACCAATCCGTCGCACTAATCCTCAAGAAAAGCGGCATTGAATCCGGAATATTTTCACGGGTAAGTTCGACAATTTCAAGGGTCAAACGAATTCTATTCTCGAAACTGCCTCCATATTGATCCGTTCTTTTATTAGAAACCGGAGAACAAAATTCATGGAGAAGATATCCGTGCGCATTATGAATTTCGATGACGTCGAAACCAGCCTTTAATGCTCTTTCAAGAGCTGCTACCCATGCGTTTTTAAATGTTTGGATGTCTTCCAATGTCATTGCCTTGGGCACACAGTGGTTTCCGTCGAAGGGAATCGCACTTGGTCCTTTAACATTGTCGGGCCATCCGCCTGCATCTGGTGAAGCGATTGCAGCACGATCGAGCCAGGGTGCTACCATACTTGCTTTTCTGCCTGCATGACCTAATTGAATACCAATTTTCTGACCTTGGGAATGCGCAAATTCGACGATTTCTTTTAATTTTTCGCCCTGAGAATCAAGCCAAAGACCACTATCTTCGGGTGTAATTCGTCCTTCGGGTAATACGGCAGTAGCTTCTACCATTGAGAGACCGGGGCCTCGAGAAATTATACCGCCGAGATGGGCCATGTGCCAGGGGGTGAAATGACCGTTAGAAGCGGAGTATTGACACATTGGGGAGAGCATGATGCGGTTTTGGAGGGTGAGGGAGCGGATTTTTAGAGGAGTGAAGAGTTTGGGGGGATTGGGGGAGAGGGCTGTGCCAGAGGGAGGAAATTGGAGGGGTGTGTAAAAGGGGACCTAACTGATATTAGCAATTTGTATATGGGAGAGTGAGAAAGGGAGGACTTACACCTGGTGCAGCGGTATTGCGAAGACCTGGGCGTGGGGTACTGGTACCGCATGGAACACCATGCTGGGGATGGGGTGTTGGTGTCGATGTTGACATTTTTGTTTGGTGTTAATGTTTTGATCTATTGATTTGTTGTTCGGAAACTATATCAATTGATATAAAACGATCGATTGCAAAACTCGAGAAAATCCCAAGCTTAAGTATTTGCTTCCACACAAAGAGGGAACTGTTCCCCCCTCCCCCGCACTTTTGCGATGTACCAGATCATGACATCACATCTTCCTCTGGGCACTCTCCCAATTTTGATGAGTAACAAACGTGCATGATGCAGAGTACTCTAATTCGGTATCGTACGCCACAAGCTTGCTCAGGATTCTCGTAAATCATCTATCATTTGATAGAATTCAATGATTGTACCACATAGATAGCCGGGATAACTGGAGATATTTCGCGGGATGTTTTAACAATGACATTAGTAATCTTATTGCAGTAAAGTTAACCAATAGCATTGAAACTTTGATTCGGCATTTTGCCTGGCGAAGCCCGAAACATTCTTCTGCTCAAATACCGAACCGAGTATTGTCCGATAATCATGATTATAATAATAACTCTGTTATGATTATATATAGAGTAGCGCAAAATTTATTATCTAATAACTTTCACGTCGACTTAGTTATCGGCACGGATGCCTTTAAGCCGCAGACCCCGTACAGAGCAACATTGTCAATACCTATACGCATCAAATTTTCAGGCTCCACATTTGGACCTAAACACTTCGTATTCTGCAGTAAGTCACCATACAATACAAAAAAAGAAGAAAAAGAGGAAAAGAGAGATACAAGTAGAAGCTGCAGAACATGTATAGGTATGAGAGCCTTTTAAAAAATTCAGAAGGTTCATCATAGTCACACCATAGCTCGTAAAACCGATGAATCCTAGACGGTCGCATTCCTTGTGATCGAGCCTTCCTCACGTGTGGACAGTTCTTTTCAAAGCAGAGTTGAAGGGGATGGATACAGTTTCCTTCTGTCTGGGCCGGTGCTAGCAATGTTAGACGCGCCGTATTGGTTGGGTCGCCGGTGCACATAGTAAAGCCATTTCTTAGCTGTCCGATTCTTGTATGTATTCGATACAAAAAGTACATCACCTAGAGAAGATATATAAAAAGAAATCCACATTTAGAACTTCATTGGGAAATCAAGATTATTATTTTCCATGCAAAAAAATAACCGGAGAAAGAGGGAGTGGCTGGATCTTAGAGCAGACTTTGGCTTTATACAATAAAAACATACTATATGTTGATGTCAGGGATCTCCACTAAGAGCGACCTCTACTAACATAGACATTATAGACAAGATGGATACTCCGAATGCACGTTATCATATTGTTAGATATTGATGATTGGATTATTCACATAGATGTGATCTAGGATATGAGATATGAAACTTTGCAAACATCAAGAAATTAGAGGGGAAACATTTCGACAAAACGTTATGGTATTAATGGTAAATTCTCTCGAATACATATAAATCTCACTGATGCATTACATGATGACTTCATTGGTCACATCCTATTATCGTTAGCGATAGTTTCGAAAAGAATATCAGAAAAGAAATCTTACCCTCTTCAACTCTTTAAATGGTAAACAGACACAGTTCTGTACACGAACTTCATCACCAACACTACACTCCTTACCCAAAATAGTAATACTTTGAACCTTAATCCCGTTCTTGATAATACTTGTGGTATGGCTGTTAGCTGGTGTAGGTGTTCCCTCAACACGAGCCCAGGCGCCGACTCTACTGTTCCATCCAATGATAGAATAGAGAACACAAGCATCATGCTTAATTTCAGCATCCTCCAAAACAATGGACTCCTTTACTCTAGCACCAGCCCCAATGACAGCACGAGGACCGATCGAAACATTAGGTCCAAGTTTAGCGGTTGGATCGACATGTGCAGTCGGATGGATGAATACAGGTCCGAGGATATTAGCGGATGGTTTGGCCAATTCCTTGGATCCAGTTTGTGCTGCCTTTTGGAGGTATAATGCGTTGGCTGGGATAGCTGAGCCAGCGGTTTTAATTTGTCTCCAAAAATCCTTAGTCTCATGAACGAAGAATTGTTTGCTATCTGCAAGGTCGCTCAAAATATCTTGTTCCAATCTGAGAACTTCATTTCTTTGTACATCTTCTTCGTCTTGGAAAAATGAGGAATCGAGGTTCTCGGAGGATGGGTAGGAAACGAGACGTGGGCGGTCGGTACGACGCTTGATGGCAGTTCTAATGGAAGGGAAGATACATTCGGTTGCGAAGAGATAGACACCACAGTTGATCAAGTTTGAGATGTGCGATTCGGGCTTTTCAACGTAATGTAGAACTCGGCGAGTGTGTGAATCGGAAACAATGCAACCAAAGTTGCTGGCAGCATCCTCGCTGACACGGGTACCAAGAATTACAGCTTCAGCATCTCTGTCCTCAAATAGCTTAAGCATGTCGTTCAATGGAAATGAACAGCAAACATCGGCGTTAAGGACGAAGAAACGTTCTGGTCGCCCTTTAAGGATAGCATCTCTGAAATGATATAAACCTCCAGCAGTTCCCAAAGCTTGGTATTCCCTGAGGTAAACGATCTTAATTTGAGGGAATTCATGTGCGGCATCCTTAATGAAATCACGAAAGACGGACTCGTCGTAGTACCCGATCATGCATACTTCTTGAATAGAGGGGACCTTTGCGATGGCGGTGAGACAGTGCCAAACGATGGGATGGCCAGCAACTTCGAAGAGGGGCTATGAATGAGCACAGTTAATTGATTTTCTGAGCAGGAGGGGTAGGAAATGGATATACCTTTGGAAGATCCAAAGACAATGGCCTAAAGCGGGTTCCTCTGGATGGTCCACCAACCTAGCCTCATCATCAGCCTTCTTTTCCTTTGCGCAATTGACTATTTTCATAGATTTACCAGAATAACAGCCTTTGTCGCTGCTTGAGCAGCACTACCTGGTCTTTCTCTGTGAGGGATTTGTAAAGACATACTAAATGATTGAATTGATGAAGATATTGCTATGGATGTTCTTTAATAAATCATCAAAATGACATGAACAGCTGGCATTGGGTTCTTGAGTGTGAGGTTAATTTCGATGCTACTCGTGGCTTATTCCGTTGAGGGGCTGAGCTGGTCCGTGCAAATGCATAAAGTGCACCAAATGCATAAATAAGGTTAACACAAAATCATGTGAAGGTGAGCTAGTGTGATACCTACTCCACTTCCCCTCATTCTGTCTTCACTACAAGTAGACTTCATTCGGATTCCCACCCGGAACTTGTTCAACAATCATTATTATGCTTCACTTACAGCATTAGACCATTGAAACCCAAGATGCTATGGGTACTAGGAAGCCTTACTTTGGCCTCCGCCCTTCTTCCTATGTTGATATCCATAATGTAAGAAGCCGACTTGGAAAAAAAGCAAAAGAAAAGCAAGGTCAAGAATCCCAGCTGCCAACAGCGATTCCATTGGAAGACGTAGGTAGGCGCATCATATGAACATGGGGGAGAAGCTCAAGTACCCGTTCCGCGGGGTGATGAAGTGAAAAGTCTGTCAAGTTGGACTCAAAGCACCATTACCATCAGCTGGAAATTCCTAAAGCTGGCAGTGTTTCCAGGATCAAGGTCTATTAAAAATATACAGCTGCATATCTGAAGTTGTATCAGATTTTTTATTATCTATTGAATACATTTGCTCCATCTTTGTAGTTTTATAGGGGTCTATTAGATTTGTTAGAAAAGATTATATATATCTGATATTCATTTGAAAAAATCTAAAGTAATATCAAGCAAAAACAAAATAATTGATAGGATTACTATCATCCAGCCTTTTTCTGATCGGCGATTTCCAGAGCTATTGTTACAATCTATTATTTTAACTCTTCATTGGATAGAATTTTATTCACTTCAAGGCTACATGCAAACGCTCTACACTCGTCGTATTTGTCCGCGAAAGTATGAGAAAATTCTTTTTCTCTTCCAAATCTCTTTCACTCTTTCATTCTATCCATCTTCTCCAGCTTCCCTAAAGCTACTTGCAGAAGTTTCGACCCTGTCGCTATTGTTCTCTTTCTACATACTCTCTAAATTGCTGCCTCGCAATAATCTGCTCCTGTCCAACAAGTTCCAGATCGGAAAGACTATTGAATCTCCGCTGGTTGTTCTGACCTAGATAGATCTTGAGCCTTCCGCAAAACAAGATCTCTCACATTCGTTCTTGATTTTACAGAATCAAGTTCTGTGTTTGCCCTTCCATCTCAGACTTTTACAAGGTATGGAATTCCATCTTCTCAACTTTGCATCGTCTAGCATGCCGCACCACAGGATCTCAAAATTTCCATGCGTATGAATCTATAGATCTTTACAGGCGCTGATACGTGATGGGTGCAGAACGACACCTGTGAAGGTTATATAATATATCCCCATCATGGCTTTCCGAATTTCTAGACAGCAAGTCGAAGAAACCACTTCAGCACATGGTCAACTGTCAAGTCATCATTGCACCAAACTTCCGACTAGCCCTAATAACGCCACACTTTCGACGACCCCCCGGACTATCAAACAAGAGACCTCCCATAGATCAGCACCTCGGACGTCTAAAGGCGCCAAGGAATATCGTCTTTCTTCAAATCCGCAATACCAGATCGACACTAACCAGGACCTTCGAGCTCCCTATCACAACAGTAAGATAGTGCAATCAATCCTGACTTTGAGTCTGTACTAATAATGTGTTCGTTCCCAGATACGCACCATCCATCCGATTACGCCTATCAAGGACCCGATACCCGTGACACAACTCCAAGTATTGACGGTATGTCTGGTCTTCTTCGAATTGGTCTGGACTCAAAAGTCCTGATTGATGCTCTCAGTCAATTGGGAAATTATGATGTTGCACATATCGTCGATCTCCCAATGATTGCTTTAATTGGAGATCAAAGTGCTGGTAAATCATCACTTATCAGCCTATTATCTGGGATGTCACTACCGAGGGATAGTGGCTGCTGCACAAGATGCCCTGCCAATATTATAACCAAAGCAGCTGAGACTTGGTCTTGCACCATCTCACTTCGTCAAAAGTATGGATACCGCACATCAAAGACTAAACCCAAGGATCGGGATGTTACCAAGAATAATCCTTTCCCACCCTGGTTTGAGCAGGAACTCGTGATGAAGGAATTCATCAAAATCACAGACAAGGGAAAGCTAGAAGAAGCGATGAAATGGGCACAGATTGCTCTGCTCAACCATAACCAGGACTATGAACAGTTCATCCCAGAAATTGGCGCCCGTTTTGTGAGCAACAACACTGACACTGAAGCTGACGCCACACCGAATGTTGTGAAAGTCGAGATATCCGGTCCAGGACTACCCACCTTATCGTTCTTTGACCTTCCTGGTATTGTTGCTAATACTCCCACGATTGATCAGAGATATCTCATCAAGTTTTTTGAAAACATCGCCAAAAAGTGAGTATTGCTCTTTCTTTAGCCAAGCCTTATGTCTCCACCTTTAACTAGCTCAATTACATCTAACGTCTTGTAGATACATCCAAGCTCCCAATACTTTGATCATCTTCGTCATGACCATGTCTGTGGAAGCAGTTTTGTCGAAGGCAAAAGCCCTCATTGAAGAAGAACGTGCTACTAATCGTTGTATGGGCGTCCTAACGAAGCCTGACACACTTGTGGAGAAGGACGGTACTAAAGATTGGGAGAAGATTTTGAATGGGGAAGAGCATCGTCTGGGCCATGGATGGCGTGTTACTAAACAGCCTGGACCGGATTTTCAAGCGACTGGGAAGGATTTCCATCTCCAAGCCTGCGAGGAAGAGGAAGAGTTTTTTAGCACCAACGAGTTGTGGAAACACTCATGGTCTAAGTACAAAGACAAATGTGGAATTCCCAAAATTCAAAAATCACTTTCTCGCCTTCTTGCCGAATCAATCCGAAATAGGTTAGTGATAAGCTTCATTCTAACTGTTTAAGATCGAGCTAATGGTGTGCGTGTAGCCTGCCTGATATAAAGATGAAGGTTCATAAGCGTAAGGCTACCATCACTCAAGAGCTCCAGGGCCTGCCCGAGGTACCCAAAGAAAATGTGCAACTTCATTTAACTCGTCTTCTACGTAATTTCAGTCAGGATGTGGAAAATATGATGAATAGCGAACAAAATTTATCAGATACAACTTTCTACGGATCTTGGACCAAACTTTCTCGCCAATTTCACGAGTTGATATTACACAACAAGCCAAAGTTCATTCTCGCGGATAAATCGGATAGATTGATGGTTGAAGTTATCGATCTTGATAACGACGATGGTGAGACCAAGCAAGAGCCTGTACCTGAAATTTGTAAAAAACGCGGACACAATCAGATGGTCAACGAAGATAGATCAAATTCAGGCGACCAAACACCAAGTACTCCTTTGGGGGTCAAATCGGAGACTCCGATCCCTCATACTCCACGACCTATTGCCAATTACCGTCAGAATCCTTTCAGGAACACCATCTTCGAAAGACATGCAAATTACGGCTCAGGTTTCGCCAGTATTGCTGACATACGCTCACAAATAGAAAACCATACTTACATGGGTCTCCCTGACATGGTCAACACACCAGTCTACAAACATTTCTGTCAAAAGGCTGTTCGTGATTGGAAGCCTCCCGTCCAACAACTGCTTCATGGGGTTATTGGTCTGTTACGATCTAAGATTGAAAAGAGTGCGGATAGAATCTTGGGTCCATTTAGACAAACGGATCTATACAAGCAATCCATGGCTATCCTTCGAGAATGGATTGAAGAGATTTCTAAGGCACAGCGAGATGCACTCGATGAACTGTACGAGCTCGAAATATACAGTCCTTTCACTACGAACCAGGAAGAGATCCAGAAGACAAAACAAAGCCAGAAGTTGGATCTTCAAAAAGCTCGTCACAAAGTCCGTGCTGCTCGCTTTATCGATAAAGAGATATATATCAAATCCATAAAATTAAAGACGAAGGAAACCGACGGAGAAAAGGCCTGTCTCGCGGAGAAGAGGAAGCTCATAGAATTGGTCAAGCCTGACCAATTGGGTAAGGACAGTTTCCAAAATGAAATTGATGTCGCAGCCTATATCCGAGCATACTATATTGTGGCCGGTAAAAGATTCATTGATAGTACCTGTATCAGTATTAACAACCGTTTATTTCGCCGTGTCAAAGACAACATCACAGACCTTCTCGAAACCAGGCTAGGTGTTAATCATCCTCAGAATGGTAAGAGAATTCTTCTGCAACTTTTGAAGGATTGTGCTAACAAAAATAAACATAGGTCTCAACAGATGCGTAGAACTTATGGAAGAAAATTCCGAAATTGGTGTGAAACGTCGAAAGCTCCAAAATGAATTAAAGGAACTCGAAGCCTTTGAAATCAAATTTGAGCAGCTTATCAAAGATAGAGTCGGAGATGATGAGGATTCCAGTACCACACCTGCATTTGAGGAGGAAAATCATCGATCTGAGAGTGAGGATCCCGACCAATTGGGATACCGTCAACAAAGCCCAGTCTCAGAATTTTTAAAACGTCGCCGCGGCATGTACAGCTGTGACAATGAGATTAGTGAGGCTGAGAATGGCGATGGTTCACTAGCAGATCTTGAGGCTTGAAAAAATGCCACAATTTCTGCCATCACTTCATTACCAGGTCGCATCTGTTCTTCTTTAGCACCACAATCACTTTCTTGTCATATTCTAACGACATTTGACCTCACCCGCTGGTTATACTATGCAAGTTTACACACTCGCGCGATTCACCTATTCCCCTCTAGGCTTTTTTCACCACACAAATCGCTTTCTACTTGCAACACCCTCTTCTTCTTCAAATAAATTGCCTCGACCGATGTCACGCAACCTTTCATTCCCATCACATCACATCCTCAAATTCTTCACCACCAAGCAAAGTACGAGTCCTCCATTCACACCAACCCGATGATACATACATACACATACACATACACCTTTCCTCCCCTCTCCTTTCCTTTCATTTTTCAGCTATTTGTTTTATTTTCTTTCCTCCTGTTTACCTTCTTCCAAGGTTATTATGTTACGTTATTCATGTTATCAACTTCATTAATGATATTTCCGCAACAAAAGGAAAGCAAGCAAGCGAAGGAACCGATCAAAAAGGTTTCAAAATTGGAAAGAATTATAAATGGGATTTTTGTATGTATGTAATAGTTTATTTTATTTTATTTTATTTAATTGAATTATCTCTTTGAAACAACATGAATTATGATATGAATGAAGAGAATGAAAAGCTAAATAACAAACAACTCTATAAGAAGTGAAGTACCGCAATCGTAATCTCAGTTGTTTTGTCAATTTTCGATGGAAATTGAAATTGAAATGTTCTGCTTCGGGGTAAGGAGGTAGATTAATCTTACTTTGATTATTGATTTTGATCTGTGATATTTGATTTTCGATCGAGTAGTAAGATTAATATTTTTTATTAAAAATAAATAAATAAATATTGAATGAATTAAAATAAATTAACTAGTTAAGACTTATTACTATAGGTATTTATTATATAACTTAATTTTTTTGATCTCATCTTTAGATGATTAAGTCATCAAGTCCACACAGAGATATAGAGAGATATAAGAATAGCTAGTTGAAAAGGGTGAAATTCTTAATTCAGCGAATGTTAGATCTAAGAAGCGCTACATACACACAGCAGATAGAAGAAAATGGGTATATCATCTCGCTCTCTCCCACTCTTCGTTAAATTCGTGTGGAAAAAAGAAAGGGATGTCGTGATATCGTAATATTTGTGTTGTGAACCTTGAAGCAACGCCCTGAAACATTCCAGCTATGAGTATTCTCCATGCACATTGCAGTTCCGTTGCTCTCTCCATTTTAAAACGGCAGTTTAAAGCAGTATTCATCCATCCATTACTCCTCCGCCGCAGCTTCAGAATACATACCCATGTGACCAATATTCTTGTAACTACCAACTTTAGGTGCCGTATCCTTTAGTGCAGCCAAACTACCCGGAACAGGTCTAGGAGCAACATCATCTTCTTGCCATGGAGTACGACAATAAACACAAGTAACGAGTCCACCTCGCCTGCTAGCTTTCCATTGAGTAAAACAATCTTTGTGGAAATTTTGACCACAAGCTGCTTTACACCAAACAATCTCTTCAGTAGCGGGATCCATTTCAAAGACACAGATAGGACATTCGCTTTCGATAGGTTTGCGTTTGCCATTGTAGATAGTTTCATCTTCAGGCTCGTTGTGGTCATGTCCATCAGGGGCGCGTGTGACCGGCGCGTTAGACCAGATGTATTCGAGTTCATGAGATAGGAATGCTTGTTGATAGCAGAGATGCATTGGTGCTTTGTAGATGATGATTAATGCATCTATATTGAATTAGTACTGGACGCGACATGGAGTTTGAAAATACTTACAATTGATATGCTTGCATTTCTGACCACGAGTTCTCTGGTTTCTTGTCAGCAAAAAATGAAGCAAGGAAAGAGAGTAAATCACTTACTGCATCCATACAAGTACAACTAGGGGAACGTCCAATCTTGGTTTGATAAATATTACCAGTACTACCAGCAATATCGAAATCCTCACGTTCTCTTCCTTTTGCATCAACAACTCTCTGTCTATTCAACATAAACATCCGCTCCTTTCGAATCCGCTTAACCTTATCCTTAAACTTGGCATCAGGCTCAGGAATAAAGTCTCTCTCACGTCTCTCTCCCGTACGTGTATCAATATTCTGGTAAATGATAACTTCGGAAGCAAGTTGACCTTCAATCACAACATCTGGACTCTTTTCCCTCTTAGCTCTCTTTTTCTTGGGTGGTGCATCAGAAGTGGTAGAAGGGCCAGCTTCAACAGAGAGGTTGGGAATAATAGGAGCATCGGGTTCAGTGATCAATGTTCCATCACCGGACGCCCGAAGACGTGCTATCAAGTCTGCTTTCTTGCCAGTTTTGGGAAGTTGGCGACGTTCAAGCTCGGCTTTTAATTGGGTGACTAGACATTGACTCCAGTCAATTGCTTCGACATTCTCATCTCGTTCAATTGGGCGTTTAAGACGAGGCATGATGAGTTGATGGAAGGGTTTTATTATGGAAGGTATGATATATGGAGGTGAAATTATGGTAGTAGGATGAAATAATGAATGATGCGACCGTGGAATTGGAATGAGAACATGTAAATGAGAAGATGAAAATGAATAAGAAATCAAGGAAAAGGAAGATTTTCGATGGAATATCATGAATTACTTATACTTTTTTTCACCGAACATCGAAGATCTCCTCAATAGAAGACCAAGAACTTTGAAGTGGCACATACAAGATGAAATGTTTTTGGAATAATTGACAAAAGTGCAGGTGGTAGACGTGTGAGATGTGGCAATTGTGGAGGTTGCCTGAAATTACCCCACTTTTATCCAGGCAGAAGTGCTGGATTTGGCACGAATTTGGAACGAGACCTCGTGATTTGGTTGGTTTTTGGATGAGTCAGCCAGTTGTTATGTTAGTTGTGTTGCTAAAGTGAGTGAGGTTTGGAAGTGAACAAAGAAGAAATCATCACCACCGATACCTACCAAATGTCTTCATGAAGGGACACATTAACGACATTCTGTTATATTCACTTGAAATTCGCGGAGGAATTAAATAATTGATTCATCTTGTCATGTCTCAGTGTACTCGGAACTATACGTTTAGTCCGCACGTTGGATTTGTTTCCGCTATTCTTTTCATGCTTTTCTTCTCTTTTTCTTTTTCTTCTCCGTCCTCCTTCCACACTGTGACCGGAACTCTTTGTTTCAAGTGAACATTGTCAGTTAGCGGAAGTCCTTTCTCTATCCTTCCGCGCATTGTTATGCCAGCCAGTTTCTTTCAATGCTTTTAGTACAAACGAGTACTTGGAGTCACTGAAGTGATGAGTGATTGGAGTAAAGTTTGACAAACATTTTGATGATGACCAATTCTCCCAAGGCGGTCTGTCAACAAATATTTCGTCATGTAAACTCCTGGAATAACATTGAGCCTAATGAGCCACTCACAGCACATTCAACACTTTGCGCAAGATTATTCGTATTTTATTTCAAGGCGTATATTTTAAGGATTAACAATAGGTATTCTCCCTTGCCTTGAGGAGATTTCTGGATCTCTTGCCTTCAAGTCACTACTCTTCCTCGGCGCAACGCGTCTTTCATCATTTGTTGCTCTTGCCATTGTTGTTGCTGCTCATACCTCAGAACAAAACAAAAGTCCAACAGCACCAAGCATCCATTACCTGTTGTCAAGTCATCAGCTCTGAGTAAATTCCATTTCCAATCACTGATCCTCTATTAGAATAGAACGCACGAGACAAGTAATTACGGCGTCTTGCTTGTCCCTATGTTGCTTACCTCTTTTTAATTCGGCCAATTGAGCTTTGATATTCACACTTTGGTCAGTGAATCTCGCCAACAATTCTGCCACTCTTCAGTTATCAATCTAACCAGAATCCATTAGATATCTGATCACTGCCTAAACAGGCCCCTTCCTCACCTTGCCAGGTGGCCCATCAAGCAATTATGAACGATATAAAGAGGATACTAATATCTTCTCTACATGGCTCGGTCAAACTCCCATTAAGTGTGGATATAAATTAGACATTCATGCCAAATGGGTTTGCTAGAATTCATCTAATACCTCCGAATCAAGTTCATTTTCTGCTTCATCTTCTTCATCAATCTTTTCCTCCGCACCGTTCGCCTCTACTTCAAGCTCTAATACAATCACTTCTGTTTCCAGCTTCTCCTACACTTCAAAATGTATCAATTCTTCTAAAACTGCAACTCGTCTAAAGGAAAACCGCCAAGAAACCAAAAGTTTCTACCACGCAGGTTCATGAATTGACCGTCGTTATCATCAGTTTACCAGAGATTTGGTTAAACAAGCAAAGATTATCGCTGCTCGGAGGGAGATTACTTCAGGTTCCCCTTTGTCATTCGTTGTGTAGCTGAGCGAGCAATCCATGCTCGTAAACGATTCTTAAAGTAGTTCCAACAAGCTCGCCCTGAGGATGAGGCACCACATAGCATTTTATTGGAGTGCTAGAAACCGTTTTGGACATTCTAAAGCCGTGTTACGGAAGCTTCCAGGCAAACAATGGACAATTTGTCAAAGAGAACCTAAAGTAAAGGAAAATGTGAATATTCCAGCTAACATTTTCGTCATGTTGGACGTAGACGGTATTGCTAATGAAGACCTTGCTACTTCTAGAACCAATCTGGAATTTCTAAGCCCCCAACTAAATTCACTTCAGTGGAAAGATACGAGCTGGATGTGGGTCCTGAAATTGATGTACCCTCCTTTGCGTCTTGCTTTTTTGAAGGTTTGCATGAGAATCAAGACTTTATCAAAGATACTTAGAGATATAACAGGATACTCACAACTTTGTTGAGCACAATCCAATTCCTCCCATGAAATACGCCTGGCTCTCGAACATTCGCGTCAAGGGAGTTGATGAGACAGTCGAAGCTCCAGCCCAGAATATGTATTGTTCGCACCGAAAGGAAGTTAAAGTGGAAGTATCACGTATGGAGGGGGACCAACAATTCCAACCATCTCTGAAGCTTCATAAGGACCATACATCATGGCATATTCACGGGTCGTTATTCTAAGACAACTCATGAATTTTACAGTTTGACCCCTTTTCGTTGTTGTCATTACCGAGGTTACCTTACTATTTGCGTTGTAATGGATACTGACATCTCATAGCTCGAGCATTATTAGGTATAGATTATTCCTCTACAAACTTACCAAGATTTACAACATCGACGGCAAAACCAAATTCAATGGCGTAATGTCTACGATAAATGGAAACAACCAGACGTCTCCAAGCTTCTTGAACAAGCACATTTACCTACGAGTGACATGAAACTCGGAGGTTTCACCATTGCCTGCTCTATCTTTCGTCCCCAAAATATTAGCGCTCGCAAGTCAAAAGCTTCCAGCGTCGCAAACTAAGAAACTTTCAATACATCATTGTACCCCTATCCGAATCTTAACGGACTCCGAGATTTCTTACCAGGGAAGATGCAAAATATGGATACTGACTAAATAACAGCCATACGCAGATGTGATATCCTAATGGCACATCTTCATCTCACGCCACCTAAGCATTCACTCTCCCCTATTCTACGCTAAGACGTCGACTTTAAGGCTCTCTCTTACAACTACTTCTGTCCGATAAGATATTCATTACTTACTTGTACTTCGGATGATTTCCTCACTTGATTCAATTGTCTTTTTGATTACCTTGTATGTTTTATTTGATGTTTTTGTCGGATGGAAATAAGTAGATGGATTGAGATGTTTTGGAGGGAAGTGCGGAGCGGGATTTTTTGTATGTTTGGATTTTTGGGCTTTGACGGATTTAGAGGGCTGAGGTGTAAGGGGATCATTTTGGTGTTGTAAAGGGATGGATGGATGGATAGATAGATAGGAAGGGGAGATTTGATTTTCTGTATACACAGCTGCTTCACTTATCATGAATTCCTTATTCCTTTCGGCCTCAAAACATCTGTACTTATTCACAGACCACCTCCCAACTTTCCCGAGTTTAATCCGATAATCTTATCTAAGCTCACATGATCAATTCTTTTATTGGTAAGGAACACGAACCTGTCACCAAAGCAAACAAGAGCCTAACATTTTAGAGCTACTACCGCGTCGTCAAGGTTTCTATCCTACAATTTCTACAGTCTTCTCATCAAAGCTTCATTATCTACCATTTCAGGGCAATCGCGCATTTGTTTTGAGATATCATAAGTGAGATCTCTTATCTTTCATCTATTCTCATTTTTAATTGAGTTACGAAACTGCCAGGAAAAGTTCACGATCTTTTTGGCGCAAACGTGGAGTTTGCTTGAATATCATCCGCAATAATGCCTCCTCGTAAGTCGCATATATAACTTCCTACAGAGTTCTTCAACCTCAATATAGCTGGCTTCTTATCATAAATACTGGTCCCTGTTGAATTGGTATAACCACTTGACATGCGCTCACCTTTTACAGAAATCAGCGACGATGAACGATCGGTTTCCGATGCTAGCGAACAAGAACACAAAAATGCAGCAAAGGTTAGAAGCAAGAGAGAAGAGTCACCCGAAGAAGAGTTGAAGGTTGAATCGGATCGAGAAGCTGATGAGGGAGAAGCAGAGGGGAATGGACAAGAAGAGGATGAGTATGCGACGGACTTTCATGAATACCTGTGTACAATGATTAATGTGTCTGCAGATTTGTAGTTGAAAAGATCTTGAAGCATGCTATTGATGAGGAAGTAAGTGGATTTGTTTGTCGTTAGTATAAAGGTATCTCTAACACTTCTAAAGGGAGTCTTGAGATTCCAGGTTAAATGGGAAGGTTATGACAAGAAGTCGGATTTGACCTGGGAACCCGAGAAGAATTTGTAAGTTATATATGTTCCTTTAAATCTTTCTTGACTGATCTTGGATGCCTAGGGAAACTGCGCAAGACATACTTAATGCGTATCTCGAAAGCGTTGGTGGTAAAGAACATCTTATGGATCAATTCTGGGAGAAGAAAGCGGAGGCAGCAGAAAAGAAGCAAGGAAAGAAACGTGGTCGACCAAGCACTGGTGCCACTACTCCTCAAACTAATGGAAAGAAATCGAGAAAGAATGGGCATCCTTCTTCATCAACACCACCCGCATCCTTTAGACCACCAACGGGAAGTTGGGAAGATGATGTTGTTACGATCGAAGCTATGGAAGGGCCAAATGCGGAAGTTATTGTCTACTTGACATGGAAGGGTGGAGCCAAGTCACAGCATCCATTACATCAAGTATATAAACGTTGCCCACAGAAGGTAAAGCTTCCAAATTTTTATTGAGCGTTCTAAGCTAACGAGAAAAATAGATGCTCAGTTTCTACGAAAGACATTTGTACAAACCCATGCATATGACTCCCTTTTGTGTACCAGGCTAACAATGTCGCAGGGTTTTCAAAAAGACTGAAGAGGATTCATAAAAGGACTGAACCACGGAAAGTTGTTTGCACAAATCTCACATCTTTCATCTGATCATACTAGATCATTTGTCTCCAATCCCATGTGACTAATCCGTCATACAATCAATGTACCTCGAGCGTCCGCAAATTCCACGTTTCCTCGAACGTATTATCCTCCCAAGGATAGGCTACAATCATCTCCATCATTTGTTCCCGGTCCATACTTTTTTCCCTTCTTGGCACTAATTGTGCGTATGTAAAAGGCTTCTGCATACTCAGGTTTTGGTTTTGGTTTCATTGTGGTTGGGTTTTGCACTTCCATCTGCCTTTTTAGTAGCAATAGTTTGCGATTAAGACCATCAGCGAGAAGGCTTCAAGTTACTCAATTAATACCAAATGTGACCTTACCTCCCATGGCTTTGGTCACCATAGTATTAATAGCGCGTCGTGTACTCTTAGGAATAAAATGTCAAAAGGAATGACAATAAATAAGTTAATTGAAATGTGTCCGTCGGAAGGTCGGAATTAGAGATGAATATGTGTAAGGTGATTGATTGACTGGTTGATGATGGATAGTGAGAAAGTACGCTCGCTCTTGTATGTCTTTTCTTTTGTTTTCTTTAGGCTTAGTTTAATTTTGGTTTTATTTTGGTTTTGGTTGGTTTGGTGTCGTGGTTTGATAAGTATGGTAGTCTTATGCTGTGTTGTGTTTTGTTAAATCAGCTAGCTAGCTAGTCGATAGAGAATGAAATGGATTAGAATGAAAGTATGTTTAGTTGGTGTGTGTGGTGTATGTAGTGTATGTGGGTAGGGTAGTCTTGTGAGTTTCTGAAGTTTTTTCGTGTGAACGAGGGATTAATGAGGTTCTCGATATTGGCGGCGAGCCTTGATTAAGTCATCTATGGCCCATATATTCTTGCTAAAAGTGGTATTCGCTGGGAGTCAGAGATGAGTATAAACTACCTGTATGCCGTATAGATATTTCCATGGCGCTATGGCTCAATAACACTCAACTTGCTATCTCGTTTCCATAGGCAATCGCCATGGAGAAGAGAGTCAACATGACCAACAATTCTCAACAATAACAGCAAACCTCCCAAATGTCATCCGTCCGATCTCGAACATACACATTCACTCACGAGCACAGCTATCTGCACCAAGGTAATAAATATACGCCTATAATCCTTATCCTACACGTCGTCCGTCACCTAGGCACACGAGATCCAGGAGTTAAGAGATCTGATTTGGTTATGGATATCTTTGGCTAGGGGATTTCTAGTGTTATCTTTAGTCCATTAACCGTTTTGCAAATGCTTCCCTGGGAATATTTCATGGACGTGTTGTTTTTACTGGAATGGTTTAGTCTTCACAACAACGCCTTCTTTCGTGGTTGCGGAGATCTCGGTGGCAGAACGTGTTTGTTTGTCTTTTTCTTCGAGTTCATTTTGTTTTGTATACATACAGCTTGCTTTGCAGGAGCATTGAATTTACTTTGATATACTTGCACTTTTTATGATTTTACAACAACATTCATTTCACCAAAAATATGGATTCCCAATAGCTTGCTTGTTCTTTTGGTCCTTTTGCATTATCCACTATTGAGGTAATGTATCATGGTTGTGAAGTGTAATATGTGGAACGGAAAGCGCGGGAAACATAAGAGGATCGAGAAGTCCATCATAAAAGCGGATCAATTGCCCCTAGGCTTTCTAAAGCGCTACCCGTCGCACCTCCTGTCAAGCTCAATATCAAGTTCAGACCCGTTGCAGCAAATAAGAAGCTATAGCTTTGGAATTGCATCAGAAAGTTTTCGACGACATGTGCCCAGATCAAAGGATGTTCGATTTACGTCTTCAACCTATGGTCAAGTTTGATACAAGTCTTGCAGCTCGCAGACCTATGGATACAGAGACGACCTTGAGCGCAACACAAACTCAGCGACTCATGCACTGCTTTTGCCCGAGGAGCTGTTCGAGTTGAGTCTCCTGTGGCACTATCCCGTCTTAAAAGAAATAATAGCCTTAGTCCCAAAATATGTATCCATGGAAATGAAGTGTGTACTTCGCCAAGGAATTTAGATTTCTGAATGAATTTTATTTCGCTGCAAGGTTTGATGTTAAGGCAGGTACATGTATGTGTATCATACAAGAAATTCTGGGACTAATTTAGACTCAATTTCATAGTAATAGAAGCAGTAGTACAAAATTAGATTATAGACCTCCATCAAGGAAGACCCGCACAGTCGTAGAATAGACATGACTATCAAAATGAGCCCATAATATCTAAAAATATCTTGGGTTTGAACCTTGGCATAACTAACTCATCGATATTCATTTTACTAATCAATTGTACTAATTAGGCGTCATGTACAATATAAAATAATACTATTTGCGTATTTCAACTTCTGTGCGTTCCTAATTTGATCGAATATTCACGTGAGAATAGGACCGTGACATGTCACGATATGGCGACAAGATCAAGATTTAAACTTTGATATGAGCGGTGTGAATTTCCATCTAAGGAAGGATCTTGGGTATAAATGAGGAATGTGTTGAAATGTAGAAATTCGGCAATAGATGAAAGAAAATTGATGAGCCCCTGAAGATTTGCAAGGCTCAAAGGAATTTAAAGGAGAAGGTTGGGTTCGGGTTGTTTAAGCATCATGGGCAAGTTTAAATATTAACGTGGTGTACGGGGATAAAAATGCCGGGCCAGGGCATTTGGTAAATAGGTAGATAGGTAATGGTAGAAGATCCGGTGGATATGTCTGGCGATGTAGGAGGAAGAGGAGTTGGAAGAAGCTAACAGTGGCTAGGTGTACAACCTTGAGGTTCATATTCAGAATACAAGGCGATATTATCATTTTAGGGAGGAATTTCTTATCCCGCTGTACAGTGACTTTACATTGTCCTACAATGTCCGACGTACCATAGTGGCCCTTCTCCATTATGCAGTCGGCTAGAACCAAGAGGAGAGAGTTTGAAGTTTTTCATCGTAGCATACACTATACTATGACACTCGGCAGACTTGAAATAACATCCATTGGTTCATTGGCTTTGAAAGAAAAAAGTTGTGTGATTTTGTCCAAGGCATCCCTTATGAAAGAAGTTCCGTCTGTTCTCATTTTCCTTGTCACGCACTGATGGGTAAGAAGTCTAAGAAAACAATTCGACGAGATAAGAATCAAAGGAATTGAGCGTGCTCCAAGCTAAATCACGCATATTGCTCAAAGGCATTCAAGTACCGTCCTTGCACCGAAGAATGTTCTTCATGTCATTTAACTAATACACACTGTATATACTCCAAAAATACAGTCACTCCACCACTTAATGTCAGAATATAGATCCGGGCCGCCCGCTTTTGAATTGGGTAGTAGAACAAGGAATATATCAGAATAAGCTGAGGCGCCTTTTCCATTGACTTTGTACGTGTGGTTTTTACATTGCCTCTCCAGGTTTTTGAAAGCAACATTGGGTGCTATCACAAGGTTTGGTCTTTGATTCGCGGCATTTCCACCATTCTCGAAAATTTTGCGATCGAGTGAAGTTTCCATTGAGTTTATAGTAAGATACCAAGACCAAGGGCGTTCAAGCGATGTCGTTGAAAATCGTTAAGATTTTTGGCTGCGTGTGAGAACCTTTCATTCCAAAAAAAAAACGAGGCAAAATTGTCAATATGAATAATACAGGGTGTTGTGTTTCGGTGTTGTAAAAGCCTTCAGCACTACCTTCAGAACCATGGCTTGTGTCATATCTGGATCTTTGCTACGGACAACCTGCCGGCCCCAATATTGAGAAACTCAGCAGGATAATAAATCTCTTCTCGATGTGCAACCTTGTCAACATTGACACAGAACCCACCTCTCTGGAACTTCACTCTAAAGTCTGTTGAAATCACTCGCGTCAGATATTGGTTAGTTTGATGGCGATTTAAGTCACTTTTCATAATGTTGTCCATGACTGAGATACGTGACTTTTGAGGCTCTTTTGGCTGAGCCATTAACGCGAAGGTCTTTTGTTGGACATCCGCTCGAATGATACCACAGACAGTCCATATATTTTGAAGATTGGTGTCCGATGTCAACGTGACTTTCAAGCACTTGAGACTGGCCTTCATCCAATCTCTTCGGAGTTGATTCCTCGTATGTTTTCCTGGTCCCATGTAGTTGCTAGTCTAGTGTTCTAGGTCCGTCATTGGAAATATTGCTGTCGCAGTTATTAACATTAAGAAGAAGTTGCTTATCGCTAGTTCGCATCGAGCTGAAGAAGCTGGCTCTGATTAATGTAGAGCACATCCCCAAATGGATTCGCCGTATCGCTTTTAAGCTTTCTGCGGGCGTTGACAGGCATGCAATCTTATCTATTTTGACTCGGTTTATTCTTACACAGCCGTCATATATGATCGTCATTTCCAGAGTTTCCAGGGGCGCATTGGCCGGGGGCGCCAGGTCGAGTTGGTCGATTGAAGCTCTTACAGATTACAGTTCCCGCCAGTTTCATGTCGTCGCTGCAATCATTATAAAGGTTTCCTACTGGAACAAAGTGAAGGGAATCGTCAGAGGTATTGTGAGCTGCGCTTGGTGGATGAATGACCAGCATTACTTCGATCAGGGTGAGCTTTAGATCCGATTTAGTGATCCCTCGTTCTTTCAGTTCACCCCATACCACATTATATCTTCGGAGGTCTATATTCGGCTCTATGACGGTTACCTTGTAAAATTGACCTGATACATTGATCGCCATTTTGCTTCGGTTGGCTCGGGAGTCCTGTGATTTTCAGACCTGCTTTGACCCAGCCATCATGATTCCTTTGCTTGGTATCCTTACGTTGGTCCAAAATTTTACTTTTAGCTGCTGGCGAGAATCGCAGCACATTCAAAAGAGCTTGACTTACATTGTTTGAAGTAAGCCCAGGCTGAGCAGCGACGTTCTCTGACTTTTGAGATCGGATGCCGAAGAGTTGGATGCAGTATGACGAAATGCCGAAGGACCAGATGCTAAAGACTTAGACGAAGATGACTGTGCATTGAGCCTCGTTTGCTCCTCTTCTTTTTTCAGACTTCCCAAGAGTGAACTAAGTCTGGCGGAAGCAGAATTTGAAATGAAAAGACCAGACCAACATAGTGAAAGGAGCAAATTGGAATGTGCATGAACATTGATGGTCTTTTTCCATGGGAAATAATCAATTTTCATACCAGTTTCTCTTGAAAGGATATCTACATCGGAAAACATCTTTTGCTCAAATTACGTCACATCCTTGGCTCATGTTTGTTAGGCATTTTTTTGACTGATATTTCGAGTGGTCCTCAAAGCACCCAAACCCATCAGGTTGTGGGAAAGTTTTGCAAAATAATTTGTGCAAATCATGCTTTTCTCTTGGTATCCATTCCAGTAAAGAATAGCTACTATCACATAGTGGTAAGAAAGTGCTACGTGACTGGTGTTGAGATATCCATTCACAAGTTTAAATGTTGATTGCGAACATTTGGTAAGATATGACCGTCTGTTGGTATGCTTATAAGGATTTGGTGCTTGTAAAATTGAGACTCCTGCGAGGTATTGCGGGTTATGTGTCGTGTTTACCATGGTTTGTCCTTTCCCCCTTAGATGGACCCGCAAATTTCCATAAGCGATGCGAAATCTTTGCACCACCCTTTTCTCCAACAGCAGGATATTTTCCTCGATTAGTATAATAGAATTGCAATAATGTGTACTTTAAGTATACACAAGGTATAATTGATCAGGCTATGAGAGGATCAAATGATTCACGAACTGGCCTCGGCTTATCACAGCCATGGTGTATGTCAGGTAAACAAGTCTTCAAAGTGCTTATAACGACATGTAAAATCGCTGCCGAAGTAAACAGGATCGCGTAATGATTTCTTCATGCCACTGGCATGGATTATATTAATGAGCCTAGTCTTTATGTATTATATACTGCCGGACCAGTTCTTCTCTTAGAGCCTACACAGACTAACTTTGGCAATTATAACGAAATTGCGCAGTAGCTGTCTGAGAGATGATTCCATTCTCCACGTCTAACACGGCCAATAATTTTTTTCTAAGAAAATTTGCGTTTGTTCGTACACTTGTACTACCATATCTTAAGACTGGCAATACTCTTCTTTGGTCTAGCACCCAATATCACGACTTTTCCATGAGTCATTATGAATTCGATTAGGGATGAAAATTTCATCATCAAAATAACATCCTTGCTCACCCATAAAACTTCAAAGTCTAAACCTTGATGTCCATGGACGTTGAGACTAGAAACAAGGATCCTAGCCTTTGCAAGATCTTGTGCGGCATCCCGGTCAACAACCTGCATATAATCATGCATCAAGCAAGACTCTTAGTATGTTCAAAGCTGCCGATATGGTTACCGGAGCTTTTTTGTTTAACCTCGGGAATATGTTTTGGTATTGTAAGACTTCCAATTTCCAAATCTGCAACGAAGATTTACATAAAAATAGATAGCCGGTAATTTTCATATGGCGACTTGGATTTAGCTTTTCAAAAGGGTAAAGTGAACGTGCCGCTGCGGCAAAGAAGCGGAATGAGAATTGATGACATCTACCTCACCATGTGGTAGATCTGGCGTATTAATTTTCAAGGCGGAATTAGAGTTCATCGTAAGGTTCACTCGACCTCCTACGACACCTGCCTGCAGTCGACACTACAACTCGCAAGCGGAAAATTATTTAACCCCTATCTTGACTCGTTTGACAGCCGACCAATTCCGCGGTCAACAGCGTCAGAATCTCATTTTGTGAGTGGCCAAGAATGAGACACCAGGCAACGTTGTCATGCTCCAACACCTACAGCAAATCCGAAACTGCATTCGGTTACCATTGATATTCAGGGCCAGGACGGAGCTAGAAAATTCTGGATGCTTTGACAAGTGCGATTCTCGAGTCAGTCAATCCGAGCAACGAACCCATTTTGAAAGAATAAATAAATGAGTAAAAAAATATTCGAATGGAGTATTTTCATTCGCCCGGACAATTATCATAAATTTCAAACGGTTTTTTTCCCACTAAACATTCGAATCAAACAACAACACGACTCTTTCTCCCAACAGAAAAGGCTTTTTTTTTAACAATGAATCAGGATGCAATGCATAAGCATATGAACACCTTTCCCATCCGTCCTGTCCGAACTCGACTCCCTGATTACCCGATCCTTAGACGCATCGTGGAACGAATCAAAATATTCGCAAAGCAGAAAGCCACGTTGTTGAATATTTTGAGTTTGTGCTTGCTTGATTGATTGACGCTTGCATGCATATTCTAGAATATCCTCATTTTCGAACACCGGTATCCTTGAGATATCTATATACCTTGGCAACATCCTAACTCACATCTTGGGATTGACATCATTGATCTGTTCCCCTTGCCCTTTTGTCCCCGCAGAGGCACCGAGCCGCAATATAATTTTTTTCTTTGGCAACCATCACGATCGTGAACCTTATTCCATCTTGAATCTTTGATATTACGTTACCCCTTTCGAATATGAGAGGCCATAAAGGTCTGTTTGTATTAGTAATCGTCTTCTTCTTCCAACTCTGACACATCTCTGTCCACTCAAATCGCCAACTTCAAATCTAGTCGGTCATTTTTTCGGTATGCCCCACTTGAAAAACTCCTGCGCCCTGGGGAGACGGGGACATCATCATCTTTCTTTTCAAAGCGAGGTACCTCCCGTTTTGGATGTTGGTACATGACTACATTGCATGTGACTTAGATTTGTTGGTTGAAAAATCTCTGCATTGACCCAGGAGAATTCCGTTACCCAAGTGGAGCAATGCAATACAACAGTAAAAGAAAAATGTCTTTAATGAAATGATGATGGATTCCAGGAAGCAGGCTCCGAGCTGCATGTGACTTTTTATCTACGACGAAAATTCCAAAAATGTGGATATATTTCTTCGGCTTGATTTTCTTCTCATGCTGACTTTGCATAAGATATGTGCGATGCACACGCTGTGCACATTGCCACACTAGTAACACTACATCACAAGAACCTCGGAACAAAGCGTGTGACATGCATGGAGGGGTAAAATAACAGTGGGGATTCCAAAAGAATAAGGTGGGTTGTCCTACCAACAGTCAAGAAGTGATTGCCAGCGATAAGCTTCTAGATCTTAAGAGATCACGGTGAAATAGATGGAAATATCCACCCAAGGACAAGGGAGGAAGGTCTAAGAACCACACGCTGAGAAAAATGGAGAAGGTCGGGTTTGTGCTCCAGAAAATTTGAAAAGAAGCTCCAGTTTACGAAAACTGGATTGAACGAAGCGAGTTTGAGATCTGTAGAAAAAATTGGGTTGATCATCTGGAGAATTGGAGCTGATCGCTTGTCCAGCTGGGGAATTCTTATTATTCTTGGGGCTTCAGTTTCTGACATTTGAGGAACCCTGGTTATCCAGAAATTAATGCCTATCAGAATTGATGATGGATGATGAATGGGGATGCCGAAAATCTTTCCTATATCACAAGCTGTCAGCCTTGTGCTATCAGTTATATTTTTTAAAGAGATTTGAATGGATGAATTTACGATTGGCTAAGAATCATGACGGTTGGTTTCATATATTCTACTCGGTGGAAGATAGTGATGGGTCTCAGAGATAATCATGCAGCCTGCAGGTTTTGGAGATTACCGCCTCCTTCATTTTTACCGAAGATAAAATAAATTGAACGAGTATAGCCAAAATACCCTGAATATCATCTCCACTTGACTCAATCATTAACCACTGCCTAATGCAACATTACCACAAAAAATTCTACCCACTTCCGGTATCTGAAATCTGCATCTGCATGTGAGTATACCGGCGGGACTCCACTTTGCTAAATCTGTCTTCCCTAAGCTCGCTCGTAAATAGCTACATGTTCGTCGGACGTTGGTGCTGGCAAATATCATCAACACATCCACCTATTGTCCTTTCAACAGTCCAGCTGGCACACACATACGAGCTTCAGAGCTCTTTTGATAAACCACAACGTCTGTACATCTGCATCGCTCCATCTCCATCTGTACTCCAGCCCTACCAGCTCACAAGCAATCAAACATGCATTGTCCCTGACCATCTTTTTCTTTCAATGCGCCATCTTCTGCTATTTACCACTAAGTGGGACCTCTTTCTGCAAAATAGGAGGAAGAAAATGAAAAATATCATCATCACGGCCCTATTAATTATCGTTTTTATAGAATCGATAACCATTGTATTTTCCCAGACTTGCGAGTAGTTACTACTTTAGGATACTTACTTGATAAAAATACAGTGGCTAAACGTGTACATCTATGATCCCCTTCCCCCCTTGCATACATAGCATGGGCACCGCCGCTTCAGATCTGGAACGAAACTACATTGTATATCGGAATCCTTCAAATAGCAAGCCGGTTTGGTCTAAATTTTGTACGGAGTAGTCCAACGGAAAGGAGAAAAGATATGATTTTTCCAGAGCATCGAATTCCTTATGGGCATAGTAATGGTAATCTAAAGTCTTGGAAAATGATGCATCGCTTGATTCCGTCGCTACCGCTACCGGCACTGCTATGTAAGATTCTTTCGCTGCGTACCGGCGTCGGTATTTAGCTTTAGATTCGGCTTTTCTTTTTACACCATGTATGAAAGAATTGTGAGTGCCAATACTATGCTAGCAATGTAGACAAATCTAGTTCTAATACCGATGCGTAAAATTCGTAAGAAAGGCGTCCGCGCGAGATGTGAGGTTAGGTTAAAGATTTTGACGATATGAGATATGATGGTATCAGTGTTTTTGCGGGGTCGGATTTTATCCCGGACCAATTTCACTGACGGTTTGGTGGTTGGATTATTCTTTGGTATCTACAGAAGACGACCTATACAAATGCATAGATACATATTGCGGAGAGATAGAGTATCAAGGTAGAAAGCGTTACGCTCATTACACTACATTCGTAAAATGCCAAAGCAAAGAGGTTGGAGCTCAAGCTCGGTTTTTTATGTATACTGCTGACAAGGGGGTATCCCACTTCGATTCTTTACCAATGTTATTGAAGACAGCAACCTCAAATAAAAATATATTCAAGAAATATTAATCAGATATTCCAACAATAAGGTTAAGTAAAGGTTCAATTAAAAAGAAACCAAACTCAGGTCCTAGCAAATCTACCCATAAGCATGCGTCTACCCTTTACTGCAGAATATTATAAGCGCGCCGTTAGACACATTAATATCAAGAAAGTATTGAAGAATATCCAAACAATCTCACCCCGCCGTCGCAAGCTGGCGTACATCGCGCTCCTACATATCTATCACCAGCACCACAAAACAATAATCAACCAATAAGAAAATTCCATTAGAAACATAAACATTTTTATAAACCTTATTATTCTTAAAAATATAAAACTCAAGAAGGCATTCTGGCTCTTCACCGCCGTTATGCATGCACAACACACATTAACACACAATTAATTTTTTGGGATCATCTGTGAGTTCAAAAATGGGCGTTGTGTTCCATGGGATAATTATCCCTGGTCATTCATTGATTGTGCATGGTAACCTAGGTAGG
This sequence comes from Sclerotinia trifoliorum, assembly GCA_905066765.1. Lineage (NCBI taxonomy): Eukaryota > Fungi > Ascomycota > Leotiomycetes > Helotiales > Sclerotiniaceae > Sclerotinia > Sclerotinia trifoliorum. Next base: position 1,466,122 of record CAJHIA010000033.1, read on the forward strand.
TACATTGGATTGTATTTCTCCGTCTGTTTCCAAAAACCAAGCGAAGCCCTGAAGAATGGGGATGTTACAAATGGTTTGTTCTCCACCGGGCTGAGATCACTTTGGCGCTCCAATTACTCCTCTTTCCTTGAGAATTATGTTTTCGTGCGGTAGCTACGTGGTATTTACGCGCCGTGCCGTTGATAGACATGTATTTACGTATCATCATCTTTTCCATACCTTATCCAGACAAAGCGTTTTCTGTTTCGATTATTGGTCATGAGATAGATCTGATATTGTTGATGCGCATGTAGATTTGGTATGGAGAGAGGGGCCTGGGAGACTTTCTATATTTGTAACTTCGTGATGGGCTTAGATAGGTAGGTGGTTGTGTATGGGAAGCCTTGTAGGATTGAGATGTGCGATTAGATGGGTAAGATAGGCAAGACAAACTGCCACCCCCTCCTTTGATCTGAAGTTTGGGCTTAGATTTTCCTTGCTATGCTGAGTTTCTGTGTATATCCGGTGTTTGAAAGTGAGATGATAGTAAGACACATAGGTTACGATATAATTCTGTAGTATCGATAATGGTGATAGTAATGTGTGGATTACCGAGCGTGGGGAAAGGAGGGTGCGTGACTGTTTGATGGAAGATGATGATGATTGATATACCCTACCCTCCGGAACGAAATCTCACCTTTCTGACCCACATTCATCCTATATCCTCTTCTGATATCCATATCCAATGTAAAGATGAATAAAACTCTTCAACTTTATACTAGCTTACTGTATATGACCCCCACAATCCTATCCCGTCTCCCCAACTCCATCTCCAAAAATTTCTTCAATGAAGGTGACCATCCCCCACGTTATCACAATCTCATCTCATCTCATCATCTCATCATAATCAAATCCTTCTTCAACAATACAAATAACACCAACTAACACCAATAACACCTAAATATAGACCCACCAAAACACAAATTCCCATGCTGACGTTCGCTGACCACCCATCATTTTCAGCCCATCTAACGAGAGATGGCACACTCCCACTCCTATCAAAATGTCATTCATCCATCACTGATTCCATACACCCATCCCATCAACGTTTATGAATTGAAATATTTGTAATGGTGTAGTATTAGATGGCGCAACAGTTTCATTCGGTACGGACCCTTCCTTTCGAACCCCAGCTAAAAAATACCCGTACCCCTCTGTCCAGACCACGCGACCAGATTGTTACCCCTGAATTGGTAGCTTTTGTTTCACGGTGCCTTACCGAGTAGGATTTTTTGAAAGAGGAATATATAAACTGAGACTTATTTTTATTATATTATATTTCATCTGTGTCCATCGATTGTACATGTGATGTGATATGAAATAATTAATTAAAATAGTAAGTAATGAAACCTGTGGTGTGGTAATAGATAAGAGTAGTACTGATGGTGACAATACCGTTCAGTTACTGTGTTAGAGATGTATGATGACCGGTATCAAGGGTTCAACTCAGTTAGTCTTGATACTACATGGCATTTTGGAGAATTAAGGTACCCCTATGATGATTCCGAGTGGTGGGAGGCAAGCCGGAGGTTTATAATCATTGATAGATATATCTTAGACATTGTAATGATTCGTTTCTAAACTAGACGATAGTATCGGATGTGAAATTATGAGAACTTATTCATCAACGCTTCTTGTCTATTAAAAATATTCAATTAAATTCATAGAATTAATAAAACTTTATTTCCTGAATATCTGATCTCATTTCTGTCATTATAGAGAAAGATACTTGAATACTACTCTGTAGTAGTAACATCACACTCCGAAATATCTCCACAGGTCGGCCTTCCTTTCCATCCCCTGAACATCTCGCCTAATCCCTTTTCCCCCTTACATTTTCCCTCATCCACAATACATCCATTGATCCATCATCTTCCCATCCCACCATCATAAATTATCACTACCCAGTCGAACCCAAAACCGAAGCCTCTATATTGAGCGAGTAGAACGTGAGTTCCAAAATCTATCCTTCTAGAAACATCCCATGATGACATTTATCACCGATTAGAAATACTTATAGCCTAACCCATACTTAACCTTACCCATCATCAACTATCATTTCTACCCATCTATTACACTCAGATTCCAATCGTAATATCACCTAAAACTATATTTCCCCATCATGATATCTATCAACATCAAAATTTTATTAGAATTTGAAAATTCCTTTTATAGAACTCAATTGTAATATAGTTTATAATTTATTTAAAGAAATGTTTATTTATTCTTTATTATATAATATATAATTAATAAATAAATTGAATTAAATAATTTGCTCTCGATCTTATCAATCGAGAATGATGTATACATCTTAGAATAAATAGTATCTAATCGATATAAAGTTTTATTAAACTAAACTCTAGATTATTATTAAATTAAAATTGATAATAATAAAGGTCGTTTCAAAGAGTAAAGAGCTCAGTAGAGGTCCACTATATAGGCCTACCTAGAATGAAGAGGGAAAGTGTCGCTTTTCGTAACAACTATACCATCCCATCCCATCTCATTATAAAACTTAATAGCAATTTAAGTTCTTTCTCTTTCTCATTTTCACTCTCACTCTTATATTCTCTTTTCCTTTCCCTCCCCCTTTCCCTCCCTTTCCCTTTTTTCCCCTTAACCCACCCTTTCTCATCCTCCTTCTCACCCTCTTCCCGTTTCACTCTCATGCACTCAAACTGCCACTCGAATATCCCTTCACTACCAACTCATCAATTTATCGATTCATTCTCATACCAGCTTAACATAACTTAGTTTATAATTCCTTACAATAGCATACCTATCACATTATATCTTATCATTATTTCTATGCATCCCCATGCCTATTCTTATACCCATACTCATCTCAATCTCCATACCCTAAATATCCATCCCAATTCATCACCTACGTACCTACCTACCAGCATACAAACCTTTCATTCCATCTCCAAAACTCTTCCCCTCCCACCTCCAAGATTCCCCCGCTCAAATTCATAAAATCCAATAAACCCAATAAAATCCCCCTTACCAATCCATCCCAAAGAAACCCAACCCACTATTCCACATTACTACTACTTCAAGAAACTATAATCCAAATCCAATCCAAACCAAATCCTACCTAATTCCCCGTAGAAAACCAAGAATTCACTCTCATCATCACCACAAATTCAATACTCAAATAAACATAAATAAAACCCTTCCCTTTCCCTTGCCTTTCCATTTCTTTATTTCATTACCATTTACTTATCATACATTCTCATCACCCAATCTAATTCCTCCATTCCCTTCCTATCTCATATCATATCCATCTTTTCTTCTCTCTTCCTCTCCTCTCTCCATCATTTTCATCCCCTTTCCATCCATCCATCCATCCCATCCATCCCTCCATCCATCCATTCCATCCATCCATCTATAATTCCATTCACCACCCCTTCTCTCCTTTCCCCCTTCCCTTTCTCCCCCCTTTTTCTCTCAATCCCAACTTCCCATTTCTCAACCTCCCAAATCCCCAGAGTAAGAGTACGAGTACGCGTACGAGTATATATATGCATCATCATCATCATCATCATCATCATTATATCCTGACCAATTCAATCTACTACTACCCACCCTACCTAGTATTGCATAAAATAAATATAAGCAAGTATAAGTATTACGAGCATAATGACTTTATGATTTATGTAGTCGGTTGGTTGTAAGTTTAGAATTATCATTCTTGTAATGATATCGTTTACTCACTCACCCCCAGTCTCACATTTACCTCACACTCAGCCTCACACTATCCACAATCCACAATCAAAAATCACAAACAATCAAGTAAATAAATTTAAAATTATATTCATTTTCATTCCACTCTTTTCCTCCAAATGAGTCCTTAACTCACTAACTATCTAATCTTGCTTGCTATGCAAGTCATAATACAAGTACTGTTCTCCTTAAACTTTTAAATCATCCACTGCCAATCCCATTCCTATCCTCCCAATTCCATTCCCATCCATCCAGATCATATACAAAGATTCCATGCCACCTATCAAAAGGTTCATAGTAATCTTATCTCTCAAAGAGGGAAAGCAAAACTAAAAAGGATTTTCTTCTTAGAGAAATCCATGGTATCATCCCAACGCCAGTAAAGAAGTTTGCTGGTATCAAAACACTTAAAAAGATGGGTAAAGAAATTAATCTTTCCCTTCATTCATTTTGCTTTCCCGGCAAAGCTTTTTGTGTTAAAAAAAAAAGAAAAAAGAAAACCCAACCAATAATTCCCATTCCAGTTTGTTCCCATACCCAGTCTCTTTCCCTCCCAAATTGTGTGGGCATTGAACAAATTTCATACCAAAAGTATGAATTTATGCCCGAAGAAACGAAGTGTAAACGCCCTGAAAATGATTTGTGTGGAAGTTTGACCCTTTTCTTCCCCAGTCGCTATGTGAATATGTATAAAAAAAAGCAAACAAATATCCCTCCGAATCCTGTGCTGTAAAACAATCGCTATAATGCAAACTGAAAAGCAAAGACATTAATTCGTGCCCAATGCTGTGCCGCATAATGATCCGCACGTCATGTTTCTATGCCAAGAAACTCCATGACGATGAATGCAGTTGACTGTGAAGTCATTGTAAGACTTTATGTACCAGAATGTAACATAAAGTCGAACGTATAAATTGTATACCACTGATGTTACTCGATGCGCAAAAGAGAAACCCATTACATTATGCGACTAACACGAGATAGTGATCAAAATCTACCATCCTTTAGAATGATACTCTCCTAACCCTTGACTGAAGTATTGATTCCAGCTTGAGTTAAGAGCTTGATCATCCTTATCCATATAAACCTTCTCAGGGTATTGTTTAAGGTTTTTAACATCGTGTGCAGTATGTCTTCTCTTAAGAGCAGCGGCTGCTTCGTTGACGGATGACTTTTGTCTTCTCTCCCATAGGAGGTTTTGGCGAAGACTGACAGTCAATTCAGTGGCGAGCATGTTTCGTCTTGTGGTTCTTGGTGAAAGTGCTTGGTGATGTGCGGTAGTGTTGGTAGTTGTTTTGATGATTGGTTGAGCTCCACGAGGAACTTCGGCGATTGATTTCAGTCCTCTCATCATGAGAGGAGCTTCATCGGATTCTGGTGATGCTGCAAGAGAAGGACCATTTGGCGAAGAATTTCGGGAACGTCTAAGAGCAGGTGTTGATCGAGAAGCCTCGGTGGCAAGTGCTTGAGCACGATCATTTTGGTGAAGCATTGTAGTAATTAATGATCTTCTTGAGGTGAGTTGTGGTCTTGAGTCGACGCGTTGAAAGAAGGTCTTGTCATCGATGCTTGCGTTTCCACTATCCTCAACTGAATCCTCCCAATCAGAAGAATCATCATCGTCATCAATGGCACTCTCATCAACATCATCCTCGTCATCAGTCTCGAAAACATCATCATCGAATACCTCCTCTTGAATGGTTCTCGTGGCAACTTCTTCTTGGAATGAAGTTTGCTTCTTAGCCAAAGGCTTTTGCAGTTTGTCAGTTATTGAGCTGCGTGGTTGCATTCTGTTTGGTAAAGAACTCTCGTCTTCATTTGATGATCCACCGAAGCTGAATTTAGCTGGCTTCTTCTTTTGGAGGGTTAATGGTTTGTTGTCCATGGAAACTGCTTGCTCACTAAGCGAGTCTTCACCTGAAGATCCACCGAGAGCGAACATCTGCTTCTTCTTTGGTGCGAGTGCTTTCGAAGTATCCGCTGCGACGATATCGGCAGTTGGGATTGATGATGGCACAGTGTTGAGTGGCATTGAACGCATTGAGCTGCTGACATGTGCTGGGGAAAGTGAGAAACCTTTCACAACCGAGGTAGCACCCTTTTCAGAGATGGCAATAGATGACTGAGTGGTGGCGGATTGAGCCGATGAGTTGGCTGATGAAGACTCTGCTACAGTGGCAGATGATTCATATTGTGGTTGAGTGAATTGTGGTATTCTCTCGGCGAGTGGCGCAAGGAAAGGTGTGGTGATGGTGAGAGGAGCCAAATCTTTCTTTTCCTTAATAGTTATAACCATCTTCTCAAGGTCATTGGGGGTGATGTGGCGTTCTCTTCCTCGACTTCTGCTATTGCAAGAATCTTGTCTGCGAATTTGTGGATGGGAGATATCGAGAGGGGAAGCGTCGGTACTTTCTTCGAATTCAATTGCTTCTTCATCGACGACCGAATCTAAGCTTCCACTCAACTCTGGGACATCATTCGAATATTGACCTTCGGAACTCCGTGAGGATATTGAGATTGCGGGTGTGGTAGCATTTGCTTCTGAAGTTGGTTCACAGCAAAAGGTTTCTCGTGTCCATAATCTCCAGCTTAAGTTCTCTAATCTTCGACCTTCTTCTAATGATCCCGCACACCTAGAGAAAACTATGAAGAAATGTTAGTGTCTTGAATCATAGGAATGTCACACGCGTAACAATTCCATGATGTGATGGTGAAGAGGAAGTAAACTTACCAGTCCACATGCTGTAAAGGTTTTCAACATTTCTAGTGTCAACTTTATGAATGAGTTTGGCATCGACGGTCAAGACCGGCGCATTTAATCTGGAAGGCATGATGAAAGTCTTTTTTGCTCGAACGCACGAGCTGTTGTAAGGGTGAAGGCACGACTGCGGGGAGAAATCGCGACTCAATCGCGAAATCGTGGAGGAATGTTGGTTTGTTATTGATTGAGTTTCGTCCTTGTGATGGTATTTGTATTTACAATAGTCAATCTAGAGTATTGTAAAAGAGGGTTGAATAAACGGTCTTTGAAAAGTATCTTGAGGATTTTCGATGTGGGTTGTATGTAGGTTCAAGTTGGGGGTTGAAAGTGTGGAGGAGAAAACGGGGTGGATGTGGGTGTGAAATAAGTAGGTCAAGTATGCGCTTTCGGAATAAATTGCGTTCGTTTGAATCGATGATGTTCCGGCGAGGTGCGGAAAGATGAATGGGATATGAATGGTATCTTTATTTTGTATGAAAGGAAGAATCGAGCGGAATCTTGTTGAAGATTTGGAATCGGAATCGAAGATCAATCAATGTGTCTTGTTACACTGAAAAGAAGTTGTTCAAGTGTAAGTAAGGTAAGGGTACTGGAATGTAATGTTGATTGATGTTGATGTTGATGTGATGTTGATGTGATGTTTGTATAGGAAGGATGGTGATAAGACGATGTTATTGTAGGTAAAATGGTTCTTGGTGGGTTGTGTGTGGATTATAATAAGAACATCTAGAAGTTGATGAAAATGGATTTGTATGTGCTGGTCGGCTTTCTTTTAGACTGACTACCCTGCCTTGCCTTGATCATTTAGCTCTACCAGCAGAAAGGCGGAAACAGAAAGGCGGAAAAAACTGTGGATCTTTTCTTTTTTAATTTTCCCTTTCTTTTCACCACTTGCTCGTTTTAGACCAAATTGTCGGTGAATTAAAATCAAGTTAGGCCAAGTTGGGTCAAGTTAGGTCAAGTTGGGTCAAATCAAGTCAAGTCAACTTGGGTTCCAACTTTGGGGTTTAATATGGGAAGTAAAAAGAAAGCAAAGCAAAAGCATTAAAAGCAGGGCTAGATTTCTGATCTTTTCTCTTCCCCGGTGGAGTGGATCTGAGGATTTGGAGTGAACTTACGAAAAGAGTGAGGGAAAAGAAATAAGAGTACTAATTCATTAGTGCGTGATAGTGGAGGAGTAATACCCCATTTAGTATTAGTCAATGTTTGACAATGATCAATCATCTATGACCGATCGAGTCATTTGGGTCATGCACTCTTATTGATTATTGCTTCGTTTGGCTTAAGTTAACGGCCCTTTCTCATTCCAATGAGCGGTGGGCTAATCCTAATTGAGTGATTTCGGAATTGCATTCATTTTACCTAGGTTAGGTCACTAGTAGTGTATTTATTCATGTGCTCAGATTGCTCAGATTCCTCAGAACCTGAAGACAATCTGTGATCGGTTCCATACTTTCTTGATCCCTGTTTACCTTTTACCTTTTACCCCTGGTTATGATTGAAAGAAGCCTTCCGAGCTTTTTCACTTTCGCCATGCCATGAGGGCCAGACAAGATGGTGGGTTGAATAAATGTGGGAGACATGGAAAGACGTGATGGGGAAATGAGTGAGGCATGAAAGTAAGTAGAAACGAGTAATAATTCCACCATACTAATCAAAAGAGAGTATAAGTAAAGCATATACATACTTAGTAGCTCCCAATTAAGAATGTACATTGACTCAGTCAATCATCAAAACCCAACTCTAACTGACGATAGGTCATTGCTTTCATATGCAATCACTACTGTGGCTGATTCGAGTTGATGTGATTACTCATGTCAAACGCATTGGGATCGATTGGAAGTTTAGGTAGATACGGAATACATATCGACCGAAACCTTCACAGCGGATGTTTTCAACAATTCGAGCGCAGCGAGCTATGGGGGTTTGGGGGCTTGTCCCCATAGAGAATACGTGAATGATGAATCTACCCTTCCTCTCTCTTCCAACCACATCGTGTTAAATCATAAGGAATCGACTTCGCCGCCCGCAGGATACCAAGTATTTCGTAAGAACTATGCATTGATGAGTGGGATGAACAGGATGAACAAGATGAACAAGACAATTACCGACAAAGTAAGGATCATGTGCACGTAGCAAAAGCGCCCGGCTCACTCTTCAACCACCGAATGTACAAGTAAGTACCTAGTACGGAGTACATACATACCCTATCAATGAATGTCCATTGACCACAACCCGGATATTTTGTCAGGGCCACCAGACTTTGGACATTTTGTGGCTATGGTTCAAATACGGGGTAAGTTATGTTATGACTTGACTTGTAACTTGTAACCTGTAACTTGCAAATACAAACCATCAATGAGTGAGAACTTAGCGGTAATTTGAGTTACAAAAGTCCGAGCCTTCGTTCCCAACCATTTGGGGATGTTATAATCCACATACCATCTGATTCGTATACGGAGCCTCCGTATGATTAAAGGATTGGCGGTTATGGTATCCATTGATGAGGAGTACTGGCACGTGTTCGACTTTCATATCTTCAACCGTTATCGAATTGGATACCGCAATTGCAATTGTCCAGATGGGTCTCCTTCCCCTTGAGGTCATGTATCCCTCATCATATCCATATCCCCATTCACCCATTCACCCATTCACCCATGAAAAGAATGGATACTTTGGTATGGAGTATGTATCCCCAGTATCATACCGTCGGGTCAGTCATATACAATCAATCCCATACAATATCATAGCAACATCCATAAAATCCCACTCCCAAAAATCCAAAAGTAAAAACCTCACCTCCTTACCTAACCATCTATACTGATGTAAGTCTTACCACCAATAAACCTACCCCTCACCCATCCAAAGTACTCCCTCCCTCTGTACACCTCATCAATCAGCAGTCCCTCCCAAATGACCACCACCAAGCCTAACTATAACCCCTCTCCTATCCATCTGCACACGTAAAACGCAACACCTTTCAAGCAGGAATACTTTCTTTCATCCATTCATTCATTAAGCCCGTCCAGCCTTAAAAAATAACTCGAATCTATTAGTTGGTAATCCATCACCTGCGAACAAATGAATTCAGGAATAAATGAACAATGAATAAATGAATACCTCCGTAATTAAATCAATGAAATAGATAGATAGATAAATACCTAGTAAATATCACATCTTAATAATGTATGGAATAAAGCTAGATAGATGGATGTACCACTACCGACCGGTATTACAGTACCGCGTAGTATCAAGTACCTAAGTAACCCTGCTTAAGATCTTCAGCCGGGCTTGTTCAGTGTGTTTTGGGGACTTGGTCGCTTAATTTCGTATGAAGGTATCGCCACACATAACGGAACGGAATATTTTACAGAGTATGTCAGTATAGCATATGTGATTATATAATCTTATATATATAAAGGATAGAATAATATAATGATATGAACGAAAGTTAATTTTATAAATAGTAAATTGGTTGGTTATTTTATTATATATTATTCTATTCTATCGTATTCTATTTTGAGATTCAAGATCACAAAGATGTTAATGAAATAATAAAAAGAGAGATAGACCTCGGATATCCACCATGTATGAAGTGAGGTTTGTAAAGTCCGAATTGGGAGTGGAAATTCTCCGTGTCTATTTCTATCTCTGATGCCGTCATTTACAATTCTGAAGTATTGATAAGACTTGGTAGTTATTGTTTATATATATATTTATTCATCCATCTATTCACTCTCTACAAACTCAAGCCAGTAACAATCAACACAATATATATAGCATACCATACCAAAGTATTTCAAACCTTGTATGCACACAAGACAAGATCAGGGTTGATAGGTTATCCGTTCATTCATACTACCTAATACTGTATTTCCATGCCATCTACTCTCATACACGTATCAAGCTCCCTATTGCCTGAACTTCATTGGCACTCCTTAGAGCACTGTGTATATAGAAACCCTGAACTGAGATCGATCAGTTTTGCATACTAGATACTTATTCAACTTCATATATACTATAGCCTCATCGTCCACGTAAACTATATACAAATTCTATACACCGTAGTATATAAAACCACCTGCCTACACTTACCTACCTACACAGATATTTTAATCCTTTAGCCCTCCCTATAAACCCATCACCTATCACCCAAAACCTAATATAATAATCATTTCATTTCATCCATCTCTATTCTAAAAAACCTATATAACTAATCCCTCAATACCAACCCAAAGCATACATCAAACAGGAACCGGAAGCGGAGCCCGAAACCCGGAAAGGGGAAACGAGGGGAACGAACGAACGAACTTGGATTGTACTCCCTAGATAGATAGATGTATGCATGCATGCATGCATGTATGCATATACGGAAGAGAATGAACGAAAATCTAATCTCATGATATCCTTTCCTTCTTTTCTACCTTTCTAGAGCAAAGAATGAAAGAATGAAGAAGAGCAATGATGTATATATGTAAGTATACAAATCCCTCCCTCCCATCCACCAAAACCCCCAACCAAAACAACATAAGATATACCAAAAAGCCCTCTAGTTATCAATAAATATAAACCTTACCAATAAATACCTCCCTATATAACTACATACAAACTTTTAGAGAGTACATACATATACATATGTACATACAAGTATTGTACTAGATATCCATCCATCCCAATGCAGTCCTTCGTTTCATTTCTTGTTCCCCGCAAAGTTAATTTGATCTATGTGTATATGTGTATGTATATTATATGTATGTATGCACTTCCCCGGGTTCTTTTGGTTGGGAAGGGGGGTATAGTAGGTTATGGAAAGGGGAGGAGAATGTTAACACAACATTTTCTTGGGAAATGCTTAGGATTAACCTTACCCCACTTCGAACCCCACGTTTTTGTAAGTACGGAGGAGGTACTTGGGTATATCTCCCATCTTGATTCTTAGTAGGTACTCCCAGCCACATATACAGCTGGTGGAAATTCAACCACCGCATCATTTCCATCATCTATTTTAATCTCAGCCGTAATGAAGCTTTCCTTATAAGTGTGGTGGTGAGATGATATTAATCCAAATACCTATATACCTACCTAGAGAGATAAACACTCGACTATAAAATCCAAAATTCAGGTCCAAGATCAAATCATCATCAACAAAGAACCTATAATTCTATAATTAGAACTATAACTTATAAGAGCGCGTAAAAGCGTTACGCTGATCTCCTGTCTCCTGTCTCTTGTCTCCCGCCTTATTTATAATGTATGTATATATGTATATATGTATATATGTATGTATGTATTATACTCCTGTTAACAATATCAAAGCAGTGAATATTTATATTTATATAAGTTCTAGCGTTTAGAGAAACTTGAATTTAACAGTATCTAGGTAGGTAGGATAAGGTCAACTTTGTTATTACTTCTAGATTCTAGAATTTGTAGGAATAAGAATAAGAATAAGAATAAAAATAAAAATAAAAATCAACTCTATAAACAAGTAACCCCCAGACTTCACTCAACACACTGACAATTAATCAAGCCAGATAGAGACAGGATAGGATAGGAGAGGTCGTCTGCTCCAAACCCTGGTATCTATCTCTGAATACCTCGGTAGGTAGGTAAGTAAGATTATATTTCAACATCATGACATCAATTGATCAAAGTTTCAGGCATTCTAATGTGATGTGATGTGATATGAACGAGGTTGAAACGAAGCGAATTCAATACCTACTGTACATACATGTAAGGTTACAATACCAGCCAGTATCTAAGAAGATTGTTTCATGAGTTGTTCGCGCCCTGACCCGAGTGAGTGTATGAGGATGGGGAATGAATGTGCAGATGACCTTTCTTTTCTATTTTCCTACAGGAATCCTACTCATAGAGTATACAGTGTACAGTACCTGATTCCTTGAATTTTGTGTTGAAGAGATATATCGACGTAAATGATTTGATGATTTATTAACCTAGGAGTTTGGTGTTCAGGTGCCATGGTTTGGTAACCGTTCTCCAGATTTCCAGGTGTCATCCAAGCTTCCCAAGGTTGGTTCAACACGGCGCGAAGATCCGTACCAAGTGTGTGTGAGCGGTCAGGTTGAGAATAGTTGGGTGTGCAATGGTTACATTGTACCTGTCTGTGCCTTACTTACTGATTCACAATCATCAAACAGATTGATGATTATGATGTTTAGGGGGAATGGAATGCAATGCGCTACGACAAGGTGCGATGCGATGCGATGCGATGCCATGAAATGACATGAAATGAAATGAAATGAAACCCCTGATCATTTTCGCGTTGTCCTTGAGCGTGAACGTGAGCGTGAGCATGAGCATGAGCATGAACATGAGCCAAAGCACAACAACGCAAGAGACATTCCATTCTTCAAACACTCGAGTGTTGAATCCTGGGAAGAAATTGCAGAGCAGATGATCAGGATGGGCTATGATCTTTACCTGGACTATGGGTATATTATCTGTTGAGAAGGAATACCTAGTAATTAATATCATTCGTGGATATACAAATGAATGAAGTAATAAAGGAATCGAAAAAGTTCCCAAGAACCTTGAAGTTGGAAAAAGATGAAAAATGATGCCATGCGAACGATGGTATGCGCTGCACCGAATTGTACAACGCATAAAAATATTCACCAATTGATTTTCGTCATGCGACTCAGCTTGATAACATCGAAATCGTGCGATACCCCAGAACCTGAATCCATACTCCCTCCGCACAGCGGCGTACACACACAAATGCCATTTTCAGCCCTGCCAATTTCCCCATATATAACCAACTCCGCAGATCTACAATTATAGATATTGAATCACCTCATGTCATATCATCTCATTTCATACTAGGTATATCATAACTAGGTATATCATATCATATCATATCATATCATACCACATCATATCATACTCGTTCAAATCCCAAAAAGATAATCCAAAATCCATCCCAAGCCCTGATATTATTAGGCAGACTGTACCACCATGTCATGTATCACGCACCATATCATCCGCATTCCCTTCACATCACCATCCATCCATCCATCCAATCCATCCATGAAAACCTCCAGTAAAATGACCTTTCAGACGCGAAGATCCCATCTCCTCCTGCATTCCTCTCACCGCACAACTGACTCCGCACACAATGCTAGTCATAGGTAAACACAGGTGGCCTTAACCAGAGAAGATCTTCCGACATGTTGGCGCAACAGCCATGTTACACGCGAAAGCAGATGACTTATTTTCCGGGGCACATAAGGTTACTGAGCATCTGCAAATAAAATATGGAATATGCAAGCCATTCTATCAATAGGATTGAAGGGGAGAAATCACGAGGGGGTAGCTATCATTGCGGTGTTGGCTATGTTGGTGTGGAATTGTAAGATAGCTGAATATTACTTATTAAGCTTTGCCACTTACTTCCTCAGCCTTTGTTTTGCTGAGAGATTCGATTTGGGCTTGGAAGATTTTACGAGATGCAGATGTGGATGAGGATGAGGACGAATGATGATGTGGATGAGGATGAGGATGAGGACGAGGACGAATGATGATGGTTGGGGGTGAGGGATGAGGGATGGAAATTCATGTTCCGTTGGGTTGCATTGGATTTGACGCGGAAGTAGAAGCTATTCCGATGAAGAATGATAGTTTTCTTGTATGTATGGAGTATACTATTCCATACCCCGTCACATACGGAGTACACAGTATACCAAATGCTCAAGCAAGAGATAGTTTATTCATTCAGCCTCATTCGTGCTTGTGTTTGAGTAAATTCACCATGTACCAATTCGTACTCTACTCTAAACACAATTCCCTATCCTATTATATCTGCACCGTTTATTTATCCGTTCCATATCCGCTCCTTTACGAATCAGGATTTAAGATCAAGATCCCCATCTATGAAACTATTCCTAGTTTAAAAATCTCAATCTCGATGAATTATCAACAAAGTCTAATTCCGCGATCTCACTATCTAGACACAAAAACAAAGAAACGAACAAAGTAATAGTCAAAAAAAAATGATAAAATAAAACAATTCTAATAATAAAAATAAAATAAAATAAAATAAAATAAAATAAAATAAAATAAAATAAAATAAAATAAAATAAAATAAAATAAAATAAAATAAAATAAAATAAAATAAAATAAAATAAAATAAAATAAAATAAAATAAAATAAAATAAAATAAAATAAAATAAAATAAAATAATAATAAAATCAAACTCACAATCCCAACAATCCATTCATCCCCTTCTCTTAAGGACACAGATCTTCATCTATCTATCTATCCATCCATCCATCCATCATCCTTCTAAAAAGCCCCGAAGAAGAAAAAAACTTTTTCACCCCCGCCTTCTCCTCACCAAAACCAGATTTCGTACACTTTCCCACCGAGATAGTCTGTAGATCTCGCTGTACAAAGGTCCATCCCATCCCCATCCCCATCCCATATCCCAAGCTGTCACATCCGCATGTTTTAGGTTCCGTGGTTTTTCCGTTCATGTGATATGATATGTATGTACATCAATACATCATTTTTCCTTTATGCTTTTCCTTGGAATAATCCGGATATGATACTCGAGTATGTGGAGGTTTTTGGTAATGGTAATGGTAATGGTAATGGTAATGGTAATGGTCGATCGAACGATCGCCGTGGTGCTGGGATTTATTGTACTGGAATAGATAGATACGAATAAGTGAACGAATAGAATTTTCTCCGTCCTCCGTTTTCCCATACCTGTTTTCGTGATTGCGGAGGAGGATTTGCGTTGCGTTGCGTTGCTTGGAACTTTTTATCACCGACCGGTACATACTAGGTATCCTCTCACGTCCATTATTACATGGTATATTATTATCCGGGCCTTGTTCTCGACTCTCCAGTCCTCCGTAATTACCTCCCTACCTAGTAATTCCAACGGTTTCCAAGACCTCATCTATTACATACATACATACATACATACATACATAAATACGTACATATATACATACATACATACATACAATATATCGTTTATCGGAGCCAAGCTTTTTTCTCGGCACAGTATCGGTATAGTATCGGTATTCTTTAAGGATAGGGGATAAATAACTACCGGAAGGCTGAAAGCACATCATTTATGCATGTACTGTCTTGATGTGATGAATCAAGCCGTAATTATTATACTTGTACAGATCGGGATACAGGATGTAGGATCCGAGATGATTGAGAGGTTTATTTATTGATAGATAGATGTATTTACCACTTTTGAGTTTGACGGATCTTGGAAATCAATCGTAAGATTTGCTTGTTCGTAATCTTACATTTCCCCTGATACTGGTACAAGCATAGCATACCTAGGTACTTATTTGTACGACATTAAAGTTCAACATATGATACATGATACATAATACATAATACATAATACATATATCCATACCAGCCATCTATCATAAATACCTCCTCCGAGATCAGCTGAACGAAGGCTTCTACCATTCCCACATACCAAGCTATCCAAGTATGAACCCCCGAAAAATGGAATTCGCCACCATCTACAAGGAACACCTCTGTAACCTTATACACTTTGTAAACTCTGTCCACTCTATCTGTCCACTCTATCTGTCCACTCTACGATAGAAACCACTCTACGCAGTTACAGAGTTATCAAACTACGCTCCACTACCCCATGACACTGACAGGTCCCGCCCGTCAACCCCGCACCCCGGACATACATACATACATACATACCTAGGTACCAAGGTACCAGACATACTCCGTACATACATTATGAACCACAGATCCACAACATTTACGGAGTAAATACTACAAGTAAGTAAGTATCTACATCTACTTGTGTATCGACACATCTACCTACCTAAAAAAGCCAATACATCTCATACAAACGCACAATTTATATATTTGATGCTCATACTCCACGGATCTTCCGACTCGGAAAAGAGTTTGTCCCGGGGAAAAAGTCGGGTGATATGGAAGGAGAAGAAATGACAGGAGATGAATTGTGAAATGAAGGGGGAAGAAAAGATTACATAAACCAGTAGATAGAGTCGAGGCTGTTTGTGATCGAGGCTATGTTTGGGAGGGAGGAAATCGGATCAGCTGCGCTTGTTTTGTTCTGTTAGTTGTTAGATGTTTGGCGTTTCTTTGCTTGTCATGCAATTCATTCATTGTTTATTGTTCACATTTGATATACACCTACGGTATAGCTACCTACCTATCTATGCATGCCTTAGGTATGATCTTCAGATAGAGATGAAGATGAAAAAAAGATGGAGAGGAACAATGTAATCCCCGATGAATTATTCCGCGACCCTTTTGTCTTTATTAATCGATAATTAATGAATTTCATCGTTACATTTTCCGTCTTCTTTTATTTATCTCGAACTCGTATTCATTTTATTTCATTTGAGAAAGGGGACTCAATTCCTTCATTTCATTCATTCATTTATTTATTCACTATTCCATTCATCACATGAAGAAACGGAATCTTTCATATTCCATATCCCATATCCCATTTCCCTCATTCCGCTTTTCATTCATTCGAAATCTTAATTCCTCGATAATCGATAATTCCTCGAAAGTAGACTACAAAAAAATCCCATGATGAATGATGGGATGGAATTCCCCGCATTCTTTTCGAATTTCCGTTGATTTATCCTAGAAAAATATTCAGATTTGGAGATTGCCGTGAGAATTCAAACAAAAGAATCATAGATGAGAAAGAATCACATGGTTTAGTAATTCCATGTATTCTTTATCATTGATCATGAGGTTTGTTGATCTTGTTTGTTTGTTTGTTTGTTTGTTTACTCTCTCTTTTCCAGTGACAGTTGTCGCATCTGACTATCGAGGAATCGAGGAATCGAGGAATTGAGAAATCCCATTCGTGCGCATCGTCATACCGCACATGGAATTTTAGACCGAGGCAATGGAATTTTGGTACGGAAAAACTCCATTTACCCTCATCCCTCCTATGAATCCCTTGTCTGACTGAGCCTTGCTTGTTTTTGGACCGTTTTGTTTATCATCACGAGACGAAGCATGGTTCGCATGGACTGTTATTTTTTGACGGGCGAGACAAAGCTGAATCCAAAGAATTGGGAAATGATATGATTAGAAAATCGAAAGAAACAATAATAAAAATAATAGAGTAACAGGGATTCGTATTATTTTTCTTTTTAATTTATTCTTTTTTATTTCTTTTTTTGAACCCTGAAGAGATCAATAGACAAGGGAAAGCGAAGAATTACCGGATTAACAGGCGCGGCGGGTCGCTTGGATATCCTACCGCGGTTGGGCTGGGAGATTGGAAAAAACGCTCGGGGCAGCGCGCACCGATTTCTTTTGGGAAGGAACCTTGAGGGTTTTGTCTGTCAATGTCAATGTTCTGGAATGGCTGGAACATTTCGAACCCTTTGAAAAGCGGATCTTTTCCGACAGGGGTGAGATTCGGGGACCTGGTGGATGTCTTTGACATGTGTGTGATGGGGAGGGGGAGGGGGAAGAAGGAAATTGCGAAATAATGGATGGGTTAAAACTCGACGGGAGGGATATCACAGACTTTGATTCAGGTGATGAGCATCTGATTAAGCTTTGAGAGAGAAAAGGCTTGATGGGTCCCTTTTTTTTGCGTACTTTTGACTCGGACTACCGATGGCTTGACGAAACGGGAATTGTGTTTCATTCAGCATCGAGTATTCAGTGTGATGAAATGGAATGGAATTTGGAAATGGTGAACAGACTTTTGCTTTTCTATGAACTATTTGGGGCTGGAGAATATATTAATAGAGTTTGCATTTGATACTACATTCGTATGCCATGTGGTTTGAGTCGGGGTTTGAGCTCCGTGAAACGTCTCTGAGGCTTGTTTACAGAGTGGTCATATGATCATTATTCTCGGCGGGGACCATACATATACTTTCCGGCTGAAAACCTGAATCGTACAGAGTATTGATTGATACAGCCCAGGACTTAGTTTACGAGTAATGTGATGGATGCACCTAGGTAATGAAATGTAACGAATGACAATATTCAATACTTTTCATGCTATTGGCCGTCTGAATGATTAAGGTACCTACCTACCTACCTACCTAGGTATGCTTCAATCGCAATAAGCAAATGCATGAACTATATATCTATCAGCTTTGCATGCTTTCACTCGTTAGACCAAATGCACACGGAGGTACCATACATAATAACCCCATGCGTTTCTTCAATCAATGTCTGATGTAAGAAGTTCATGCACGCACGCACGCACGCACTCACCCACGCACTCACTCACTCACTCACTCACCCACCCCACTAAATCACCCCCTTTTTTCTATACTGTACTTTATTAGGGACTTTACTGTCCACCGTCATGGGGCCGTCCCGAGAAATAAAGCTTGTCAATTTCAATTTTCTATCCAATGTTACTCAAATCAAACTCTTGGGAAATTTTTGGTTTCCAATGTCGACATACCCAGCACAATTACTAACTAAGTGAGTGAGTGAGTGAGCGACTCCGTAAATCTAAGTAAAGCGACAACAACGTCATCTGTATCCCACAAAATGTCAACCTCATTAATTTCATCTCCTTTTTGACTTTTTTATCCCTCACAACCCTTTCGCTCCACTCTCAACGGCGTCGAGTTATCTTTCGACTCCTTAATCACCCACTGCCCACTTCCTTATCCATTTGACGTGCCTTTTTTTATGATTCTCTCCCGTCGAACCTAAATAGCAAGTATGGCAGACAGACAGTCCAAACCCCCAGGTTCATTCCATTCCATCTCCTGCACAATGCGCACATATCGCTCGCGTCCAAGCCAGCATAGCATAGACGCCAACCCATCTTCCAAAAATACATCACCCCCCGACTTAAGGCTTCTGGAAACCTTCTTCTCTCCCAATAATTCACTTGGATGTCTTTACCAGGTCCGCATTGATGAAAGAACCCGGTTGTGAGGTGTGCCTTCCCCGAGTACTAGACACGGAGTAGGGAATCGTTGATCTCATTTCTTTTTTTGATGGTGCTTTACTTCCTTACTGGTTTAATTTGCTTGATTCAAACTTTATTTCGGGGCAAACCCTATTATTTCTTTCTTTTTTCTCCTGGGGTATTATTTATTATTGATTTCTTTCTTTCTTTGGATATTTGACATATTCTTCATTTTTTGGAATATTTATTTATTTAATCGCCATCACGTCACGAATGGAAAATGGATAAATCCCGTCGTCGTACAGGAGAAATACCTAATCTGGCATTCCGCATCAAAATCCTTTTCCTGCAATTTCACGCACATTTCCCTCCTCGCTTATCGAGTCCCTGCAGTTTTCTTCAAAAATAGTCGGATGAATAAGATGCTGTTTTTCTCTCTACTCCTACTCTGTTATGCATATTTCATACATACACATATACATACAACGTTTCTCTGTCTTGCACGTTGCAGTTGCAAGTCAAGCATTACAGGGGATTATAGTTATAAGCAGGATGCATTGTTCATTGAAAGTAAAAGTAAACGGTGAGATAAGATTGCTAGTCTTCGCGGAGCGAAAGCTTTCCCTCGGGGAGAACGGGGGGAGTGGATGGAATGGGGAATCCAAAATCTCACCCGAAGCGTGCTCCGATGAAGGATTTCTTTCTACATGTGATACGGGGCAAGAATTGGATGAGGGAGGTGAGTTTCTTCAGCGGAGAGGTATGGGTAGTAGCGGTATGTATGGATTTATATGGCGCGGTTCGGTCATTGAATACTTGATATGGTAGGTAGTTGTAGTTTAGTTGCGCGATACTTGAAGATTGTGATTGAAGAGGAAGGAACAGACGGTCTACTCGTGGATAAGTAAGGTAGTTAGTTATTATGGTGCCGCGAGTAGAGAGGAAGATGTTATTCCAATGAGCAAATACTAGTCCGTAGTTCCCCATCCAATCAATCTACTAACTCGAAACCACACGACCGAATCCCTTTCCATCACAACATGATTGATTACATACTTCACTCTATTGAGTCTGAGATAATCGATAAAAAGATACCGAGCTGCTGCAAGTCGATAAGGCAAATAACCTATCCCGTCAACAAGCAGCTGATCCAAAAATCATCTCCGCTCATAAATAAATGATTGGATGGAAGATTCTCGGAGCAATTTATCCGAGCCATGGTAAAAATGGATGCGCCGCGAGTCCAACGATGGCAAAGCTGGCAAAACACGAGAAGAGGAGTGATCTAGAATTGCGTAGAGTTCGCACATGATTTGATATACTTCAGGGATTATTGGCAGATCGGTCGGTCGGTGTTTCATTTGTTTTCAATTTTTGATGGGACGGAGTAATCACGAGATCATGTTGAGAGCCTCATGTCGTGTGTTCTATTGGAGTTAGTACCGCTCGCTATGTTTATTGCCTCTTTCTATTGCTAGCTACTCATATGCTCTGGTCATGACCATGCTTCGCCTCATTTCCATCATGTCTTTGAGTATGTTCAGGGTAATACCCTCATGCAGGTACGGTACCGGTTTTCAAGTCATCACTCACTCAAATTCTCGATTCCCAATTTCCAAATCCCAAATCCCAATAGATCTCTCCTCATCCAATTCATCCATCCAATGAATCATTCTTCCATTCCACTCCGAAACAAAATTCCCAATTCATCCAAACCAGCCCAAATGCGAAAAAAAAAAAAACATCAACCAAAAAAAATATTAAAAAAAATCAAAATTCAACCATCCATATTATCCAACCCAATCACGGCTATTATACATCCATCCATCATTAATACAAGCGAGACAAACAAGAGCCCGCCATCAAAAGGTTCAAACCCCGTTCCTCATATATCACACACACAATGTAACGTAGCGAAAAGCGTGGTAGCCCTGTATGCCCTATCAATCAATCCATGGCGCGCATCCACCCAGTCTTGTCAGCCAGACAAAAAAAGAAAAAAAAAGAAAAAAAAAGAAATCCCTCCGGCTCAATTCATTTCATCTCATTTCTATAGCTTATATTCGCGTATACCATATCCCAGCACCCGGAATTATATCCATGTTCGGTACCGTACGGCGTTTTATCCTTGGCGGTGGGGTGTAAGTTCTGGTGGAGCACTTGTGAGATGCTATTCGGCCCGGTCGCTGGCCATGGATTTTTTGTTTGTTTGTGATGAATGAGGGTGAGGGTGAGGGATGAGGGATGAGGGATGAGGTTTGCTTCCGAATATTTGGATGGGGTTTTGGGCGTCAAATGGCCTAGATCCGATCGATGGTTTGACAGGGAAGGATTTTTTTGGATTACTGGATTAGGAAGTGCGGAGGATCGTGGGCCTTGAGTGTGAGTGTGTGAGTGTGTGATTTGGCGTTTTATCATGTGATTATATGTCACGAGTGAGAATCAAGATGATGTTGATGGCTGGCTGGCTGATGGATGATGGCTTGATGAGAAGAGAGAAAGACTCCCAAGGTATCATTTACCGGTATGTACTGTAACTTCAAGCTGACGGCGTGACACGAGTATTGTACTGTATTGTATTGTGCAACCTCAGGCTTGATGGCAGCATCATCGTTGCCACAAGGAGCTGGCAGAATCCCCCAGTTCCAGACTACCTACTTGACTTACCCCCTTCATCTCCTCCATCAGAATCCAATTTTCTTTCCCCCAGACAGGCAGACACACAATCAATATAATTTCCCACGAGGAATAACACGTTCGTTTGTTCGTGCACACTCACTCACTCACTCACTCACTCATAAACCCAACCCCGTCCAGCACCCCAGGATTCGAATCCCCCTCCCCCCTTCTCTAAAATCCCGATATTATCAAAACATTCAAGAATCCCTAAATTACCACGCGAGCTATATCCATCCATACCATACATGTTCCATGTAAGGTAAGGTAAGATCTTATCGCATTATTCCACAGTGTATGTAGTACAGTACGGAGTACTCAGGGTACATACAGTACATTGAACTTCCTAATCCGTATAGTCTCTTTACCGATATACTATACTATACTATACTATACTATGCCATGTCATACAATGCTAGTAGCTCCACTCCCACGTTATTTCATGGGCTGATTGATGGCACCTGGTGATGGTTCGTTTCAGTTGGATGGGGTTTGAGATTTCGATTTTGATTTTGATTTTGATTTTGATTTCGATAGAGGGATTAGTTAATGTTATTGCATAGGTACCCTCGTCCTCCGCCTGTGCTTCTCGGGATATTAACATTACCTAGGATATGATACTATCAGAAAGGGAGGGAGTGGAAATGTCCGCAATTGGAAGATCGGTCGGTAGGGAGCGGAATCTTCCATTGCTTCTTTCAACCCCCCACGAGATTGATTTGATTGATAACCTACCCACGGCTTGGACATTAATATACAAGGAGAGCACAGTACCTGTGGTAATTTCTGGGTTGGGGTACTAAATACTAGATACTAGGTACATATACATATATACATATATACACAAATTAGATTTTTATTTCATCACATCACGTCACGTCACATCATATCATATCATATCATATCACGGGAACCCGAGTATTTTCATTCATATGTATCTCTAGCTATAGCTGTAGCTAAAGCATCTATCCATCTCTAGATGCCTAAAAAAGAAGAAAGTTACCCAGGAATAGAATCCTAAGAAATATTGTATTGTATTGAATTGGGATCTGGTAATATGGTTTGTGGGAAATCATATGTATGTGTATTCCTATTAGCTTCTTGCTCGCTTGCTCGCTTGCTTGCTTTTCATCCCATACATAAACCACAAATTTCCCCTTCGCAGATTCCCGAAACCCTAACCTAACCTAACCTAACCTAACTAAATGGTGAAGTGAATTATCAAATAGATAGATAGATAGACGGTCAATTACTCACTTATCTTAGTAAATCTATTTCGATCCAATCCATCCATTACTTCATTTCATTTCATTATATAGGTAGATAGGGAACGGGAAAACTTTCGGGTTTGTGGTTTTTGGTTTATACAGACAGATTGGCATATTATATGGGAAGGTTAGTCTAGTTATGTGTTTAGAGAGGTAAAGGGGAGTTTTAGATATATGTATGTATGTATTAGGGATGTATGTATGTATATATGTACTAGGGATGTATGTTATATTATATTTTAAATGATGAGATTGAAATTGGGATGGGGATTTATATCACGAGACTACTTCATCCGATGCGGACGGAGTCGTATTCAAGAGATCTGAAGTGCTTGGGATTAGATACTTGATGCTCTTTGCTTTCTGCTCTTGATCTGATATAGTTTTAATTACGAACAGAGGGACGGACAGACGTGCTCCTACGCGGAGGGTAGGGGAGGGGAAAGTTTCGCTGATGGTATATTGTATTGTAATTAGTCTGTATAAATTGGAGTTATAAAGTAGCGAGTAGGAATGGATGTATAAATGGATGATGTTAGATGTTAGATGTATTATATATCATATATCATGTATTCTACATTGTTGGATATGATCGGTCTGGAGTGGTGGATCTATAGTATGGTATACTATGCTACGAAATAAAATAAAATACATTTTTTGAGGTTCCTCCATCTATATATAACTACCAGTCCCGACGGTTTGAGTTGGGCTTGGTGGGGGATGGGGTAGGGCATTGGGATGGGCTAGGTAGTGAAATGAATAGGAAAATAGCTCGATAGATTTTAACTATGTACTCACTCTATGTGTTTAGGGATGCAAAAGGAGAGAGAGGGAGGAAGAGAGGGAGAGGGACTATACTAGAAATCTTTTTAATATTTTTGTTTATGTTTTTATTTGTGTTTTTGAAATAAATAATAAATAATATATTATATTACATTATTAATAAAATGAATTTTAATTTTTAAATTATATATATATTTATAATTAATATTTTAATATTAAAAAACACTTTTATTTTTATTATTATATTTTGAAAAAGAAATTAATTTGATAAAAATTTAAAAAATAATTAATAATGTTTTTTTATTTGATTATAATTTTTAATTTATTTTAATATATATATATATATTTATAATTCTTTTATTTAAATATTAATATTAGATTAAATTTAAATTATATATTTTTTATTTCTTATAAATCCTTTTTAATGTATCTCGATCAAATTTATAAAACCAAAACCGTCTTTTCTTTTCTTCTTTTCTTCACATTCCTTCATCCCTCCTTTCCCTCCTTCCCCGGACGCACGACATACCCGCACCAATCACACCAATCACCACCCACCTCGTCACACCTCATCACACCTCCTTCCCACCAGCTCACAAAAAATCCCAATCCTACCCCACCATTCGGGATGAAATAAGAAAACACCACCCACCACACATCACACAACATACGTTTGTAATACCCTCCCTTCTTGATCTCATCATGATTTTGGGATTATTTCGCAAATTCCCAAGTTCGTGAATTCAAAGAATATATTTGTGTTTTTCTTGGCGGTGAAGAGGGAAGATATTATTTTACTCGCTTGCTTGTTTTGTTGACTTGCTTCTTCGTCTCCAATATATACACACATTTCGTTCATCTGTACAAGGTATCCACGAATCATAGTCCGGAATCCAATCAATACAACATAAATGGAGTACTCACCTCCTCAAAACATGCAATGCAACAGACCAGGTTCTTGGATCATGCACACTCCCATTCCACCACCATCTATCTTTCAGCCCTCAAATTCCTTATCCCTATCATACCTCATCCGTATCATACATACCCTTCGTATCCGCAATACAATATCTGCAGTGCTTCCCCCTCCCAAGAAAATAGCTACCTTGGCGTAGTGAAAAAAGATGAGAAAAGGTAATAGAAATAGAAGAAGGAAAAAGAAAATAGAAATGAAATGATAATGAAACCAGGGAACCAGAGAATCTCGGTATGTGTATGTATGCATTCGGATCGGTAGATCGGGAGACTCGGGAGATCGGAAAGGGATGATGGTAAGAACGGCAGGAAAAAAAAAAAGAGGAAAAGAGAAAAGAGAAAAGAAAAAGGGAGAAAATTAAATTAAGTGAAATATAATTTATTCAATTTTATTTGTATCTTTTTATTTTTATTTCTATTTCTATTTTTCCATTTTCTTTTTGAGTCTAAAATTTGAATGAAATTCTGAATTATGAGATATGACTTTCTGAGTTATGATACCGATGGTGCAAGCCGAAGATTTACATACATACATGATTGCGCGAACCGGAAATCGGGACCGGGGAAAGGTGGTTCTTACTGGGTTATTGGGATATTGCAGGTCAGGGAGTATTCAGGGAGTTTAATATTCATCTGGATATATTACTGGGTTATTGGGATTGTGGTGCACACAGTGGCTTGGAGATATATATTTGTGGGTTGTCGGTGCAGGTTCTAGATCGTTGTTTGGGGGAGTCTGTTGGGTTCTGGATTTGTTGGGTGGGAGGGAGATGGATGTACATTGGTACTTGGGTACATGGATACATGCAGGATATGATATCATACTTCCCAACCACAAACCCATTCATTCCCCCTCAAGTCTTTTTAACCCCGCTCCCAATCCTCCTATACTTCCTTTTATCCTTCCTGCTCATCTTCGTTTTATCTCTAGTCCCTTTTCCGCCTTCCCAAAAACTCGCTCCTCCTCTCCTCCTGCTAATAACCCTCTCTCCACACCCTGCACACTCTTCTGGTCGGTAAGGTCCCTCCCTACTACACCATCCACAAATCATGCGTTTGGCCCATTCATTTACATGTTCTTCTTTTTCATCATGACACTTATCACATGCGTATACCTTTTCACAACAGCTAAAGCGAAACCAACGGTAACTTTTTCCATAGTGTCTACAGAGACCATTTTTTGGTAGAGGAGTACCTGGAGTGATACCGAGTGCTTCTTTCTTTTTTCTAGGTAGCAGGTTGTGAGGTGTTGCTGAGGAGGAAATTTGAAGGAATTTGATGGTTGGGATTGAAAAGGTGAATTTGGAATGACATTCCCTACAAACATTTGTGGTTGTTTCACCACGAATGGAAACGATACCTGGAGATGGGTAGACGGTAGAACAGATGGAGCATGTTGGTGTGAATGTACTATTTGTATAGTTAGATGGATTTTCTGGAAAAATAAAATGTAATGACTGACCTAGGTAACATATCACCAACTACACATCCTTCCAGATCTAAGAATCCAGCTCGGACATTGTTTGCATGAACCAAATCTCGTCGGTAACATATCACAAGTGCGGTTGCACATTTCCTACAGCTTTCTGTCTTTGCAACTCCAGTCTTGAGACCTTTAATTTCGGTAATTTCTCTACATCGAGAACATTTGACAGTGATATTTAGAGTAGTGACTTCTAACAACTCAATGCCATAAAGTTCGATGAAAGGAAATGAGATAGCTGTACCACGTTCAGGATTTGATGCTGGATTTTCAGGTTCGTGTTCAACTCCAACCCCTCCTTCATCAGACTCTGATTCATCACCACTGTCATAAGAGTACATTGAATCGGAGTCAGAATATTCAGCATCTTCAGTATTGACAATCGTCCATTCAGGTGGTCGAGCAATATACTGAATATGAGTCCTTTCCTCAGCTTCTTCAGTGGCCACACCCTTTCCTTTGAGATCTTTTGATTCTTCAACAACAGGTGGTGATGCTTGTACAACAGGGACTGGCTTTGGTTCTGTATTCAAAACATTCTTCGCCAAGACGTGCATATTCTGTGCGAGGTAATTAATATGGCCCATCAGGTTCAAGGCGTGTGCTTCTTCAGCTTTCTTTTCAAACCCTTTCTCTACAGACTTTGCTTCCGGGGCATTAATTCCTTCCAATTTGATTCGACAAGCCTCTAGTGGATATAGAGTGGGTACAAAAAGTTGAATGACCTTAACAGCTTTGATTGATGGTGGTAATTCCCCGCGTTTTCGAGGTTCAATTGGAATAGTATAAGCAACTCCATCACTGGACTTCTTGTAAAGGGGTAATCTACCCATTCTCGCTTCCAATTGTCTGGTCTCTACTTCTCTTCTCTTCGACGCCTCAGACTTTTCTGATGCAGTGAAACTTACAATCGGTTTACTTGGAGTTACCTTGGGTTGTTCTGATTCTCTTATTGCAGATTCAGGCTGAGGCAGTGTAACCGTAGGTTGTACTTCTCTGCTGGGAAGGGAAAGATGTCGCGTGTCCTTGTTCATGACAATTTTGACTGTCTCTGCTTTTTGTGCAGATAGAAATTCTTCCAGATGTTTATCCAGGGATTTCATCAATTCCAATAAGGTAGCATTTTCTTTTGCCTTGACCAGTTCATCAAAGCCATTTTCAACATTGATGGCAAAGCCTCTTGGAATATCTTTGTTTTCCACCTTCAATGTGGGTGGCGAGGTAGGATACCGAGGAGGTACAGTAAGAGAACATTCCAAAGCAGTCATCTCAAAAGGGAAGTCAGGATCCGATGGGATGAGATTAAACCTCAATATAGTAGTACCCTCGGCATGTCCAGACGGTCGAATTTCCTTGGGAGAAAATCGTCTTCGCATCTGTCCTAGCTGAAATTCTCTTGGATTTTCAGTTTGTGCTTGTGGGACTGGCTTTGAAACCACCCGTGATGCTGGAACCGGATTTGTGACAGCTTGTGATGAATGATTCTGAATCATATTTGGTCCTCCTTGTGTAATTTCCGATGTCGAAGCCTGAGAAACCTCGGGCACTGTTTTATTTGCCATGGCACGACCAGGAAGTTTCGTCGGGTCATGTATGAATGGACAACTGTCACCAGCTCGACAATTCCCTAAGCAAGCAGTATCAGCATCCTATCATCCTATCATCTCATCCTTAATTCCCTCTTCATATGCTTTCACATGTGTCTCCAATATCACGTGGTGTAACCCAAGATATAGCCAATGGTCGTGATACAAACGCCTCATGACGAACGCCACGGTTCAACAGATCCATCCCCCAACCAAGTTCATATTCATATTCATTATCATGTACACCCCACGCTTTCCCCGATATTCGGTGAATCACGGGATCTCCACCATGACTGCACAACATGCGACTTTGCATAACACATATGCAAGACAATAAGCCCTCCCTTTTATCCCCAATTTCCGGCAGTCCAATGGAAATATTCCAAATAATCCAAATATTCAAGATAACAATTGATTGATCTCGAATAAAAAATAAAACAATATAATTTACCTGATTTACTGAAATAACGACATATCCTTGTTTTCAGCGGCTGTTGAGAAAGACCTTCCAGAGCTTGTGAGGCGGAATCATGTTCGTTTGTAATATCTGCCAACGCATCAGTCAATTGAAGCGAGCAGATGACCCTAGAAGACAGCCATGATATGCACTACAACCGGGTTTTAAGGTAGTTGCATAAGGGGAAGATAGGAAAAATTGAAGGCGGTGAGTATGGAAAGAGAGCTTCTGACCTGTTGATGTTGAAAGATTGGATGTCATGGTATCTAAGGATTGAGTTTGTATTGATGAGCTGGGCATGAGAGGTTTCGGAGGGTTATCACGAATGGGTATAGAATGATGTTTGAAAAAGACGGTATGAATGTCGATCTAGATAACAAATACGACTTTCTTCTGACGGTGATTCCCTAATTATCTCTCAGCGTCGTAAGTCGGTAAGACGGACGGTAAGAAAAGGTATTGCAGATGATATGTTTTTTTATGAAGTTGGTGGATGTTCTTTTGACGGTTTTCGGATTTCGGTCTTTGGTTGTTGGGTTTTGATATAAGGTGGTCATCGCGGGGAATCCATTCGATTTTTGATACCGAGTTGATATGATGGTTCCATTATCAAGTGGGGGGAGATTGATAATTGCTAGAACGTTGGAGGATGACAAAAATGAGTCGAAATCAGCCATTCTGACTTTTGTTATGTAACCATGACTCCAATGTGCTTCGGTTTTGAGTCATTCATTGAATCATCTACAACTACAATTACATTACAATTACAATTGACAATGATGAATATATTTTTTAATTTCTTTATTTTTGTCTTTATTTTTGTCTTTATTTTTTCTATTTTTTTCTATTTTTTTCTATTTTTTTCTATTACTTTTGTACTGTATTTTTATTGTTGAATATTTCTAATCCTCGATTCGATTCATTTTAAAGCTTATCCAGTAACTTTGGTCTCTCCCCAATCTTCCATCTGCCATACCCTCCATCATGGGATCGGGACATGGAAACCGATATGTTGTCACCCCCCAACATATACCACCGTAGCATATCTCGAAAATATATCTTGATTGATCGAAATAACAGAATAATAGAAAGGTCGAGACCATCAAACAATTAACAATCCCTGAATTCCACCCCATCAGTCAGCATCCAAGAAGATCAAAAGCGATATGTCAATATGCTGAACATCGAGATTTCCAATCTCGTCGGACTCCTTTGCCGGTCGGGTCGGTACTCTCACATGTCATGCCTGAGCTTGCATAGTATTGATATACAAGTCAAGGGTCTCTTACCATTGACTTTTGAACATTGGACATGACTTATCTAAGTATGTTCATCGGCGCAGACACGAGAAAGCCTTCCCCCATCTTCTTACTCATTGCGGTCTTCTACTTGGTGGCGTATGTATTGAGGTTACTTTACCATTGATACTCTTACGCCACAATATATAAATAATCTAGACGTTCCATTTCTAAGATTGGAGATAAGAAGGTCTATTGGTCTTTGAGTCTCTATTGAATATACCCTATCACTATCTTCAAGTCTCGGAGTCGTGAACTTGGGGTGGTTGGGTCGTCTCAAAGCCGAAAGTTTTTAGGGTTTTGATTGGTCTAGAAGTAAGGGCGTAGGAATACTTCAATATTTATTTACGTCGTTACATTTCTGTACATTTTCTCTCTTCCTCTACTTCTTTTCAGCCTGGCATCGAAGGGTATACTTGGTCAGGATTCACAAGATATGGTCCAATACTTCTTGAGTTCTTGGCACTGTACCTGTAGAAGCCCTTGCCATGTCCATTTCAGCGCTAGTTCAATAGACGAAACCAAAACGGAGTCTCTTATTTTGGAGATTGGATGGTTCGAACCCTGGGGTATTGGAACTATTCATGGATATCTTCTGCAGATTAGATTCAACACTTCTTGGAAATATTATTGTTCATCTACTAGGTGAGCAGGGAGTCGCTTTCAGATAGTTACTTTATGATTGCATTACAACGGATATTTTACTCCGTATCTCAGACAACCCCCAGACCTACCCGCGGGATCATCGTCCGCATGGATTTATACGTGTAGAGTAATTCCCCAATTGAGTTTGAAATTGCCGGACGGGTACGGATGCCGACCCTTGGGATTGTAGGATTCAACCGCCTGTTCAAGAAGTCCTTGGTGAAAAAGATGTGCCAATTCAGTTCATCTACATGGTACTCCTCATTTCATATCACATTTTTACCACATCATTCAAGAAACATATGTTCTGGAACCATAGGACCTCGTCAAGCGATATTATCAATCTTGAGACCACCACCCCACACTCCCCTCATTTTAGATAGGAACAATGCACAATGCAGATATTCATATGAGCTGGATGTGCTTTAAATTATGTATTTGAAGTAGTTTGGTAGCAGTGTATCTATCCCAGGAAAAGGTCAATACTGATTGGAAATATGAGCGACAACCTTGACACTTTCAATGTGCCAAGCTTTGATGCCGGCCGCGGAGAATCTAGAAGGAAATTAATACCAGGCAATGATGATAAGCCATTATTCTCCTCATTTTTGAGACCATGCACAGCTGCGAGATGCCAGTTTACGAGAAGATTCCCCGCAAGTGCTGGGAATTGTTAATGTGATCCTTATGTCCAATCTGTGCCGATCTGTATCTCGGCCTTGGATTGAAGGCTTGTGAATAAGCAGACAACTCAAGGTTTATTCTAATGATGATTAAAGATTCGCCTGACATGAAATATGTCTTTCCTTGCGGAGAAGTTGTAGTATTGGATGTCGGCGGGTAAAAAATCCAGTTAAATCTAAGTCGTAATCTAAGACCTGAGGGAAAGCTACAGGTTTGGATTTTTGGATAAGAGAGCGATACTAATTCGCTTACCTGCACAAGTAACTATAACGTACGAGCTAGAATATGGGTGCCAAAATCGTTTAAAGGGGATGAGTGTTGGGGAAATCTCGCTACCCCGCATTTATGTGCAAAGCAAGTGATTACTTTCCATTTCTCGTATTTCATACTAATACTGTCTATTCCTACGACCCTCTGTGCGCTCTGTGATAGGCTCTTATATCTTGCAAAGCTAGCTCTATCAACGCACCAATGCTAAATTGAGCCTTCAGCGTCCGCAAAGCTATATCTGGGCCGTGACTATAGCGTAGTAATCGTTCTAGACACCTAGTAAAGTCTTATCAGGTATTTTATACACGGGAAAAATTATGAGGAAAGCTGAGTAGATTAAAAGGTGTTGTGAGTGGTGATTGATGATCTCGAGTGTTCGGATGGAATTGAATGGTGTAGGCTCTGGTAACCTGAAGTATCAAGGGATGTGGAAAAAGTTGCACCGGATAGAGACTCTGACACGGATGTAGAAGCAGAGGGGTGTAAATTTAGATGCTGAGGAGGAAAGGTTCAGGTTTGATATTAAGCGTGCTATCATTTGGGATTAATTTGAGCATCTTTCTGCAAATTTCAGTACTTTTGCGGCCGGAGATGTGCTTTTTCAAAGCTCTTTAAGAATGAGATCAACGAAAAAATTTATCTATCTTCCTGTCATATCAAACCCACGTCCCAGAAACGTTAAATATCAAGTGAATTGATAAAAAGTTCAAGGAGAAATCTCCTGACCCAAAGATATAAGACAAGCAGCCACTATTGTTGACTCACAAAAACACTGCTAAGAAAAGAACTCTGTGCAACCTTCCATGTTAACACGATGTAAGAGTTGGACCGATGCAGCGGAGAAAACAAAATATCGAATCAGTTCAGCCAGGGGAAACTCGGGTGATAATACGCTCCCTATGGTTAGGATTCTCTCGCTACATATCGCAAGACATGTCGACCAAGGCTTTGATCGCAAGTTTCGCTCTCTCTTTAGCTGTTCTACTTTTGGATCAAAGAGCCCTATAGTAAGGAAGTTATGGGGCGGTGGTGACGCCATGTAGTAACAATATAGTGGTAGTGTTAGCGGCCCCTAGCTCTGGTCAGCGGTGAAGTTCGTAGAGGATTTCGGGAAATATAACTGGCTCTTCACATTGCTTCGATCATAAATCTTTACATATTAAATGTAAGATCTTATTTTCTGTCTTGGAAAATAAGGCTTCGTGGATAGTGTAGATGTCCAGATTGTCAGCTTCGACCCATAGACGATGGAATTAGAACATACCACGCATGCAATGCTTCCAATGTTCGAGCTTTTATTTTCCAGGGCTGCAGTCCCTTTCTTGAAGTCGTTGATGAACCTCTATTTACCAAGATATAGCCAATGGTTATAACCATACAGGATATTGTATTTGAGAAATAAATGATGCGCACGTAGAAATTTCATCCATGGCTTCCTTGTTATAGACCTCTAGACGGATGGCAACGTTAAATACTGGCCGATGACAATTCCTTATTCTTCCTCATTCATATTCAATAATGTAAAAAGTTGTGCAAACATTAAAGCTGACTTTTGTTAGGCCTAACATCAACTTTAAGATGGGGAATCTGTCACGTCAGATCCATGACAATAAGCAAATAGGCATGCGAAACCGTACAATGGTAATGTGGGCTGATGTCACTCATCCCAGGACGGGCGAAGATAAAAATTGCCCATCAATGACTGGTGTTGTCGCTACTTGTTCCAACGATTCCATTTACTATCTACCTCCAGTGCGCTTGCAAGATAGTGATACAGAGGTAAGTCGATAGCCTTTCAGTATGCATGACTTTCATACTAATTAGTATACACAATAGTCCATTGTATATCTCCGGGCATGGTTGTGGAACGTCTAGAAGCATACAAAGCGTGGCCCAGGACAGGTTCTTTCCCAGATGACCACATCATTTTCTACCGCAATGGCTGCGGCGAATCTCTGTACGGCATGGTCAAGGATGAAGAGCTTCCCATGATCCGAGGTGCATTCACCAACATTACGGGAGTGCCTAGGAACCGGGCCCCAAAAGTCACGCCTCTTGTGGTGGGTAAGCGTCATAATGCTAGGTTCTTCCTCTATGATGCGAATTGACTAGGCAATTTGCCAGCTGGATCAGTATTCGACAAAGAGGTGATCCATCCGAGACATATGGAATTCAAATTGCAGAGTCATGACTCTCATCTAGGGACAGCCAAAACCAGCCTTTATGTTATGATTATTAACGAGAGTGGATATAATCTCAATGAACTCGACTCCATCATGAATTATTCCCTACTCGTCGAACACATCTCTCCAACTCCTTACACAATAAAAAAAACGTTTCACATATTCTAACCAACCCAAACTACAGACAAAAAAACCATGTTTCACCTGCTCCGGCGGAACCACAGGTCTCTCGATCTGCACACTAACTCGGTGTATATGCTGATATTCTCTGTGACAGACTTTGCTGCTACATGAATCCGGTATTGACTGCCCCGCATGAATATTTCGAATTCGATGCCCATAATATCCATGGATGATAATCATCTAAATAGCTATCGACGGAATGAAACTGTTTGGGTCGGAGCGCCTGTGGTTGTAACTACTACTAAGCCTCTGCAAGAGAGGAACCCATTGGTTAATCCGTGTTCGGAGGTTCTTGAGGATTACATGTTCTTTCTTTGAGCGGAAGCGACGGAGATGGGAGAGGTTATTGCGCTCCGGGTTGATGGTCATATTTTGGAGTTCATACAGGAGTCTGGTTATTTATCCCGACTGTCTTCTCTTCCGATTCTTATTCTCTCTTAATCATTTTACTCGTCTAGACTTCCTCCACGATTTTACTCACACTTGCTGTCATCAGGAAATGAATAAATTTGTACAAAAGAAGGATTGTAAATCCTGCGATTTCACACGAGATTTCGCCTTGAAATCTATAATTTAATCCTTTATCAAGATTTCCCTTCTGATTTAGCATCGGCTTCAGATTTGAAGCTGGATACAAAACTCTGAAACATACAATCTTTCCTTTCTCGTCGAATCCTCTTCTGTTTTTGGTTCTTGTATTAGATGTGGATTTAGTATTTCAGATTTAAGATTTACATTAGAACACTCAATTTCAAAATCTTTCCAAGAGCCTCATGTTTTTCCTAGGATACTCCAGATGTTTCACGCTTGCACCGTGAATTTATTGCCTCATGCTGAAAAGCCATCAGATAATCTACCTCATTAAGTCATCACTCGATGACCTGCTACCGAAGCAAAACTTACCGTAAGTTTCTTTTGGGTATCACAATCTCTCTTGAAGTAGTCTGAGTGGTAAATTGATACACTTATATCAAAAGGGGTATCGTGCAAGAAGTACGCATCTACTACCGTGATGCCCCTCTAGTATTTTCCTATCTCTCCTACTCTTCCTCTATTGGTTCTTATAATCATTATCATGCATCCTTGACAACCTACTTCCTAACTACTCAGCACTCACCACAACACATCAAAACATATAAGATCTCAACTCAAAACTTAAAACACATCCATCGACTCGATACCTAAAATAGTATATTTTAATCCCAGATTAATTCCCCTACACTTCTAGAGTATCTAATACAAGCTAAGACCAAATCTCCTCCCATGAAGAATCCATCTAATCCGTGTATCTCCAAATGCCTAGTCCAGTCATAATAATCATTAAAAAAGCGCATCGCTAACGTGCGTTCCGAAGTAAAAGAAGTATAGAAATATACAAGGAAGAATAAGACAACTAAGTGAATAAGCAGGCAAGTAAGTAAACCTGGACCTGATCCCAGACTTGGTCTGAGTATAGACGTAAGGAGGTTGTCCTTTGTATTCCCGCTGACTATCGTATCGGTCATCCCGAAGCCCCATCTACTCCCAACCACAGCAAACCTCTCCTCTACACAAAGCTTCTCCCTCTCAAAAACACAAATGCCTCCTTCTCATAACATCATCAATAAAATCAACCAACAACTACTCCCCAAAAGATACCGCCTCCAAACATGGCACATACACTAATGATACTACTAACACTTAACAAACTCATACCGCTAATACCATGTCCACTCGTGCAACCACCTGCTATACGAGCGCCTAGGACCATGGCTATGCCTCCTAGAATTGCACGTGGTATTGGGATGGATGGCATGGAAGAGGTGCTTAGTTCTGAGATGTTGAGGTTGGGTTTGCCGAGAGAGGTTATGGGGAGAGGGGTGGGAAGAGTCATGGTACGGGAGAGCAGGTAGGACCCGAGAAGAATACCAAAGGTGAAGAAATTTCCGCGAATTGAAGGGCGAGCTGTTGATGGGTGGCGGAGTGGGGGTTTTGTTGCTCCATTTCCGTTTCCGTTAAGGTGCCCATTTCCATTGAGATAACCATTCGCATTTCTATTTCCATAAACTTTCTCAGCCCTCTTCGAACTATCAGAAACGACATCTCCAACCCTTAACCTTTCAACTCCCGACCAAAACAAATCTCCCAACTGTTCATAAGCAGAACTAGCACCTAAAGTATTCTCCGTCAACCAAAGACTTGCACCCTGAGCACACCCAATACAAATACCACCCCAAGTAGGAGTCAATAAACTCTGTACTTGATCTTTACTCAACCAAGAAGCAAGTAGTATAATCCCCCAACAGAAGTTTTGGTAAATGTATACTGCTTTTATTTCATCGGCTTTCGGATCGAGTTTTTGATAGAGAGTTGGTTTTGCGTCTGGGACTGTGGGGGCTGAACATGTTGCTTGGGTACGGATAAAGGGACGGATTTTGGAATAGATGATTGCGCCTATAATAGCTCCGACGAAGGCGAACCGCCCGGATTGATAGCCTGTTACTACTTGTGGGAGAACGGTACCCGGGCAAGCTCCTGTAAGAGCCATGCCTATACCGAGGAGGAGTCCTCCGATGAGATTTCCATCGTAGGGGAAGAGGGATAATGAAGATGCTTGGCGGGGAGGTGCGAGCGTCGGTGATAGACGATGAGCGAGGAGGAATACTGCACTAAATTGATGTTAGTTAGGCTTTATTTTCTCAAGATATCTTTTGATTCTACAAAAGGAAGAAGAAATTAATCTTACGCGCTAGTAGCACTTGCTGATAGGAATACTTTCAGCATATGGAAAGATTCTAGCTTCATCTGCGATATGATGACGGTAGGAGAATAAACCCCTGCCGCTGTAAGTGATGCACCAAATAGTGCACCACTTAATATTGATCTTGCTCCTGTTGTTGATATTGAAACCATGGCGATTGTTTTGTCCCGAACCTCAAATTGAACCATTTTCCTGAAATTCTCAAATAGAGAATAATATTGGAGTTGATGTATGTATATATGTATGTGTATGTAAATGGGATGCGGATCTTCATGAACTAAAATTTAAGTTCAACGAGGGGATCGAAAGGCGTCTTTCATAGCGTCTTTGAGTCCTGGCACTAGGATTTTGATATGTGGGAAGTAGCAACTTTGATACCTCGATCATATTTGAGAGATTTGTCATTAACATATGATAGTGACAGTGATTCACTTCTTTCCAAGTTTTAATATGACATAAATGGACAAATCTTTCATTCATTTCTCATTTACTTCAAATCCCATTGAGCCCCGAGGTCCATTCACTTGCAAGATCCTCGTAAACTTTCCACAAATGTGAAAGGAGACTGCGAATAATGTAAGTTCCATCCACCTTGTGCATGAAAATGACATAACCGCTAACCATTACTTATTAGTACCTACAAGGTACATAGTATCTTCCTGTCTTTCCTTGTCTGATCAGTAGTCAAATTATTCTCTCACTGGTACCTTGAAAGTATCCATGAAAAGGAAGAAAGCCGGTCCCATCTAAAATTTTGAGGTCGCCGATTATATTTCCCCCTAACCAAAAAGTGGAAAGAGCCCGTGTGGGTGTAGGCTTTTTGAGAGGATGAAGAGTTCGTTCCATGAACCAAACCGTTTTTCTAACTTTGAAACTAAGAAAGTTAATTATGGAATTCGACGAGGCTTTAACAGTATAGAGGGAAGTGGAGTAAAAGTTTGCTTTTTCCTGAAAGATCGTTGGTGAGATTCCCGAGATCTCGGGAGAATGGGGTAGCCGGGTTTCAGGTCCCCGAGTAAGCATTGATAACACCCAAGAAATCTTAATTATCGGCGAGGATGCTACTGCAACATTTTGGATGCTGATATAACTTGCGCGGATGCGGGAATTTAATTTGGAAGATGCCCGATAGGTGTTTAAGTGATAGGAGGCACGGGTCGGAGTTATATGCTTACCATCCTGTGTAATGAACTATGTCTTGCCCTATGCAGATTAAATGAATTCACCTTGGCTCTCCTGTCATGTTCGCATATTGATTGACAGAGCGAATGATACGATGATAGCGGGGTCGGTGAGTACGAGGGTACATGAGAAGTGACTTCGGTAATGTAACTTGTATGTTGACTAGGAAGTAATGCGTGGCTTCGGAGATTCGGGGACTTGCGAGATGGAATGTTTCATTATTGGGGTGTCGTAAAAGAAGCTTTAGAATGATTAGAATCGGTGAATTGTGGATTTTTATCACGTCTGTTGTATAACATTGTATGGTTGATGGATATATCTATCCGCCGGTTTGTAAGATGTTGCTCTATAAGGATGATGGAAAGGATTTTAGAATGATTAGAATCGGTGCAAGAGTTCTGGACTGGGCTCACCGCATACCGTTCAAGTTCGTGACAGAGATTCCTGCAAATATAAGATTACAAAGTTAAATGTCGAGTAAGTTTTTCAATAAGATATAAAATAAACTAAAAATTCGAAATATCATAACTTAATAAGACTGAAATCTCAGGACATATAATATAAAAAATAGTATCTTGAATAATACTTTAATAAGAATTATATATTTAAATTTAGTAAATTTATTGATTGATTTTTAAAAGTATATGAAAATTAATATGGATTTATTCTATGATCGACCAAAGTAAGATAAATTCTCAAAACCTTATTCCTGATAAAAGAGAGCGGATATCATCGATGTTGGAGTAACTGAGTTTATGCTGTAAAATTACAAAGCACTGCTACCTACACACAGATCTCGTCGCCGCCACACATACCCATCCATCACGCAGTATCTTCATGTATAGCACCAGTTAATCATGAAGATATATTAAAGACCGAGGTACTGGTACATCGAATATGAAATATGGCATGCAATGCAAGGTAAGGTACGAGTACTCCGTACATACGGCGATGCAAGATGGGAGATTGGTTGGTGGGATACATGGATAGATTGTTTGTTTATTTATCTCCTGAGCTTCCCCAACAACCTTTTTACATTTACCCCTTCATCTTATCGATTATCGCCATATTCGCGGATCTTCCCCCATTGTAATGATTCAATCGAGGTATCATGCGTCGTATTGCTCTTGTTACCTCTTTAAATGATTCTGAAGGCTTTTCGAAAACGCCGATGAGAATCGAGATGTTGATTGTTTACCATCAAGAACACCATCATCCATCCAAAAATAAATCCCTATCCCCACAAACTCACACGGTAACACAAAACAACCCTCACCTCATAAATTACCCCTCCCGAAAACTTCCCGAACACCTCTCCCATGCCCCTCATCCCCATCTCATCACCACTTCCACTTGGTGTTCCCACTTTCCTAATCCATCCCCACACTCCCCACCGTCCACCATCACCACCACCACCACCATCACCCTCTTCAAATCCCACCATATATAAAAAATCCCAACTCAACTATTAAGCACATACTTACATCTCCTTCTCACAAAACCCTCTCCATTCTCCTCTCTCTAAAGCTCTTTAAATCACATCAACATCAACATTACAACTCACATCTTCTCTCACATAATACAATCATTCCTCAATAACCTTACCTACTCCCGAAATGTCACCAAAAGGACCCTATAAACTCTGTACCGTTAACAAGGTCCCCGAAAGAGCAAAGATTTTGATAGGAAGGGTGGTTGAGGATGTTAAGGAGGAGTATACGATTGTATATGTTAAGAATGCTGAGAGTGAGTTTGATTTTATGATTTATGATTTTTCTTTCTTTCTTTTTTTTTCTTTTTGGCTTTTCTGTTCTGTTCTATTTGATGGTGCTGTGGGGTGGGAGTTGGGGTTTTAGATAGTGTGGAAGAGGATGAGGAAGAGAAGGATACTAGGTTTTGGGTTTTGGTGTGAAATTGGATGAGTAGTCCGATCTGGAGGTTGTCAAATGCCAAATACACGTTGGGTTGAGTGAAGTCTCACTTTTGTAGTCCACGGAGCTGTAGAACATATAAAATCCTCGTTTGCGTCAGTCATACAGAGAATTGGTCGAAACCCTCGAACTTGAGGAAGAAAGTAGCACATGAATCAAACTCAAATAATGACTCGAGAGATCCGAATATCAACACTAACTCCCCCACAGGAATAGAAGATGTAAAAGCAATGGTCGAAGAGCAACAACCAGATGTCCTAGTATGTCTCATCCCTCTTTCTCCCTCCTCTTCCCTCCCCTCCCCTCCCCTCCATTCCCTCCTTCTCCCTCTTTCTCTTCCCACCACCCAGCCCAATCAAACCCAACCCAACCCTACCCCTCACTAACCTCCCTCCCCCATCTTTCCAGTTCGTAGCCTCAATGTGGACCTCCACCGAATCCAGCGAAATCCAATCCATCGCCCAAACCACCAAACCCGGTATCAAAACCATGGCTATACCGCACGGATTACAAGTCGAAAAGGGTCCTGATGCTGTTGTGGAGTTTTTGAAGGAGAAATGGCCTGGGCTTGTTGATAGTGAGTTTTTTTTTCTTCTTCCTTTTTTTGAGTTTTGAGTTTTGGGGGAGGATAGAGGGTAGAGGAGTGGTGCTGATTCTTCTTTGAAGATTAGGAGTGGAATTTGGGTTTGGATTCGGGGAGGACTTGATACCGAGGTAAGGGTAGATAGTAGGACGATGGGATTGGATGGGATGATGAATGGATATAGGATATATAGGATGAGAGGGCGTCGATGTAAAATGTAGATGGTGTTATATGTGAATTTGCCTATACACAACCGGAAAAAAATGCAAGGGTAAAGTGTCAATGATATCTAGCATTGAAATACTATACGAAGATAGAAAGATATGTGTAACCGCATGCGATAGAGTATATTCATTTGTAAAGTTATCATCTGTCATCTATCATCTATCCCATCTGCATCCCAATCCTAATCCCAATCCCAATCCCATACAAACGAGTCCGGTCTACCAATTTAAACTCGAAAAAGATTCTACCGGTCGTATATAATTTGTTTGTCCATCTTTGCATCCTCATCTTCCCTTCTCTCCTCCTCCTAATTTCCTTCAACTTTCCCTCCCCCCGTCTTTATGTCATCCTCCAAATCAACAACTAACCCTTTAATCCCTCATCTAAATTGACATTCCCCCCAAACCTTATTCTACCTTCTCCAAACCTCATCCTACCATCCCTTTCCCTCTCCCTCCTTCAGAGAAACAATAACCATGACCACAAAAAGCGTTACCAAAATAGCCACAAGTACAATCGCTACAAAGCATCCGCTTTTACGTTGTTTAATATATGAGGGGGATTTCGCGGAGGAAAATCTAACGCAGCAGTTGTTGTGGCCTGAGTGGGGGTATTAGTTCATGTTGAGGGAGCAGAGTAGAGGAATGGAATGGAAGAAGATATGGAGATGGAGATGGAGATGGAAATGGAAATGGGAATGGGAATGGGAATGGGGAGTAAAAGGATAAGATAAGAATAAGGGTGGCAAGGGGCATCAGGGAGGAAGGAAAAGAAAAAAAAGCAATATACCATTCATGACCAACGCCTCCTCCATCTCCCTCGATGCATCTGTAAAGGTAACACAGCAATTTTGTCTAATCCGCTGGTTTTCACCTAGTGCACCTGCAGCCGCATTTGCGGTCCTCAAATTGCGCAATTCTTCATTCTCCAACTACGTCATACCCCATTAGCTCATATTCTTCACCTATTTCCCTCCCCTCCATACCACACTACGGAAATAAGAAGAAAGCTTCTTTAAGGAAAAAATAATAAAACAAGAAAAGAAAAAATTTAACTCACAAGCAACCTCCCAATGCTTTCTTCCAATCTCTCCATTCTCCTTTCCAATCCCTTAACAATCATCAATCCACTAGCTCCCTCTCTATCCTCTCCCGTCTCATCACCCCCAGAAGTAGTAGTAGCCACCCCCCAAAGTTCTACTCCACTACTTCCACTTACATTACTCGCCAGTGTCCTCGTACTGGGTGTTGGACGAGGCGTGCTAGAGCGGGAATGAAAGGATGGGGGTGCAGACTCTATATACTGCCCGTTGTTGTACGAAGGAAATGGTGTTGTGCCATTTACTCCTGCTCCATTTCCGTTTCCATTGAAGTAATTGCTAGTACCAG
The DNA here is from genome assembly GCA_905066765.1 of Sclerotinia trifoliorum. NCBI lineage: Eukaryota > Fungi > Ascomycota > Leotiomycetes > Helotiales > Sclerotiniaceae > Sclerotinia > Sclerotinia trifoliorum. Next base: position 1,508,092 of record CAJHIA010000033.1, read on the forward strand.
AAAAGGAAGAGATTAACGCTTGACTGGGCTGACTCTGCCCATTTAAATGTGCAAGCTGACTCGAATGAAAGGAAGGTGGAGGAGTGCGTGATGATATGCTGGTAATGGATGGACGATGAGAAGAAGAGGTGGAGGTGCGAACTGATGTAGCGGTACCAGAATTGTAGTTGTAAGAGGGATTATTTATTAAGTCAAGGAGGATCGGGGGTGAGGATGAGCTGTTGGGAAGCTGTGGGAGATATGTTAGTGGGTTTTTGGTTGGATGAGGGGTAGAGAGATGAGGCGGATGCGTGACGATGGATAGCATTGGAAGGGGTATACAAGATGCTGTGCAATGTGAAGATAGTAAAAGGCATATGGAAATTGAGATGCCGACCAAGGAGGATAAAGTTCCACACATCAAACCGGGAATACATTGACGTGCAGAGACATAAACTCAAGCACAAGACAGTAAGAGGAAACACAATCCAATGAATAGCCCCTTCCCATGCAGTCGACTTAACTCATATTCATAGATATCTACCAAACCGAACAAAAGAAATAACATCAACACAATCCCGATTCCGAATCCCACAGGAACCCAACATCCACTCCCCTCTCTTCCCACTCTCCAACCTTCCGTACATTACGCAACCAAAATGAAAGGTAAAAATCAACTTACAGCTTCATATCGCGAGCGATTCATCTTCAAGTCTTCCAATCTTCCCTTCAATCGTCCACTTCAACCTTCAAGTCTTCCAAACCAATATCCCGATCTTCCCACTTTCGCTCCTTCAATCAATCTCTTTCGCGTACCTGAAAGTTTGTACCTGAAAGATCGGAATCCTACCTCACAATGCCAAAAACAGTGGACCGACCAAACTCAAATATTACCTCCAAAATACCTAGTGAGCGTACGTATGTACGTATGTATTTTACTCATCAATCTCCAAAGAAACCTCAATTAGACAACAATAACAGTAACGCATCAATGACAAGGAAAATCAACCAGCAATGATGACAGACGCTTCACTACTTTTTCTGCCGAAAACTCAAGCCGAGGAACACAATCCATATACTTGCGGTAAAGAAAGTAAATAGAAACACACGCCATATGCGCCGCGTCATCAATAAGCAAAAGAGAGTCAATTGAGTTTCTGAGCAAATAGCATTTCGTCCCATTATTGTGGCTGTAAAGAGTGTGGGGTCTCAAATTTGTCCAGTTACCAATTGCTGTTGTATTATTGGTTAAATCTGCGGCCTTACAAGCATGTGTAAATCATGTGAGGAGTGGGGTGTCTGGTGTCTTTAGGCAGAAGCATTTCAGATTGGTGTAATCTGTATGAAATATGAATGAGTGAAGCAGAGCAGAAATTGGTTTGGCAAAGTAATGTTTTGTGTAAATCGTAGCTAGATAGATATAGTAGCTATATATTACATTACTGAGATGCCATATTGGCTAATTAGTGTTTGCTAAATTTTAGTTAGTTTGGGGTCCTCTAGCCCCGCAAAATATACATTATCGTGATAGCAATAATGGCAACTTCCTTCAATACCTATCCGTACCATATCATCTCACTTTTTCTTCATGCTCTCCACAGACAATCCTTTTTGTCCATCTAATCTCTTCCCAATCTGTCACTCTCACATTAATAATGTGCAACAACCAAGCTCCATTTTTGACATCCCTCTTTAATCTTCCCAAACATCTTGTCATCAATGTTTCGCTTGACTCGGTGAAGACTTTACTCTCACTTTCTGCAAGACCAGTGGTCTTGAAGTTTGCTAGAATGCCCTTGGCAAATGGCGGACGATCATGAAATAAGTCTGCGAATTGGAAATGCTGCTTGGTAGTACCAGGTTCTCGGGATGAGAAATTGACACGCGCGAAGAGTTCAACAATTGCATCCTGACCTAATGCATTACATCGACCCCCTTCATTCAGCATCTCACCAATCCGGAAGCAAACACGAAGGATGGTGTGGGAAGACATCCCATTGACCGGGCATCGATCTTGAACTAATGGGGGAAACTTTGGGCGAGCGAATGGTGTTAGAGGTAGATATTCATGACTATCATCAAGCCATGTTTTTGATAAATTAGTTTGAACGGCCTCAAAAGGCGAAGGTAGTTTCCCGGGGGCTTTATTCTCTATTGAAGGGGCAAGAACGTCTGTGTGCTGAGGAACTGGAGTTTTGGCTGGATCTATGGCTGTTGACGTTATAAATCTGAAGATTTAAAATCAGTTGATCCATTCACAAATGATATATTCTATAGAGCATGTAACTTACCTCCAATCAGCATCTTCGTTTGTTGCTGGTGGCTTAGAGGGACTAGACAGATCAGTAGATTGTACCCGACGTATTTCACCAGAAGCAGACCCTAGGGATGTGGGTGACGAGAATTGAAGAGTATTATCGTATACTTCCCTATCGGTATCATCACCATCTGGCGGAAGGGTTAAATTTGATGGCGGCTCAAATGTTTCTACAACACCTTTTACTTGACTTGTTTCTGCAAGTCGAAGCATTTCTTCCTCCAAATCTGCATCCAGTGGGTAATCGTCCTCCTCATCCACTACAACGGATGAAGACGCAGAATGGGCGATTTCTTGCACAGGATTTACGGTGGGATGCGGGTGCATCATGACTGTGCATGCAAGGTCGGCCCTATATGGTACCCAAGGTGGGAGTGATTGCATCGCAGTGCCTTTCGCAATGTGACTTTCCGTAGAGGTTTCTGGTACAGCAGGATCTGTAACCAATGCTAGCAAATCCTCGTCATCAATATCATCGTCGAAGTCATCGCTCTCGACGTAATCTTGGGGCGCATTGGTCGGCTCTGGCTCACTATCACCAATGTTTAGTTGCTCAACTTGAATGTCTGCCTGACGTCTTACAGACGTCGACATTGGCGGGGGTATTGTCGAGTCTTGAAGGGTCTCTGCATGTGCCTGTTCTTGCTCGGAACTTGTGCTTGGCAGGTGAACATATACTTGTGGTTTATGGTTTTGCAACTCAGAATTCATACCGGTGAGCTGGCTAAATTCATTATTGCCAACCACAGGTGGTCCTTGCTGAACTTGCTGTCTATCAATGCCACTGAAAACAACTTCATTCGAAACATTTTCCAATGCTCCCACCCCAGTGGCAGTAGAGATGTACTCGAACTGCTTTAATGAGCACTCAACATGATCTGGAATTTGTTGTATAGCAGATGTTATTGCAGTTTTTGGGCGATAGTGAATTCCGGATACGTTAGGACAAGTAACCTCAATATCATTACGTTCAGGCAATTGTTTTGGAATCCATAAGGCCTCTTCGAAAAATGAACCACTCAACATGTGACCATAGTCCGTTGAAGGTTGATTTGGTTCTTCAAAGACGTGTCCATCATGGTACTGATTCAAGGCTACGCGATTATCTGCTGTTTTGCTTGCAACTCTTGGCTGATCTACCGCTGGATCCTCATTGCAAGGTACATATTTGAAGGCTGCTAATTTCTGTAAAGTTGTATTTGCTATTCCGTTGGAATTAAGTTTCAGCTGCTCCTCAGTTGTTGTGAAACCTTGTAGTCGATTAATAGATTGCGATTGCTCTCTTGGATGTTTTAAGGTGAAGGAAGGTAGTGATGGTTTGGTAATAATTAAGCTCTCAAATAATTCTGGAGATTTCTTCCGCTTGCTAAGCAGAGCAGAGGACACTCTCTTCTTAGACCTTTTATGAACTTCAGGTGATGTAGTGAATTGAGAGACAGACGAGCCATCATTTAGTTCGCTAGATAAGTCTCGAAGACCTCCGCTGACAGATGTTGATTGTACTCTAGACGGAATTTTGAATATGGGTTGCGTTCCTTTCGTTCCTTTCGTGTGAATTTTTCTCCTCTTCGGTGAAGATACCTCCAAGTGGTCAGAATCACAATCCTCCGCCGGAGCTTTATTAGACAATACAGAGCTGGGTGATGTTTTCGCACGGCCATTCTTTGAGGGTGACTCCGGTCGCTTCTTACCACCTGGAGTCGGAAGACTAGTAATTTCATCTTGAAGGTCGTAGATATCGGTCTTGCGCAAAATTTTCAATGGATCAATCGTTCGCGTTGAAGGTAAGATTGAGTTGATACTATTTGTATGCCCACGGTTGATTGAAATGAAGGATGAAGTTGGGTGCCTTAGTGTTCCTGACGCACTGTTCCAAGATGAGGTATTAGTGTCAAGCGATTAAATTATGGCAAAGCTTAAACAAACGTATATGTCACTTCTTCTTGACTTCTTCCTACTCTCGAAGATTCCTCCTCATTCCAACCTTGATAATGCGCCATCTTGACCGCAGTTCAATTCGTCAAAACCTCCCCTAACCCACCACCCTCGCTATTCACACCATCCCCTTCATGCCCCTCCTTCACGACTTTCCCTTTGCTTTACGTCATCAATGGCGAATTGGTAAACAATTGAGTATGGATATATTAATAATATATTGATGTGTTAATGTTGAGCCCAATTGAAAAAATAGGAGTTCTCAGATACAGTTATAAAAAGTGAGATGAGGAGTGAGGTCGAGCTCGAGGTTGAGGTTGAGGTTGGAAGTGAATAAGCTGCAGCTAAGTAACTCTAGCTCCAGGTCTAAAACGGGTGTATCGAGCCTAAGGCTTACAAGAAGTGGTTACTAAAAGAGCCGTCCCGCCCCGCTGTACTAGCCTAATTTAGCGGTCCAAAGCTCCCTTCACTTGTGATAAGGAGTAACAATCATCACATGAGAGATAATTGCGACCCAACAAACCCTTCACTCAAAACACCTGCAATAAAACAAGAAACAAGAAACAAGAAAAATATTGAGCTCGTCTCTGCACTTTGAAACAACACTCTGCTCACCCTATATTCACACTCGTCGCCGAGCCATCTTGACTTCCTTTATTTCACTGATATACTCGAGTACTGTACTACTAAAGAGCATCCAAAATCCCCCTCAAGCAACCCCACCTTCCACTTTAAGACGTGGCAGGAGAGTAGTTGACGAAATATCTGATAACCTTCTCGACAACTCATACTACATTTGGAACTCTTCAAATCAACATTATCCGCATCCACTTATTCGTTGTTGTTCTCTGGTTATATTTGATTGACTTCTTTACTCTATTATTGGTCTCTTGTTAAGCAATATTGCGGCAGAGCTTGTAGCGAAGCCAACCCTTTCATAGGTAGTCAACAGTCGAGGATTCTGACCTAGATTTGAAAGGCAAATATGTTTTCTTCGGTCAGTACTCCATGGCATTTTATATTTCCGATTCTTGATTCTTTCCCTTTCTTCACCTCCTCATCTGCCCCATTCTTGTCTAACTCACATCACGAGATTATGGAGACATATTCGTGATTCGTGAATTCTATGCGACTGATGTCCTCCTGTAATCGCAAGCATCGTGGTAGGTCTACCAAGGGGAAACTTCAACGCAGCCATGCAAGATCTTATACTGCATCTTACATTCCTTCTGAACTTCAATCCGATTATTTCCATAGCGGTCATGTCGGGAACCTTCTTTTTGGCAGACAGAAAACTACAGAGACCGAAGAACTAATATATGTTCGCCGTAAACAGAAGAAACCATACTCAGCAGTCACAGTCGCCATCGAGCGTCTCACGAGCGAGCAGTATGAAGATGATGATTTTGGTGGCATTCCAGAGTTGGTGGAAGTGATCAAAATTCAATCTACAGGTCCTACGGAAGCTTCTAGGGCTATTCGAAAGAAACTCAAGTATGGTAATGTACATCGTCAGATTCGAGCTTTAGAGATTCTGGATGGTCTTATCCAGAATGCTGGTCCAAGATTTCAGCGTACTTTTGCCGATGAAGCTTTACTCGAGCGTCTACGTATCTGTGGTACATCAGATCTTTCGGATCCTGCAGTGAAAGCTAAATGCAAGGAACTATTCAGGAACTGGTCTGTTGAATTTGCAGAAGTTAGTGGAATGGAAGAGGTTCGCGGTCTTTACAAGGTGTGTATCATTTGAAAGCCTCTATACCTCTTGCTAACACAATTCGAAGCAATTACCTCGTACCAAGAAGGTTGTCACTCAAGATAGATCAAAAGTTCTCCGTGAAACAGAGGAGAATCCTTTCCAAGACGATGAAATTGAGGAACCTCCTACGCCTGTCCCTTCCCAAGCTGGTCCTTCTCACTCACGACAAAGCTCTGTAACAACATCTACCAGAGAACGAGCATCCTCAATAATGTCTGGCTCTGCTAAGAAGTCTAAGAAGGATAAAGAAAAGGACAAGAAGAAAAAGCCCAAGCCGTTCAACCTAGAAGCTGAGAAGGAAGCAATGAAAGCCGCTATTGCAGAATCAGCTGTTTCATCCACTAACCTTTTGAACGCGTTGAGACATATTAATCGAGAGAAAGAGCGAATTTCTGAGAACAAAACAGCTTTGCAGCATTTTGATAATTGTAAACTTCTCCGTAGGAAGATCCTACGATATGTAAGTTTATTACTGGTTGCGAATTATACTAAGCTAACATTTCCATCAGATTCAACATGTTGAGGCCGAAGAATGGCTCGGAGGACTTCTTCACGCAAACGATGAATTGGTTAATGCTTTAATGACATTTGAACAGCTTGATAGATCAATTGATGCTGATAGTGATTCTGATGATGACATGGCCGAGCAAGCTCATCTCTACAGAAGTATGATTTCCTCCTCGCGATATACGAATATTAACTAATATCATATAGTGGCGGAACGAAGTAAAGCCGAACGTAGAGGTAGTGATGCAACACAACAACTTGCTGGTCTTTCTATTGGCACTAAAAGTCCGATCAGCCCTATTAAAACCTCCCATCGTCCTGCACCACCAACTCCTGTTCAGCCTACACATCCTCTAGTACCGGAGTCAGAGGAAGAAGAAGAAGATGAGAATGATCCTTTTGCTGATCGTAATGCGTTTGATTGATCATGGTTATCATATCTTGCATTGTGTAACACCATCTGGTGTGATAGATTGTTGTAGTTTGGAAGAGATGACTCTAGCCTCTGAGACGGTGGGGCGCATGGTGTTGCATTAGCATGGCATACGCGGAGGAGTATTTGTTCAGTGCGGCGGTGTGTTGAGTAATTTTTGGCATCGATGAGTATCAAGAATGTATTCAATGATGAGGGATGAGGTATCAAGGATGAATGGGTAATGAATTATGGATGGAAGAAGCTGGATATAAAAGTATGAAGTGTAGTAAAATCCAAAGTTTAAAATCATGATTAGTTTTGCTACTCGCCAAAAATCTTACGCAAGTCTCACTTCGATGATTGGAGTCGGGGCTTGGAATCTATCTCTAGCGTGACGGCGCCTGTGCTAAATTTATATGTGAGCACAGATGTTCATTGTTCTTCTAGAGAAGCAAGAAACCAGTAATTTACTGATTTAAGATCAGTAATTAAATGTTGTAAATTAATGAATAATAATTTATCAATAAAGAAATCCTAAAAATCTAATTTGTTGAAATTATATAATAATTAAAATTTTAATATATAATTCAATATTAATAAATATATATATTAGTTTTAAATTTAATTGATTAATCAATAAAATATAATTTATTTATTTCATATCATTATTAGATTATAAAGATTTATTATATATTAAAGAAAAAAGAAAAAAATTTGAAAATTCTATTTTTGAATTTAAATTTAAATTTTAATAAATTTATTTATTCATTACTTGATAGAATTAAAAGATTAAAGATTGAAAAATTAAAAAACTAAAAAAATTTTCAATATTAAAATTTAAAAACAACTTTAATAATTATTTAAAAAAGAATATCTATTACAAGATTTAAAAGATATTGTTTTAATACTATACAAATCACAGGACTAATAGTTCACTGATTTCCTGTTTTTATACCTAGCTAGTATAGGATACTCCCATGTACCCAGTGATTAAGCATCATAAAGCTGTAATGATTGATAGCCTCTCTTTCTATCACGCCTTAATTCCATATAATTATCTATTAATTAATTAATACCCACATGATTCTTCACCGTGCCCCTGTTTCCAAAAATGCGAGAATGATCTCAACACTCATCGGCCGCTCTGGTCAGATATATAAACCAGTTCGCGTTATCTACAAACACCCAAACAAAAAGCCCGAATTCAACATTTATCTAGCCTCTGGGTGAGTTTCAAAATCCTAATATCTTATGCTTCTGTCGCACAACTACCGACTGTATGTACCAGGCTAATCTGAGCAATGCTCTAGAAAGGATAATACGGCGTTTGTTTTAAAGCCTGTTACTCGCTCGGTTTTTGAGCATTCACAAGAGCTCAAGCGGGAATTTGGCATCGTTCGTCAAATACGACATCATGTAGATGAAGACGGGGGGAAACATATACTTGTCTACGACTATGCCGCATCCAACGTACTTGAAATGATAAATGACTGACCTCCTCTTCCTCTACAAGCAAGAAGGACAATCCTTAAAGAGGTTTGCCTGGCACTGAAAGCTATGCACGCGAGAAATTGGATACACCTTGGTAGGTTATCTTTATCTATTTGCGATTTTTGCCCAAAGCTATCTGCTGATCTCACTGTTGTGCTCTAGATGTGAAGCCTGATAACATCTTCATCGATTGGTTTGTTAATATGGAAACTAAATTCTACCTCGAGAAGGTACAATTTGGCGATTTAGATTGTGCTTTGAAGCTCGTAGGCATGAATCTTCTAAACCATAAGATAGGAAATGTGATGTGGCAAAGTCCAGAAGGACAACTGCGAGGGGAATGGGGAAGCATTCAGAGGTGTTTTCTTCGGGCTTCTGGTGAGTCAGCCCTTCAATCCTTACAGAATCCTATTCTCTAACAAATATGGTTCTCCCAGTGTCTTTTTGTGCTCACAGGTGTAGAATCATATCACCTCGACTTTGAAAGTCTACCTATAGAACCGGAGCGGGTGATTTTATACAAGTTGCTATCGAACTTTGGGCCGCTTCCAGATGCGCTCGTACAGCATATTGATGATGAGAAAGGAGGCGAGCTCTTGAAGGATCTTTGGAAAATGATTGAGGAGGATGAGGAGCGAGCTGAAGGGTAAGAGCATTTTGAGCAATGGACTGAGACTGATTATCCTAATCTCAATGAGGATGCAAAGAGGTTGATACTGAGAATGACGAATCTGGATCCCGGAAAGAGAGCGGAGATGGCTGATATCATGACGGATTCTTACTGGGATGGGGTTGGTTCTGAGGGTATTTTTGACACTGAGGAGTGTTTTAAAGATGAATGATGCAAATTAGTGGTTTTATTTGTGATAATGAAATGACTATTGAATGCTCTATAAGAGTGGCGTTCCTTTTGCATAACAACAATCCTCCTTAAAGACTTATAACAGGTAACAGAAATTTGAGCTGATTTATATAATCGGTAGAAGTAACTCTCATATGACTTGACAAAGATCAACCTCCCGAATAATACCCGGCCCCCACCCACCAATCACACCCATCCCCACATCCTGCTACATAGTTCTCAAAACCCTCAAAATATCTCGACTGTAACGGTCATAACCCCAAGACGAGCCCACGCTCCCAACTCCCCCGCTCCAAATTCTCAATCTAACGATTGAAGCTACCAACAGTGCCCAGTCCGAACACCGCGGTGACGATCCACTCGTGTGGGAAACCCACGATGCTGGTGTTGTCTTGAGCAATGAAGATGATTTCTTGAGGGAGGTTTCACTCTGCAGAGAGCTCTTCACCTTGGTGTGGCGGTATTGGATTACATTTGCTGTGTGGTTTGGAGAGGGGACTTGGGTTGGGTCTCTACTTTTTTTTTCTTTAGCCTCTCATTTTTGTGGTTTTTATCTTGGGGATTTTTGTAATGCTTGTGCCGTGAGGCGACAATAAATATATCATTTCATGAGTTCTTGGATTTCTTTTGTGATTTTTTAAAGTTATCGCCAGTTTCGCTTAACGGACCCACTTTAGTACTATTGCTTTCTTTCCCGACTCAAATTTTGCTACAGCTATGAAAGTACTCTATCCTAATGTCTTTAAACTCAATTGATACCGAATCTGGCAAATCGCTAAACATGTTTGTTTACATGGTCCAATTAAAGATGTATCCCTGTAATTTAGTATCGCTGATTTTCAGACCAAGAATAAACTCAGCATTTTAGCATGCCTTGCTGCTTCGTACACACCCACTGGGTACCCTTCAAAGTTTCATGCTCATAAAGTCACCGTCTGCCAATACAGCATTTTATTTAAAAGCATATCAAAGTCATATTCAATTGGAACGATGAATCTTTGAAGGGCAATTTTATAATTCATTATGATGCAATACTTTACTACACTATGATGCTTTTGAACCCAAATAATAATCATTCACCACCTTCATTCAACCTTCCAAAAGCTTACTTGGGTCCTCATCCTCTATAAGTATTTTCACAGCCTGCACGGTAATCTCCAAAACCTGCTGATCTCTCGATTTCTTTAAACATTCTTTCAGAGATTCCAGTCCGGCATTCTCCTTCACTTTTTGAATTCCCCTTTCCCCAACCTTGTTTGGTGCTGTCAATATGTTGAGTATGCAAACTACACCTCTGTGTCTTAATTCTTCCCCTTCTTCCGTACACAAGGCTAACAAGAGATTGACTCCTCTTTCTCTTTCAAGAATTGCGGTCACTGCAGTATCCCATTCTGTAAGACTTGCCAAAGCACCTCCTGCTGCCCTCCTTGTATTGAAATCTTCGGCATCAGTTAGAGCTAATAGGATATGTGTACGATGTGATGCTTGTTTGCTACCGTCTGAGAATTTTGCAACTCCTTCTGGAGATTGCATGAGGTTACAGATAAGCTCCACAGTTGCACGCGTCACCAGAGTATTACGGGAAAGAAGTAATTCCTCGATTTGAGACCAGGCTAGTCGGATGATTGGATTACGGGCTGAGTCATCTGTAGAAGCAAGGTTTGTCAAGGCTAGGAGAGATTCGAAGACGGGTAAGAGATCGCGGTGTTCGACTGTTGGGTCATCCTCCAGGAGAAGAAGAAGAGGTTTGATGGCTGAAACAAGTGAAAGAGGATTGGCACCTCCAAATACGTGTAGTGGGTTGGTAGATATGAGGATACGGGCGAGGGCATGAGCTGTGGTTCTTCGAGCTGGAATATTTTCTGAGGGGAAGACGGTGTAAGAGTGTAATAAAAGCTTGATTGCACCTTGTTGAGCCATTCGTCCCCGAATTTTTGTTGTTTTGGAGAGCGAGAAGATGATCGACGTGACAAGTGTAAGAGATGCTATTGATCCATGCTGACTATGGGTGACAAGAACAGGTATGACACCGGCTTCGAATACATTTTGGCATCTCTTGTCAACGTGGTCATCGTCATTGAGCGGATCTGGCTTGAGAGAGGACTTTGAGGCATTCGCATAAGCTTTTAATTGACCCAATTTCTTTTGTTCTTCGCTTAAGGGCGGTTGGTAGGTTGTAAGATTATTGAGAATACTGAGCGCTCCATAGGTCATGGGTGATTTAGGCTGAGCATCATTCAAAGATTTGACAAGGTTGACCAAAAACTCTTTATCTGAAGCCAAGTTCTCCTTGACTTTTGGTTGTAGCGAAGCATAAGCAAGACCTTCAATTGAACTTTGCTGAGATGTATCCGTGGAAAGCATCTTCTTCAACATGTCTGAAAGATCTTCAATAGTTGTACTGGCAGACTGATATCCTCCTCCAGATTCAGTGGCTGGTGCTGAAGGTATAGCCTTCACTTCTAAGGTCAGTCAGAATAATTGAAGAAAGAGGGGCACAATCAAATGTGGGAAGGAAAAATGCGCATGGAATCCTGGGATGCATACCTGAATTTTAGCCAAGACAACAGCTGCGAGATTCCTAACTTGTTCAGAATGTATTCGCTGTTGTATGGAGCCATCTTCCGCATTACTATCAACAGGAGACGAAGAGACTTCGGAAACTTTTGGTGGAGTATTGCTGACAATCTCTTCAAGCCATTTTGTACAATGCTTCTGAATAGCTTCCCGACAAGGAGTGTTCATACAAGCAGCACTAAGTAACTCCAAAGCAGCCTGTTCAACCTTTCGACTTTTCCATTTTCTCTTCATCAATGCACCAAGGCTAGGAATGAAACCTTCACTAAGAAAAAATGAAGCAATGACATCTGGAACAATGGAAAATATTGATGCTGCAACCGAAAACGCAAGGATCAGATCATCATATGTGCCTTTTGCTACACGATCATAGAAAAAATGAGAAAGATAATCAACGCCTTGTTGTTCGGAAGCTTTAAGATATGCAGAAGTGGTTAGTGTCGCGTGACTTCGAACTGATTGAGATTGTCTCATATCAAGATAACCTAGAATTGTTTCCAAAATATCTTGATCGATCAATTGAAAGAGAGGTTTATGTGGCTCCTTTGATCTTGTTTCTTCGGCGGAATCATCAGTGAGAAGTTTGGTGAGAGTGTTCAACTCCCTGCAAGTATCTTCATCCTCCTGTCCACCCTCGGTTAAACGAGCAAGTAGGAGGAGTGTCTGATCCTCAAGAGAATCATTTGCGGCAGTTGTAGTGTGAGGAACACTTGGATCAGTGCCTCGTCTTTCAAAAGATTGATCAAATGCTTTTGGCATGATTGAGAAGTATTACATATAAATGAAATTTAAGTGAAAAAAAAAAATGGAGTGATCAAGATGAAGAAGAGGGGAACGTCGGAATTATAAATTAACCAATGCCCCTCTTGTGAAACAACCTTGCAAGTGAAAACCCCCACATTTAGGTCAAATAGGCTACGTCACCTGATCAGGCGTCAAGCAAGGGCGATTCTAAGATTACATACATTCTTTAACCTTAAGATTTACCCTGCATGAAGATCTTCCAGCCTTGTTCGAAATTCATCAATTCACTCAGCCTTTAGGGAATTCCATACGAAATCACAAATAATTCCAGAATTCACCCTGCAGAAAAGGGAGATGAATCTGTAAATTATTAACTGTTCTTGGATCGGTTGGATTGTGAACACTAATAAGAAGATTTTAAGAACAACAGATTTTCTGACCTTCAAGTCTACCGGGTTGTCATGCCTGTAAGGCTTCCATCATGGATGGTATAGATGGTACAGATCATTTCACAGGAGGCGTTGAAGGTATGACCATATACAGTTTGCAGCAGGTATATGTCCTTTAACACAACTACAGGTCCCTCCCCTTCATGTCTCGTCATTGTTCTCGACACCAATCCACACGCCTGGTCACTCCTCTCCTCCACACTTCCTCTCTCCAAAGCCGTAGCCAACCTCCTCGTCTTCATAAACGCCCACCTCGCCATCAACAATGCCAATCAAGTTGCTATAATAGCCAGCCATTGTCACCGCGCAGTATGGCTCTACCCAGCACCACCCTCTGCCTCCGAAGATATAGAAATGGGTGGTTCAACTACTCACGGCCCTCCCGATGATGCAAACAAATACAGACAATTCGCGCTCATCGAAAATACCGTCTTAAATTCCCTCCGCAACTTAATATCTAGCACAACTGAACAAGAAGTTTCCACTACAACCACCACCCAAATGGCCGGTGCCCTTACCCTCGCCCTCTCATATATAAACAAACAATCATTAGCCTACAATGACGTCTCAGCTTCCGAATCTAAACCAACAACCTCCGATGTAAACACTTCAGATTCTACTATTGGCCTGCAATCACGAATTCTCGTAATCTCTGTATCCGGCGATCTCGCACATCAATATATTCCTATAATGAATACTACATTCGCAGCACAACGTATGCGGATCCCAATTGATATATTAAAACTCGCCGGTGATACTGTATTCCTACAACAAGCTAGCGATACTACGAGGGGTATATATATGCACCTGAAGAATCCGCAAGGATTATTACAATATCTAATGATGGCATTTTTGCCCGATCAAACGAGTAGAAAGGATTTAACAGCGCCAACGCAGGAAGTGGTAGACTTTAGAGCTGCGTGCTTTTGTCATAGAAAGGTGGTAGATGTAGGTTTTGTGTGCAGTATATGTTTAAGTAGTATGTGGTTTCTTTATACATACCATATTATGGTTACAACTCATCCATTTTGTCCCTCTTCCATCTTCTTACGTCCCTTCATGCATTCACACTGATACGCCTCTAGTATTCTGTTCACCCCCCGAAGGAGCCATCTGCTTAACCTGCTCCACGCACCTCTCCCTCGGAGACTATGGTTCCAAACCCGCCGTCGTCCCACGCAAAAAGAAGAAGAAGCGGAAGGTTAATGGTGCAGGGGCCGAGACTGGCAGTGCTAGAGGTACTCCTGTACCTGGGGAATGAATAAGATGAGTAGGAGAAAATGAATCATCTGGCTAATAATTGAATAAATTAATGGATAGATAAATGGATGTATAGATGGATGAAGAAATGTGAATGTTGTATTATACCACTTATATACTCCAAAAGTTCCTAAGGTTATTATTATTTATCGGAGTTGGGAAACGAAGGAAAGAAAGTGGGAAAGGCAATGGCTAGCAAATTGGATATGACATTCAAAAATTTGCGGTTTGTGGTTTGAGGTATATCACATAGGAAAGAGCAATATCAAAACTACACCAATGAGCGCATGCGTACAGAACAGTCATCAAAACTGAGCAGCTATACCAGAATGGTGAGTAAGTGTAGGTTCTATTAGGTTATGAATGAAGCATGAAGCATGCTTAAGGGCATAACATAGCAATAAAGGCTAAGCTATAAAATCATCTCTATCCATCTTTCCCTCTCCCATACCCCACATCTGATTTCCAAGCGGAAAGTGGTCGGTTAAGGGTAATGTATGTATGTTTGTGGTAGCAATATTCTCCTCCAGTTTGTCCTTCAACGTCGTTCCATTCCTAATCGTAAATTCATACGCTCCTTTCCTTCTATCGATAAAGCAATGATCCATTCTCCATAACAACGCTGGTAAAATAAAATTAGTGATATAATCAGCCCAACAAACGATTCCAAGGAGATCTAGTCTTTCACTTCAAAGGAGGAGATTAGAGATTCGTGTCAGGCGTGAGACTGAAAGTCAATCCTTCTCAATCCGGACCTTTCGACCTCCTCTGACAACGTTGCCATGATCTCCAAGACGGGACATGACACACTTGGCATCCTTCTCATTTGAAGCGTAAGATGCCAAGGCAAATGAGTCGGTATTGTGGGCAAAGTGTAAGAAGTACCCATACTGGGTCTTCTTAACAGCCATAACACCAATTGCACCAGCGGAGTTACTTCCACAAACACCAGGATGACCCATAAAGTCTGCTTGAACGAATGACTCCATAGCTTCGTCTTCATTAGCTTCCATGTCTTGGCCACCACGAGCTCGTCTGGTGTTGTGGTATAGTCTGTCAGCACATTTCTGCGAAGCCATGGTAGTTGCCATGTGTTCTCCTGTGCCACTAGTAACTGCAGCAACTGATACTTGATCCTCATCTCTCTCATCACAAGGAACTACAGCCGTACCAATGCCTACAAGAGCAGCAGGTCCAACACGGCCACGATGTTTCATACCAATTCCACCAGATGAAGATGCTGCGGCAATCCGGCCATACATATCAATGGCGATAGCTCCCACGGTATCGGTAATCAAATCTACATCCGCCTTCTCGGCAGGAAGCTTTGGAGCAGACTCATGAGGGCTCTCAATGGTTCCTTCTTGGGCGAGGTCTAGTGGTGTAGAATACATCTCAATAACCTTTTCGTGGTCTGTTGGAGAAAGATGACCGTCTGTACTAGATGGTCTTTCGATAGTAGATGCTGCAGTGCTGACAGATATATTTGGTTCGCTAGAAATTCCACTAGTAGTAACGCTTGGAGATAAAAGAGAATGAACGCGTCCCGGACTGCCATCGCTAAGTGCTGCAAGGCGTGCACGTTTTGCGGGTGTTGTTCCCACTGGAGAGCGGGAAGCTCCACGACCCGGCGTGTTCATTTGAAAGTAGCCCCGCCCAGGGGGAGTACCAGGACGTGGAGTGTGTGGGCCGCATTCCTGAGGACATGCACGACCGGGGGATGATGTTGAAGGAGAGTCGGGTTGCCCTTCATTCCATGTGCCAGTTATGATTGCATTGGTATGGTCCCTACGTTGTTTTGCTCTTACACGTTCTTCATATTCCCGTGTTGCGGCTTCATCATCGGCAGCTTGGCTACTATTCGTACTTGATGGCGTCATGCGTCCGCAACCCTCAGCACGACGCAAATCTTCACGCCATCGTATGTATCTTTCGCGGGCATTCTTAGAGCACATCATGTCATGTGGTACAATTGGTATGCCGTGTTCCCATGCGAAATCCGTCGCTCCTTGGCCGACAAGAAGATTTGGTGGGACTCTTCGTAAAGATAATGGTCGACTTGAAGCTTCCAAAATTAATCTAGCAAGACTGACAGGGTTCTTGATCTCTAAGAAGGTAGTGTTAGCCAGTGGAAATCAATTCGGACTAGAATGTATGGCCTTACGGGCGGTTGCACCACAGGCACCACTTCTACCCAAATGATCTACTACTGTTGCATCACATTCAACGATACCTTCAATTGATAAGTTACTTCCATATCCGGCGTTAGTAATTTCCTTATCTTCGAGAACTTTAATCGCAGCTTCAACTGCATCAACAGCTGAACCGCCAGCCTTGAGAATCCTCATTGCTGCGCGAGCGGCACTATATTAAGGTCAGCCAAAGTTCTGCATTCCTCAAATATCTTTCAAAGTTTCACTTTCAAGTTCAGTCAACATACTCGTTACAAGCTCCTAAGTGAATGTGCTCATTCGTAGTGCTGTGATAACCTGCACCAGCGTGCACAAATATTGCAGATACACATGGTTGGGATTGCACTGCGCGTGGTCTTCTGTTATCTGCTGAGCCATCCATTACTGGATTGAAACTCATAGCAGGCATCCTGTCAATCTCCATGTTTTGGTAAAAGGGAGGATTCGATATTAACGGGTGAGATCCTGACCATGGATCTTGTCGATCTAAGAATGGAGAAGGAATGATCTCGATATTATATTTCTGAAATCTGCGAAGTGGGTTAAAAGGATTGAAAAGTTCGCGACGGAGTTGACGTAGACGCTCTCGCGCGATATCGATTTTGGTTGTGATTAAGGATTGGTGAGGTAGAGAAGTGGATCGTGTAGTAAATTCAGACATGAAGGCTCGTAAGTGAGGAGTAAAGGTGAAGCGTTTGTATACGAGTGAATCCGAGTTTTAATATACTCTAGATGAGTATCTGGAGAAATGAGGTAACGGTGGGAACTCGCAAACAAGACAATTGACAGATGAGTGACAATTTGTATCTATGGCTTCGCAGTGATTTCAAAATGCATGAACTAGGGAGAACGAAGTGGTCGTGAGAGAAATATTCGAGGATGACCGTCTAGGATATGCCGAGTCTGTCTTATAAACCTGTATGAAAGATTTTCAACTTGGTTGGAAAACAATCTATTGAAGCTATACCAAATTAGCCATCAACTGCCATAAACACAAATTCTAGGGGTCGGTTGTACCGTAGAGATATCTTGGATTTCAACGAGCATCGCTCAATATACAAGAACAGAAAGCTTCACAATCATAGGAGGCTTCGGCTAACACCGAGAAATGATATTTTTTTCGGACGAGGGATCAAAACCAAAGATATAGAAAAGTGGCCAAGACTTCAGAGGCCCAAACAATAATGTAGGTAAATCTTTTATGAGATATGTTCAGAAAAACGAGTGTCGGTGAGTGAGTGTGTGGTTGTGGAAGGAAAAGAAATGAATGGTGGCAGTGGTGATGTTTCGAGTCGAGGAAGAACTGATTCTAGGATGTAGAACACTAGAAAATGCCTTTTGTTGACTTTGAATATGTCATGCACACTTTAACATTATATTACTAAACAGGCAGTGAGGTTGGAGATGAAAAGAGAAGGAGCGGTTCAATGTTTATGTTAACCTTAAAGAACAAGGAAATGATCTCATTTAATCAAGAGACCATCAATTCACCTGTTCAATCTCTTCTTGCTCTGAGAGATTAATTCATGTTTCTTCCCTTCTATCTCGAACACGTCCAACGATCTCTTCACAGGGAAGTGCAACATATCAATTGCAAATTGCAATTGAAGTCTGATGTGATCAAATTTATATGATGTGCACGTGATCTTCTATTTGATCGTGCCTGACTGGCTGTTGCTGCTACTGGTGGGGTTCGTTTAGGTACGCACCGCCTATGGGTCGTCATCTTGAAGCTTAGATTCCAAACGCCAACGATCGATACGGTCAATACCTGCTGTTATTCCCAGCACAAAATATTTACAATTACCAAAGCTGTCGCATAATTCCCTCGGTAGACCCGGGACTGCATTGCGCAGCTTTATTTCAATATGGCTTCTCATACGCCGGCCGTTGTCATGGACAAGTACGTTCGAGATCCCCACAAGGCATTCTATATCCCCGTGTCCCGAGGAAGGGGATGCTATCCATTTGTACATTTACTGATGCTTCTACGATAGCGGTACCGGATATTCCAAGCTTGGTTTGTTCTCTTTTGTCGACAAGATAAGCATACAATTAACAATGCATCAATTATAGGTTTTGCTGGCAATGATTCTCCTCCTTCGTTTTCCCTACCGCCATAGCGACAAAGGTGCTGCAGCAGCAGGTGCGGGTTCAGGATCTGGCCGTCCTGCTGTTGGCAATAAGCCTTCATATCTTACGGGTGGTGCTGGACCAGGAGGACATCTCTCGATGAAACGTGGAACTGAAGATCTGGACTTCTTTATTGGGGACGAGGCATTAGCAGCCGCAAGTGGACCAGGTGCGCATGAGCTATAGAATATATGGAATTGGTATTGATGATGGCAGGTTATGGCATACACTACCCAATTCGCCATGGACAAATTGAGAACTGGGTAAGGGGCTCCAAGGTTACGTTTAGGATAAAATAGCTAACATCTGTAGGACCATATGGAAAGGTTCTGGTCCAATTCGATATTTAAATATCTCCGTGTCGAGCCAGAAGACCATTATTTTCTGTTAACAGAACCCGTATGTGCCCAATTCTCATATTTACGTGAGAATTTCACTTACCAAACTTTCCCAGCCACTTAATGCACCCGAGAACCGTGAAAATACCGCCGAAATTATGTTCGAATCCTTCAACTGTGCCGGTCTTTACATTGCCGTTCAGGCTGTGCTCGCGTTGGCTGCGTCGTGGACTTCATCAAAAGTTTCTGACCGATCCTTGACGGGAACTGTAATCGATTCTGGAGACGGCGTGACCCACGTAATTCCCGTTGCAGAGGGATATGTTATTGGATCATCAATCAAATCTATACCTATCGCCGGTCGAGACATTACATACTTCGTTCAATCGCTACTCCGAGACAGAGGTGAACCAGATTCTTCCTTGAAGACTGCTGGTGAGATTAAGGAGAACTATTGTTATGTCTGTCCAGATATTGTGAAGGAATTTGCTCGTTTCGATCGCGATCCTGGAAGATTTGAGAAGCATACAGTCACGCAACCAGGTGGACGCAAAGTTACCGTTGATGTTGGTTACGAACGTTTCCTTGCACCTGAAATCTTCTTCAACCCAGAAATTTACTCCTCCGACTTCTTGACTCCACTTCCAACAGTTGTGGATGGGGTTATTCAATCTTCCCCTATCGATGTTCGTCGTGGACTCTATAAGAATATTGTGTTATCTGGAGGAAGTACATTGTACAAAGATTTCGGTCGCAGATTACAACGTGATATCAAACACTTGGTGGATGACAGAATTAGAGCTAGTGAAGCCCGAAGCGGTGGTGCAAGGAGTGGAGGTTTGGAGGTTCAAGTTATTTCGCATAAGAGACAGCGACACGGTCCATGGTTCGGTGGTAGTCTTTTGGGTCAAACCCCTGAATTTAGATCTTATTGTCACACCAAAGCAGGTAAGTTATTTTGGCTTTTCCTCATCCTTCGAATACAATATACTGACATCAGGCAGAATATGACGAAATAGGTCCAAGCATTGTTAGAAGGTTCGCCTTGTTGGGAGGACCAGGAGGATCATAAGGAGCTAGGCCATTAGCCGAAAGGATAAGACATTTGGAGGAATGAAAAACTATAAATGTATTGAAGAGTTGAAGAGTTGAAGGAGTTTGGGGGAACTATTAAAGCGATGAATGTCAAGTGAAGTGTCTTACGCTACATAGGGTGAGATTGGTGAGACGTAGGGGATGACAAAAATTGATTAAATTGATGCACATCTTCGCCATCTTCTTGCTATTCTACGTTTGGTGATACGGTAGGTAGCAACTCCTTCTCTACCAACTCGACTCGAAAATACATTACTACCGAGAGGGACCTATCTAGTAGTTAGACTTTCACACTTCACTTCCCTTCAGGTGGACGTAGCTAAAGTTGTCGGAAACTGCCCCTCGGGTTAGAGACTTCGAGGTATGTTATATATGATACACGTGACTCCCCAAACTGCGGGGTTGACAATCTCGCAAACTTCACGACGCGACAAAGTAAAAATAACGTCAAGTGAATTGAAACACCAATATAGAATTCGTCCCGCTCCTTTTCGCCAAATTTCATTCTATCCTCGGATATATACAGCATATCTCCCGTCGAATCCCATCCGCAGGTGCAAAACAGGCGCATCAACAAAAGTCTCATACAATAATCAGTCAAACCAAACGCAAAGATAATCACAATCGCAAGACAAGTACAAGCAATCGTAATCGCATCGCATCGCAACCATGGAAACAGACGCATCCAACATTCCACTCCCTACAAACGAAGATCTTTCACCCACAGAACAAGATTTACTAGATGAATATGAACGATTAGCAGAGAACATGAAGACTGTCTGTTTTTCCTCTCTTCCTCTTTCTCTCCCCTCCAATCCCTCTTGCATTCCTCCTCCGAACTAACAGTCAATTTATATAATAGCTAGCGCATACACTCGAAACTCTCTCGAATAATCCGACGGCTTTTATACTTGATAATTTGCGCCAGTTGGAACGGAAGACTAGTTTGGTTTTTACGTTGTTGAAAGCGAGTGTTTATAGTATTGTTTTGCAGCAGCAGATTAGTGAGGAGAGGGGTGGTGGGGATGAAGGGGATGGTGGGAGTGAGGAGGGGGGGAGGAGAGGTATGAGTAGAGTGTGGAGAGAGTACAGGAGAGGATGTTACGGCGTGAAGGGTAGTTATGTGGAAAGATTGGAGGTAATTGTGTCTCATACCGGGGAATGACCGGCATAAAGAGACATGCACAACTTGTTGGGAAGGAACCAATTCCATCTGCATGTGTGAATCTTGGGGCAAAAGACTCGAGATCGATTGAAGCTTTGAGGGTATCGATTGAGTTACCTCTCGCTATACTAGTACTGGGCATTTCGTAGAGAAATGAAGTTTGGCACGGAAAAGCAAGATGTGATAGGAGAGAGGGTAGATGGGGATAGGATATATTGATCCTTTTCCCGATATTTTGAATCATGGACAATGGATTTACACTACTGGGCAGCTTGTCATTCACTAAAAGTACCCATCACCACGAAATATCACGAACTGCAGCTGTCAAAATTAGTCGAAGGGGGAAGGATTGCTTCATCTTTATTTAGGAGTTTTGGATTAAGATACCCACACATAATAATATGTGTAATGCAACCCAAATTCTTTCCTTTTAAGATCTTCTTCAATGCAATATCATGAATTTGATGCTTGCTTTTCCATATAATTTTTGTCCTCCTTCCCGGCATTACGCCAGTCTATGCATATGCACATTTTTCTTCCACATCCATCTAGTAGTATTCATACAATATGCAAGGTAAATATACATATTCCCTTTCCTTTTCTTCCTTTTCACACCCTTCCTCCGTAATAAACCTTCCTCACATCCACGAGTTTCTTTCCTCTACCCTAGCAATCTCATCTGGTATTCGTTGCTTCATTAATGCTTGGTAGGTGGCTTTAACAGTGTTCATCTTGTTTCTCGAACGTGGTACTTTGGCGGCGAGATCGTGAATGCCTACTGCCTTTGCCATATCAAAGATAAGTTTTTGGCATCGCAGGCCAAATCCTACATTGAGAGAATCGAATTAGTCCCTCTTCTTACCCCGCACATCATAAATTCCTCTACAGGCAGGAAAATGACATGGAAATGAAAATGAAAACATACCTGGAGGTCTTGCCATAAGCTCAACTTCAACTGCACTAACCTTCCTCCTACATCTCCATAAATTGTTCGTTCCTCATATCTCGGAACCGGCTGCATATTCTTAATCGCCGCAATCTTCGCATTATTATTCGTGTCTTCCGGTTCCTGTCCTTTGGCTTCTCCTATTCCTAATCTGCCCTTCCATTTCCCGCAATTGCCAATACGTACATACTTTCAATTTTACCCAAACGCGTTTGGTTGACAACTCGATGGCTGACGAGGATTTTAGTATCGAGGCTCAAGATTTCGTCCATGGTAAGTCCTGTTTGATGGCGCAATTTCGTATAAACCCCATCTGGATCCCTAGGATCAAGATTCTCCTCATCATCTTCGTCCACCTCCCTCGCTATCTCCGCAACCTTACCAGGTTCCTTTGTAAAATCCCCAGGTACCTGCGGTGCAAAAGCAAAAGTACTTGGATCTCCCATTTCCTTCTGCAGCGCCTTCAGCGAATCCAACCTGTTCGGCCTATGTTTATTTTCCCAGTCGGGATCCTCAGGATCGACATCCTCGGGATTTTCTTCCATCACTTTATCCATATATGCCACGAATTCGTCTCCGATTTTATCCTGATCCAGCGTCCAATTCGGATCAATCCGATAATCCATAATCTTCTTATCGATCACCGGCTGCGTCATACTTAAATCATCCATGTACCTCAACCCTCCCAAATCCGTCCGTATCACACCATGACTCTTCAAATCTTCCACATCGACCGCTTCCTCCGCTGCCTCAATAGCCGCAATTTGCTCCGCAGTATATCGTTTCCCTAATAAACTTCTCTCCTTCTCGCTATATCCCGGGTAAAGCTCTTTCGCAGGAGCACTATCCACCTCTGAATGTTTTATGCTAGCAAAACGGGAACGACGTCGTGCGGGAGTGGATTTTGACGCCGCGTCAGCGGTCGCAGGTTGGCGAGAGGCGCGTTGAAAATGCATCGCGCGGGTCGGAAACACTCATGGCGAGGTGGTTTGGGCGGCAGGTTACCTGCACGTTTCGGAGCAAATTCCTGGATTTCGTTATTCCGTTCGAGTGTATCCGAAAATACGACGCGACACTTCTTTGAAGGAAACGTACTCAACGTCGAGAACAAAGTCAGAGATCGAGTGACGGAACAGTTAGCACAATGATGAGCAATGCTTCAACAGGAGAGAATCAGCGGCGACAAACATGACGGAGGGTCCTTCATATTCAAAAAGATTGTGGTGGTTGGTGATGGGGGATGCGGGAAGACTTGTCTCTTGATAAGTTATAGTCAGGGATATTTTCCAGAGGTATGATGATACCAGTAGTTGTGATTAGAGCTCAATCAATTTGTTATTTGGCTAACGCGTGTTTAGAAATATGTTCCAACTGTATTTGAGAATTATATTACCTATCCGACACATCAACAGACAGGAAAGACACTCGAATTGGCGTTATGGGATACCGCAGGGCAGGAGGAGTACGATCGTCTTCGTCCCCTATCATACCCGGAGACGGATCTATTATTTGTTTGTTTCGCCATCGATTGCCCCAATTCCCTCGACAATGTTATGGATAAGGTGAGATGAATAGGGGGAATTCGTGGCCAATTATCATACTAATCGAATTTATAGTGGTATCCTGAAGTTCTACACTTTTGCCCATATACACCACTCATTCTCGTCGGTTTGAAATCGGACTTAAGAACGAAACGTACTTGTATCGATTTGCTCAAAACTCAAGGTCTCACACCCGTCACCACCGAACAAGGAATGGCTGTTGCAAGAAAAATGGGGGCTCGTTATATGGAGTGTAGTAGTAAAGAAATGACCGGTGTAGATGAAATCTTTACAGAAGCCATCAACACAGTTGTCGTCAACGATCGAAGCAACCAACCAACCACTTCATCATCATCAAGTGGTCCACCCGGTACACCCAATTCCCAAGGTGTAATCATTCCGAAAAAGAAGAAGCGAAGTTGTCGATTCTTGTAATGACCCATTCCTTCACCACATGATCAACATTACGCATTCCGATAAAGCACGACACGAGCATGATTTTTTGAAACGACCTACGAACTGCATAACGTAACGAGGAGTGTATAATTGTGAAAATCTGCAATCATGAAGCAGATTTTAGGAAATTGAGCCTTGCATTCATTAGCATTGCCGCATAGTCATTAGCCTTTCTTTTCTCCTTTTCTACTTATTTTTTCATCACACTCTCATACCGCTGGAGCTGGACGGGACTGGACTGGACTGGACTTTCTCCGGTAATTTTTTTACTTTACATTTTGATTTGCGGCTTGTTTTTGGACTTTCTTGTGAATCAGTTAGGAATTTGAGGGAAACTGTGAACACAACAAACTGACTATGAGCGAGCGATTCCTATCGACTCTTTCTTATGTACAACGAAACTTTGTGGGTAGACAATGCATAACATACTCTTAAAGGATACATAATTTTTGACCTTTGGTTTTCTGGTTGGGGATGTTGTGAGGATGTTATCTTGGCATAACTCGTGAATATTATGAGGTATTGTGAAATGTAAATTGTAAATGTAAGTTGTAAATATAAATAAGGGTATCATACTCCAATCCGTAACTCCTTTCATATCCTCATTCATCCTCATCCTCATCCTTACTCATCCTTGTCCCGATTTATCATACACTCATGCAGTCAACCCTCCCTCCCCTTTTCCCTCCCTTCCCCTTTCCTTCTATCCTTTCCCCTACCACCTACCACAAACACGTAATCCTCACTTCCTCGCTCCTCGCCTCTCCAATCCAAACCAAACTCCTAACTCCGCATTTTCATCTCTCGTTCTCTCCGCCCATAATCGTTTCCTCTCCTCCTCCTCCTTCTTCTTCTTCTTCTCTGTTTTCTTTCCTCCTGGATTTAGATTTAAATATCTCGTCTTCGGGTATATTTGCATCTTCGGGTGAGGTAGAGGTAGAGGTAGAAGGATCGGGGTTCTTAGCCATTACGTTTTCGAATTGGGACCAGAGGGCTTCGACGGAGGAGAATTCGTTTCCGACCTGTTTTTGGGGAGGGGCAGGGGTTAGATTTTGGTGGATTTTGGTGGTTTGATGAAGGGGAGAGGGGAAGATGGGGAGAGGGAAGATGGGAGAGGGAAGGAAGAGGAGGAAGATGAGGATAGAATGACATACGGCAATAACGCCCTCTAAAGAACGATTTAGTTTATTTATACTCGAGAGGACGTGTTCAAAACTCTAAAGGTGGGTGGGTTTGATTAGTGATTGTTCTTGATTTTCTGGTGATTTGTGATGCGGAACTGCGAATTACGCATGCTAATTGCTCATTGCATAAAACACAAAAGATATGGTAAAGTAAAGCAGGGCAGATTTGAGCAATGTGATTTAAGCTAGACAAAGCTAAACCGAGTACTTGAGATGGGAAAACGCGGCAAGATAAAAAGAAAAGTCATTGCTAGAGAAGACAGAAGGAGAATTGCGAAAAGCAATTGAGAAATCATAGATATATCGAGGAGAGGGCAAGAGGTGAAGAGAGGAGGTACCCAGAAGGACCATTGAGTTTAAAGGGAAGAGAAATTAGAGAGTAATAAGAATTCGTTTCTTACAACAGCTATTTCCCCTAGTAAAATCTCGCGCTGCTGTTCGAAATAGGATTTTTCTGGTGCGATGGGGAGTCGGTTGGTTGAGGAGGACATTTTTTTGATTTTGCTTCTGCTTTGTACTGATTTGATAATGGGATTGGTATTGGTATTGGGCTTGAGATGGAGATGGCAGAGGAGTAGAGCAGTTGAGAGGAGGAGAGAAGGACAGACGCGATACGGTTGATGTGAGTGTAAGAGTGGTGATTTTGCACGTTGGTTGAATTCCTGGTATGATTTTGATTGTGATTGTGGTGTCGTATGGTGGGGTGATGAAGGAAGTAGGGTGTCTGTAGAATAGTATGGGGTGGGGATAGTGATGCGCATACTGAAGGGAAGTGTGACTTTTGCTCTTTTACTTTTCTTTGCTTGTCATATTATAACACAATACAATGACATGAAATGAAATGAAATGATTTCTATCCTAGCAAATGGAAGACGATCTTTTGTTTTGATTTGAGGAGCTGATTTCATTTCATTGAATAGCTGTTTTGCTCTTGCTGAGTCTCTACACCGGTATCCATGTATATTGGCATATGAAGATGGACTACGAAAGTTTGGCTGTCCTCGAATGCGGAATGGTTAGAAATATCACCCAGCTAACCTTACTTATACCATCTGGCAGTCCAGTTGTCAAGTTTGATGAGTTTTGCGTCATATGGCTTGCTAAAACCAGTTCATCATCTTTATCTATAGTCTGGATGGTGTGTGATTTACACATTTCTCCATGGTTTATGCGCCAGAGAAGTCCTGGCTTGCTAGTTATCAACAGTGACATTTTCCACGTCTGCGATACATGTATTAAGTAGTTAACTCTATTACATTGGTCTTTCATAAGGTTCTGCTCATTATTATGTCTTTTAACTTGGAATTTTTATCAGTATTATTCTATTCTGCTTGATTACTTGTTGAGAATTAGGAATATGTCGTTTGACAGCCAATAGTCTGGACTAGCAGACTAGACATAAATTTCCAATGTTTGTAAGATTTGAAATTTCAACTGAATTTGTTCTTGGCAAAATTACAGATATCTAAATATAACACAGTATTCCGATTAGATCCTACAATTCAATGTCTTCGCATCATTGGACTGCAGTCTGGAGGATTTCCTAACCCTGCCTTGCCCTACTGGCTCGCGGCACACTAATTTCTAAGACACAATCTTCTATCGTCTTCTAACGCTTCGTAAGAGTTTGTTTTCTGCGATGTATCCCCACCTAACTATCAAATGTAACAAGACAAGTCCTCACAGGTAATACTACCATACAACGTGACTGAATACTAGTTGTTAGCTTTCGAGCAAAATGTAGTTCGTGTACAAGGATACATACCTGTATAGACTCACTACGCTATGCTGACGGTCAAGTATCCTCTCAATCAATCTTTTCATAGTAATTGGACAAATCTCTCAAAGGATTACTATTTTCCAATGCGGATGATCCATGGCGGGCTATCTGAATGACGTATCCCATGTTGACTAAAAGTTCAAGTCTCAATTCTTCAGGAAAGTCTTTCGAGTTCGTTTCAAGTAATGAAGGAGGCATCTCCCATGTGAGTAAGTCGAGGAGGAATTTATGCATTAACATAGTTTTGGTTGTGTACTTCCACATGTAGGAAAGCCATGAAGTTGTGATGTATCCGGTCGCTTTTGTAAACTCATAGTACTTTTTTATACACTGGTTCTTCAAAGCTGGCACACGAGCCATATCGGCAAATAGGTAAAGATCTAGAAGCGCAGCCATATGAGGAAAACAAAAGTTTGTAAGTGCTACATTACCTCTGTCGTCAAGATCGCCACTTTTCGTTTCTAAAACCATGTTTCCATTCGAGTTGCTGTTTTCACCAAGTCGTCATTTCCTTTAGATTCATCGAAGTCTATTATTGGTCCCTCATCGCTTTTGTTGTCAAGGTCAGACCCTTTGCTATTTTTCGCCTTTTCGGCTCTCCATTCAGCAATTTCCTCATGGGCGCTGCCAAGCTCTTGCTTGTAAAGCCAATCTCTGAAGAGCTTGAAAGTATTATCATTCGTCTTAGCAAATTCTATAGTTGCACGCTCAAGTCCTTCTGAATAGCGGTCGCAAGCTTCTCCAAGGTATGGCGAATGTTGGTAGAAGATATCCTTTTCGACTGTGTATGCGTTTCGATATTTGCCTACTCTAACATGAACAGTATTACGATCTTTTTCTCTAATACTTCATCAGCTAGTGTTCTATAGACTCAAAGAAAAGTATTGATATGCAACAAAAGCTTCGATAATTGTTTCCGTTACGTTCGCAGTCTATGGAAAAGTCTTTGGTAAAGCCTAATTTTACTTACTTTTGCTTCTCGACCATAGTTTTAATGAATGGTGACATATGGCAGTCGGGAGGCATACTGGATTTTGTTTTGGTAGGCTTTTCGAATTGTCAGAAGTCGACTTTCTTGCAAAGGTAGAAGCGGGTGCGCACAAGGTGCAAGGAGAGACCGGTGTATGGAAGTGTTTTATAGAAAGTGTTTGAATGCAGAGCCGTCGTTGTAAAAATACGTTGTAGGTTGTTCGTGTGCACGCTGAATAAAAAACTGCTGTACTTTTGCTTGTCAGACATTAGACATTTGTATTTAGTCCGCTGCCGTACAAAATCTAGAAATAATTACGCTCCATCACAAATTGAATCCCTCAAAAATCCAAAATCTTGGACATGGAATCGCATCAACAGCCGGGTGTACTGATTTTGAGCGTATTCAAGTGGCGTGTATATAAATTATGGGATGAATCATTCATACTAGTTTTCATAACCCGCGAGCCAGAGCTTCTAAAATTATTCACTTGTAAATCTCATCTTTATGATTCTATAGCACAGTATTTGCAATGTGTCTAATGCTTAGAATAGCAGTTTTGATTATTATCATAATAGAACTCAGAGAAACATGCTGGGATTCTTTTTGGTGGATGGTGGATGGTGGATTGAAGTAAGGTATAAAGATTTATGTTGGTGGGTATGTTGAAATATCTTGATGAAATTGCTGTATATATTCATTCGTTTTGTAGTAGATGGATGGGAGGGTTGGCTTGAACGGCGTGTCTAGGAGTCTGGACTACAATCCGAATACAAAATAGAAGACTTTCAAATATTAAAATGGGTTTGGAGTATTTAAACCCTTTAAAATATTTAAGAACATTGAAATCATACATTTAGTTTGTTTAATGCAGACTCTTGTATCTCCAGATTTGACCATCGGTTTAACCTCAGCAAGATGCTATATTCGTATTGAAAGCAGATGATATGGAAGATTTTACTTTCAGCGGCAAAATAAGCACGATAGATAGTTGTACCAGAGGTATGACTAATTATGAAATGTATCATCATTTTATTCATGTGAGAAAGGTGCGTAATTTAGCATTAATAGCTGATCGTGTATTGGTGTTAAGTTAGAATGAATTCGCAATTTTGTGTTTGCTTAAGTGACAAGGACTGGCACAAGCTGTCTTTAAATGCTAAGTTTGAAAGAATATTATAACATTCTTGGATATTAACCTTCTACTATATCATCGCTCCTAAACTTGTCTTTCTCTTCTGTTCCAGTTTAGTATGACCCCCCTTCGGCTCCAGAAATTATGATTTTCCAGAAAAATGATTTATTCCGCGCACGAAACATTGTTCCGCAAGTCTAACATTAAAATCCTGCTCATTCACCTCTTCGTCTATACTTATCTGAAAATTTGCTTGGCTCTTCATGTTTAGAATACAATGCCGCTCCAACATCATTCATAATCTTATCCAAATACCTCGCTTGTTTAGCTTCCGACGAAAGCCCAGGCTCCGGACCAAGCTCTTTCAATGTCTCCCTATAAGCAAGCACATCACCCGAATGATCAAAATGTCGAGTCGCCCTATCAACCCTCCTTTTCCACGCGCGTTTCTCATCCTCAAAATCCCCAACTCCGCTCATCTTCTTCACTTCAGCATGTCTCTCCCTAAACTGTTCCACGGGCAAGCTCTCCCAGTACTCCCCCTTCTTAAGCACCCCAATCGCCTTTGAAATCCACTCACATCTCGAATTCCCCTTCATCCTCAACTCCTCCCACTCAACACTATCCATCGTATCCGGTCTCACAGGAAACGGCAAACACTCCGCAACCTTCGCATACACCATACCCCTATTCTCATTCCTCTGCACCCACCCAATTTTACACACGAACATCCTTCGACTTCCCATCACCCCTTCATTTCCCTCCATTAATATCAAATTGCGCATCTGCTTCTTCGCTGTTAGGTGATATATCTACTGTTTTCATTCCTTTAAAATCATTATACATTGTTCGGAATGATATCGTTGCGGAGAACAGCCCTGATTTCATGTCTTCGTAGCGATGGAATATTAGGTATACGTGTGTGGAATAGTGGTTTTGAGGGAGACGTAGACGCCTGGGGCGTGGAATACGGGGTGCAGTTTTCGCGGATGGAGATGATTTTTGACGAGGGTCGTTCACGATGTTTTTCTTGGGTTTGGAGGATTTTTCTTCGGCGCGCCAGAATCCGAAGGTGGGCATGGTTTTGGGGTAAGAGGGGATATTGATGGATGGGTATTTTGGTTGGGAGTGTACTGCTCATTGGGAGTTTTGGACGTGGTTTTCTGGCTGCTTGGTATAATTATGTATCTTTTTGCGGTTGAGGTCATTGGGTCTTCCAACATTGGCCAACAGATTGGTCGATGAGATGAGGTTGGAACTGGTCTAGTTGGTTTGGTCTGGTCTGGTCGGGAGTAATTAGAGAGCTTGTTTGTCTAAGCCTCTTGGATGGAATTTTGGTACGCAATTAGCCGCTTGTTATGATTTGATTTCTGTTATAGATTATGTATAATCATTTTTTGCTGTGCTGTAGTTATTGGAAATAACTTGATGGTAGTTAGTTATAAATGATTATTATATTGTACTATGATCGATCTAATTATTCACTAATAAATGATCTGTGATTTTGTACTATGATCTTATTAATATTATAGTATAATTAATATAATAATATAATCTTCTTTTTATTTTTTATTTATTATATTTTTATTTTTAATAGAGTACTTTATTATCATTATTATATATTTAAAATAACTCACTCAATCAAGATAATACATTCAATTATTTTTTAAAATAACTTATAATTTGATATCTTTATAATCAATAATCTCTCTTAATCGAATTTTTATATTTGAGTCTTATTTATCAAATTAAATATTCTATCAAAATCTAAACTTATTAATTATATATATATATATATAATTAAATTTAATCTATTTAAAAATTTGAGATATATTTAAATTATATAAAAATGATTCAAATAAAGTGAGGATAAAATATAAGATTATCTATTATTAATATATTCAATTTACACAGCGGTCTTATCCTTCAACCGGAATCAAGCTTGCAAATTGTTTCTCATGAGCTCAACTCCAGGGTTGTCTAATGGATTGTAGCGGTGTTATTCTGCTCTATGTTTAAGAAGGACTAGCTCTCACAAAGGTGATCTTCGTGCAACTCCTATCTTCCTGTCGCATCCCAAAGGATATACTCGTTCAACTTTATGCTAAAGACACGCCTTCATGTGTGAATTTAGGGGTAGTTTCTTGCTTCTGAATGGAGTTCTGATTTTAATCTCGCACCTTGTAGAATGCTAGTCACAGTTATTTGTCATTTATCCTCCACGAGAACTTCTCGTTCATGTACGAACGAACCTCCACAAAGGTGCTTCAAATTGTGGATTTCTTCTTCAACACATTCCGATGATCTAGATTCATTGCCTATAGTAGTGGCCCTTATCTAAATGTCCCCAGTCCAGTGGACCGTGGTACATATCCTAGATCATCATACATATATATGTATTCAATCCAGGAACTACATGTGCAACGGTGAAAAGAGTAGTTGTCTCTAGATCTTCCATCATACCGCCATTTCCAGGTACTAGGTGACTCATGCGATTCGTTTCCGGATACGCAAAGTATTTGATTGGCGCCTCATGGTTCTGTTGATCCTTTATGCCTTATGTGTTTGACATTGGGCCATTGGGCCATTGGGCCATTCGATCTTGGTAAATGTTGGCTTGGGAACGTTGGATTTTCCCGACTTTTCGGATGGAGAATCGTGTCCTGCATCACAGTCACGTGCATGATGACGTAGTTGAGGCTGTGAGGCTTAACCCAACCCATCTTCAACCTGGTTTGGAATGTTTTAGTCTTTTATTAGTCGTTTAGTCGTTTAGTCTCCCCTTTATTAATCTTTCTCATGCAGTTTGATTATGCACGATGATACAATTTATTACTCAAGTACAAAGTACTGCAATAGTCAATCCACCATCTGGTTCCTCATCAGCCCCAAGAATGGTCGCGTTCCTTTGAGTGGCTGCCACGCATCCAAATATTGCAAATCGTGAAAATAAACCTCATGACCCTTAATTGGTAACACGACAGTCGTAAGGAAGAAAAGTTAGATATATTGGAGAAGGTCTATCCCTTCATTTTGGATTTTCTTTCGAGGTTATTCCTATACAACTTTTATCAGATTCAACAATTTTATTGTGATATCTATCCGTCTTATCATCGAAGATCAATCTTATACTATACATCGCTACCAAGAAACCTAAAAACCAATCACACATCATCCCTTCTATAATTTAGCCTCCAAACTCTCATCCTACCTTTCATCCATCCAATCCGAATCGTCGTTCAACCTTGCACTCTACTTTAATCAAGGAACGACAAAATGGATTATGCTCCAATAGCTCTTCAAGCAACTGATGTTTTAGTCGACAAACATTTTCATAGAATCCCTGATAAAGCATTTAGGAAAGAAACCTATAAACCACGTATTCCCTTTAAAAATAGTAGAAGGAGACGTAGGGAAGAGGAGGAACGAAGAAATTCTCGTGATCAAGGACAATATCAAGACGAACGAAGAAATTCAAGAGATTCCAGAAATCAAGAAGATAGGGATAGTGGAGTTCAAAGACAAGAAGAACCATACCGGGATCCGGAAATCGAAGAAGCGGGCTACGGTTCCGAACCTGATTATACATCTCGACAACGTGAAAGAAATATGCGAGATAGGGATTGGGATTCAAGAGAGAAGGATAGAGATTTCAGAGATATACCAAGACATAGTGGTGCAGGTGTAGGTGGAGGAACAGGTTATGGGTATGGAAATTCTTACGAAGAATCTAATCACTCCAATACTTCACCACATCCAATTTATAGTCAACAGCCACCACGTTTACGACCTGAATACCTTCCCAAATACGCGGCTCCTTCAAAATTAGGATCCGATAATCGCTATCCATATTACTTTCCTCCACCACACATATCATCATTCTCAGATTCATTTGGTAGAGATGAAGGAGAAAGGGATTATGAATATGATTCCGATGAACGATATGCCCAAGAAAGAACACGAAGACCCAAACCCATCCAAAGACGTAGTTCCTACGACGATATCCACAATCAACGAAACGCCCCCTCAAACACAGACCAAAGACTCAGCAAACGAGATACACAACGTAGACCCCGCTCATCACACAGTACTCAAGCTTCAGCTTCAGCATCTCACCAATCCAAAGAATCCCACATGGAAAATATAAAAGATCGCGCAGATCGGTACGGAGTGAAAAGTGAAGCGAAAGGTCTATTTACGGATTCATCGAAGGGATTAGCGGGTGGTGCGATTGGTTGGGGTGGGGCGGAGGCAGGAGGAAGAAAGGAGGGATAAAAGATGGGGTGGAATGGAAGGATTTGGAGGGGGAGGGGGGGAAGGGGGGAGAGGAGGAGGAAGGAGGAGAGATAGGAAGGGGAAGAGATAGGTCAGGGATAGGGAAGAAAGCTGGTAGAACACATCATACGATGAGAAGATTAGAATGGTCGATACGAGTTATGATGGGAAGAATGATGTGTATTGGTATTATTGATATTATTGAGGTATACCGATTAGGATGGATGATGATTAAGTTTGATAGTATGAGCTTTTTGTATACAAGTATTGAATGATTTACGATGATGATAAATATGAGAATGAGTGATGATTATTGTCGGCTTGCCGATACCAAAACCTTGCTATATACAAGGTTTACCTGATGTAGGTAATAGAAAATGAGAAATTCGTTTAAGTGAACCGCGACCCTGACTATCTGATTGATCTAACATACTTTAGTATATAATCTAACAAAAAGTTTAATATAAGTTTTATAATCTTAAACAAATCTAATTTAAAACTTTTTTCAATTCTATTGAAATCATTTAACTGTATTGAAATCATTCAACTTTATTTATTAAATTTATCTCATTTAATTTATCTTATTCAACTCAAAATAATGACAACAACAACAACAACAACAACAACAACAACAACAACAACAACAACAACAATAATAATAATAATAATAATAATAATAATAATAATAATAATAATAATATTATTATTATTATTTTTAATTTTCAATTATCAAAAACAAGTTGATATTCTATCTATACCCTGATATATATCCAATATTTAAATTTATTATAAACTTTTTAAAACTTAAATTTTATTTAGACTTTTGTCACGATTCACGATTTTCTTTATAGTAGTATTATTGACGTCGGTGATTTATAGGCCGACTACAGGGGTGTGATTTAACCGTTGCTTTCGGGGGTCCTGATTACCTAAGCCTAGGACCCCGGGATTCCTAGGATAAGTATCCTAGGCAACCATAGTAGAATAGGACAAGTGTCCTATCTAATTGGTTGTAATGGGACTATCACCCTAGAGGATATCGTATCCTAGGGCTATGGTTCCTAGAGGGGAAGCTCCTGGGACAAGTGTTCCAGGAAAGGAAAGGCCTTGGGATACGAGAAGCCTCAGGATCAATCACGTGATGTGCTAGCTCTGCTAGCCCAGCTAGCAGAGCTAGCATCACAGGAATGCTAGCCGTGCTAGCCCAGCTAGCATAGCTAGCACAAGAAAAGAGATTAGTATATAGTCAGAATAGTTTCATAGTTTAGGAGCTTCGTGCTCAACTTAGTTATCAATTAGTTTACCTACATTCCAATTGATCTAGTAACGTATTCACCTTCGAGTGGATAACCAGTGATTATTAGCCTTAACCCACAACTACCAACCAGACGAAACCCCGAGGCAGCCGCTGCCCCAACCAGATCGTTACAACTTTCTCAAAAAGCCAGGGGTCCGGGGGGTGCAGGCCCCTGGTATTAATTCTATTAATTCTATTAATTCTAAAATATTTATGGTTACACATGGGGATATAGCTACCAAAAACAAGCTATGCCGATTTTATATATGTCAAAATTTCGTTTTGGATACTGATTTGGGATAAGGTAGACATTTAAGCATTTCAACTGGAGTTTATAGAGTTTTTTTTTGGATTAGATCTTTAAGCGAGTACTAGATGACTGATTTTCATGCCATCGACAGCGCAGTATTATAAAGGAGACATAGAATGAGTCTATAGAGCTTTCTTAACCGCGATACCAAAGTCTTACTCTTACTTAGCCCTGTCTTGGAGTGGTGCGTTGAATCATGCAATTGGCTTAGAAGCCGTTATTCTGGATTTAATGTAATGATGAGTCAATCTGGAAATTAAGAAGCCTCTCTATCCTTACAACTTCCTACACACATACATAATAATACATACATACCTATCTAGGTATGAACAATTCTCTATATAAAATTCCGATAAAAAATGTTTATGAGGACCTCGTGATTTGATTGACATTCTGAAACAACGATCTCAGATAATAACCACATGGGGCGCGAATCTCTGCGCCACAATGACAGCATTTTGCTGGTGGCTGGGCTGGCTCCATCAATCCAGACATCTCCATGCAGCCCATTATCTACAACACAACGATACAAGATCAAATCAATGAATTAATTATCGATTGATCATTCAATAATTAGTTTGTTCATTTGAATTGTTTTTTTTTATTTAATTCTATTGCAAAAGTAATACACTTGTCTTTTTTTACGACTTCACGCTTAGTCTGTATTATCAACGGCTGGCCCCGATAGATTAGACGCTGGGCGGCGCATTTAGACAGACGCAGCGATGCGGCATTCCTTCACTTTAGTCGGAATTCTCACGGCGGCCCTCGTAGCTGGTGAAGCATATACTCCGAAGCACGAAGCTGGAAGATGTTCGATAAGGGGTAGTTGTGGGAAGGATAGCTTCTTTGGTCCCGAGCTCCCTTGCCCGGATAACGGGCTTGCGAAAGAACCGGATCATGATGCCAGGAAACAACTGGTCGAGCTATGCGGTCCAAAATGGAGTACCGGGCCTGTTTGTTGTGACGGGAATCAGGTACGATGGAAGCTTTAAGATGCGTTAAGACCTTGCTAACCGCTTCGCAGATAGATGCTCTTGCAGATCAGATCAAGAAGGCGAATCCGATAATATCCTCTTGCCCGGCATGCAAAGAGAACTTCTACAACCTCTTCTGTACTTTTACATGTTCACCAGATCAATCCCTATTCTTGAATGTGACGGAAACAAAGAAAAAGGGTGATAAATACATCGTTACTGAGCTAGATCAACTCATATCTGATGAATATGGGTCGGGTTTCTTTGATAGCTGCAAGGATGTTAAGTTTGGACCAACGAATTCAAATGCTATGGAATTTATAGGCGGCGGAGCCAAGGATTACTCTTCATTCTTAGCTTTCCTGGGACACAAATCTTTACTGGGTTCGCCGTTCCAGATCAACTTTCCAAAGCCAAGCGAATATCCGGAAAAAGGAATGGATCCATTACCTATGGTACCAAAGAAGTGTAATGATGAGGATGAGAACTTCCGTTGTTCTTGTGTGGATTGTCCTGCAGTCTGTCCAGCTTTGCCGGAAGTTTCCAAGTCCGGCTCATGTCATGTTGGACTACTTCCTTGCCTTTCTTTCGCCGCCATATTTACCTACAGCATTGTGTTACTATTGGTCGCCGTTGCTATCTTTGGTCACATAGCATGGGCTAAAAGAACCAAAAGACTTAATGAAGAATTACGACTTCTGGAAGATGATGTTGCGCCAAGTGATGATGATGATGAAGGGGACATGATACACAATGGAGCCATGTATGACCGACCTCAGAGGAATTACTGGATCAATACAGTGTGTGACAGCGCATTCAGTCGTCTAGGTTATACAGCTGCAAAATTTCCAGCCATCACTATTGTAACAAGCATAGTTGTGGTGGGAATCTTGAGTTTGGGTTGGACTAAATTTGAGATCGAGCAAAACCCTGCACGATTGTGGGTCAGCCCATCATCTGCTGCTGCTCAAGAAAAAGCCTATTTCGATTCAAATTTTGGACCCTTTTACCGTGCCGAACAAGTATTCTTGGTCAATGATACAAATGCATCAGGTCCTGGCCCTGTCATGAGTTACGATACATTGAAATGGTGGCTTGAAGCTGAAAACCGAATCAGAGAATTGGCCGGCAAGCAAACAGGTACCACTTTCGACGATATATGCTTGAAGCCCACTGGTGATGCCTGTGTCGTTCAATCAGTAGCAGGTTACTTGAACGACGATATCTCCAGTGTGAGTCCGGACACATGGGAGAAGACCATTCGATCATGTGCCGAATCTCCTGTAAATTGCCGCCCTGCTTTTGGCCAACCATTAGATCCCAAAATGATCTTTGGTGGCTGGCAAGAATCTGGCAATGTCATCGATGCTACTGCGTTGATTATTACCTGGGTAGTAAACAATGATGATGAGGGATCATCTCAAGTTGTACATGCTATGGATTGGGAAGCTTCTCTTCGAGATGAATTGTTGCGTTTGCAGGCTGAAGCAAGCGGTCGTGGCCTGAGACTTTCATTTTCGACAGAGATAAGTCTTGAACAAGAACTTAATAAATCCACCAACACTGATGCAAAAATTGTCGTCATCAGTTACATCATCATGTTCTTTTATGCATCCTTAGCACTAGGCTCAACCACCATCTCATTACAAACATTGATGCGCAACCCAGCTAGCTCTTTGGTTCAATCAAAGTTTTCACTCGGCGTCGTGGGAATCCTGATTGTGCTGATGTCTATCTCAGCATCAATTGGTCTATTCTCTTTCTTAGGTGTTAAGGTTACTCTTATTATTGCGGAGGTTATTCCTTTCATAGTTCTTGCAGTTGGTGTTGATAATATCTTCTTAATTGTGCATGAATTCGAAAGGGTCAATAATAACCATCCTGATGAGATGGTTGAGATGCGTATTGCTAAAGCACTCGGAAGAATGGGTCCATCAATTCTTTTATCGGCGTCTACTGAGACTATCGCATTTGCACTTGGTGCTTTTGTTGGTATGCCCGCGGTTCGAAATTTCGCAATCTATGCCGCTGGTGCAGTATTCATAAATGCTGTTTTACAGATCACCATGTTCGTCTCCATTCTCAGTCTCAACCAACGACGTGTCGAAGATCGCCGTGTAGATTGTATTCCTTGCATTCAGATTAAAACTGCCGGTGTTCATCTAGGGAATGGAAGTGCTTACTCTAGATTTTATGAAGGCTCTGATGAAGGTGTCCTTCAGAAGTTTATTCGCAAAACCTATGCTCCAGCTTTACTTGGCCGCAAAGTAAAGACTGCCATTGTGATTGTGTTCCTTGGTATATTTGCTGCTGCGGTTGCATTGATTCCCGAAGTTGCTTTGGGCTTGGATCAACGCGTGGCAATTCCAGACGGCTCATATCTCATTCCATACTTCAACGACCTGTACGACTACTTTGACTCGGGACCACCAGTGTACTTCGTCACTCGGGAGTTGAATGTCACTGAACGTAAGCATCAGCAACAACTATGCTCTCGCTTTACAACATGCGAAACAGAGTCTCTCACCAATATCTTGGAGTCTGAAAGAAAGAGACCAGAAGTTTCTTATATTGCGGCTACTCCTGCTAGTTGGATCGACGACTATTTCCGTTGGCTCGATCCTTCATTGGATTCATGCTGCGTCGAACGTGGTTCGGCTTGCTTCAGCAATCGTGATCCGGCATGGAATATCACTTTACATGGTATGCCACAAGGTCAAGAATTTATCCATTATTTAGAGAAATGGATTGCCTCTCCAACCGACGATGATTGCCCTCTTGGTGGTCAAGCTGCATATGGAAATGCTCTCGTCATTGATGCCAAGCGAGATACTATAC
Source organism: Sclerotinia trifoliorum (assembly GCA_905066765.1). Lineage (NCBI taxonomy): Eukaryota > Fungi > Ascomycota > Leotiomycetes > Helotiales > Sclerotiniaceae > Sclerotinia > Sclerotinia trifoliorum. The sequence continues at coordinate 1,547,019 of CAJHIA010000033.1, forward strand.
CTGCAAGTCACTTTCGCACAAGTCATACACCACTTCATAGCCAAGAAGATTTCATCGCTGCATATGCCTCTGCACGTCGAATCGCAGATGGTATGAGTGAAAAATCTGGTCTAAAAGTATTCCCATACAGTGTCTACTACATTTTCTTCGATCAATACAGCTCAATCATCAGTTTAACCGCTACTCTCCTCTGCTCCGCTCTCATCCTCATCCTATTTATCTCTTCAATTCTTCTCGGATCCCTAAAAACCGGCGCAGTCGTAACAGTAACCGTCATAATGATAGTCACCGATATCATCGGCACAATGGCCGTCTTCAACGTCTCTCTCAACGCAGTTAGTCTCGTGAACCTAATCATCTGCGTTGGTATTGGCGTCGAATTCTGCGCCCACATCGCTCGCGCCTTTATGTTCCCATCCCGCTCCGTCATGGAAAAAGCCAGAAACAAGTTCCGTAACCGTGATGCTCGTGCTTGGACTGCTCTAGTCAATGTCGGCGGTTCAGTCTTTAGCGGCATCACGATTACAAAATTAGTAGGAGTTAGCGTCTTGGCCTTTACGAGGAGTAAAATCTTTGAGATTTATTATTTTAGAATCTGGCTTGCACTGGTTATTTTTGCCGCCTCTCATGCTTTGGTATTCTTACCCGTTGCGCTTAGTTTGGTGGGTGGAGAGGGTTATATGGATAATGAGCATGATGGCGGTTTGGAGGAGGATTTGGCGGATAGGAGATATAGGGCTTCGTTACCTGATGAGGAGAGTGATGATGAGTATTAGGCTTTGGGTGTGTGGGGAATTTGAGGAGATGCGGATAGTATGTGAAATATAGTTAGTATACTATAGATTTGAAGGGAGGGGAGAAATTAATTTGTAGATAATTATATCTAGGTATGATGAGTTAGGGGAAATTGCAATTTTGAAGGTTTTTGATATATATTTAGATGATGTATATTGATGATGATGATGATGATGATGATGATACGAGTAATAGGTGATAGATTAGCTTGTGTAGTTATTCTTTTATTTTCTATATTTTATCTTGATTCTCTTTTGTTAATATTCTTGTTATTGTTATTGCTCTTAGTATATCAGAGATCTATAAAGTAAGATAAAATAGATAGAACAGATATAAGGAATATATTTATAAGAGTCTTCTATTAGTATGTAACTAACAAATTTCCCAATAGTCTTGTAGTATTATTTTATTTTATTTTATTTTATTTTATTTCATTTCATTCTCCTACATCAACATAACTAACTAACTACCTCCTTCCTTCAATTTTCAATTCCTCGAAATAAATTTCCTACAACCCATTCATTCACCCACCTCTATCCCCATTAACTCAGCTCAGCTCGGCTCAGCTTTCATCTCAACCCTACACCACGCTACACTCCATCATTCACTCTCACCCTCACCCAACAACCCCCTTCCCCCACCCAAACCTCCACCCCATTCGCCTCCCTATACACCGTAACATAAGCGCATCAATCTTAGCCACGGGATGAGGTTTATGGAAAATAATTTTTCCACTTCTATTCATATTCATATTCATATTCATATTTCCCTTTCCCATTGTCTTTCCCTCACTAAAACTAAAACAAACTCCATCACGCATCTCAAAGCCCACAGCACTCCCCCCTTTATTCCGTGCTATGAATCCCATGTCTGACATGAAATGGACGAAGAGATCCCATTCGATGGTTTTGTAGAGGACTCTGCGGCCGTGGAGGGGTACATGTGTGAGAGGATTTCGAGGGGGCGTTTTTTGAGGAGGGGTTTGCGAGGAGGTGGGATTGGGGATGGTAGGAAGATGTTTGGAGTTGCCGCTGTTTTATAGTGGTTGGTTTGTTGGGTAATTGGTCTTGTTTTTTCTTTTGACTTTGATTTTGTTGTTTCTGGTGTGAGAGTTGATGGCGAGGTTTCTGGGCCCCAGGTCGTTTGTGGGGGGATTGTGGCTGGTAAATGATTCTTTTGCGTGGTTTGCTTGGTTTTTTTTGATTTGATTTCTTTCAGTTTGGGCTAATAGCTTTAAGTCCTCGGCTTGAATAGTGTCTAAATATTCTTGAGTTTCGGTGGCACTAATATAATCGAGCTCATCGGCAACTTCGTCTTCGGTGAAACCATTCCTCTTCCAAACCGTTGCACAATCATTTCTCATTCCCTGCCAGAATGCCTCAAGTGCTCTCCTGCTACTTTTGGTATGATCAAACCAAGCCATGTCCTTCCGATTACTAGGAAGCTGAACCTCGTAGAAATCCTTAAAGAGTGTTTTCCCTAGCTTGGAGCACTCCTTGTTGGTAAAGTATCTCAAGCTAAAAGCTTTCTAGGGTTTTCGTTTTTCTGATTGCTTCACCTCGTCCAAGGTTCTGGCATGATTTCGAGGTCGATGTAGACGGATTGCTACCAACATTTCGTGACAGGCAGCTAGATCGGATAGATCGCTGGATAAGACCTCATCTATGCGAGACTTTTCCTTGAAGCTACTTTTAGCAAGGTGATTTTCTATAAGAGAAAATGCTAGTGCATGATCCAAAGGTAATATTTTTTCTTTTGGATCTGGGTTTGCTTGCCTGTCTGGTCTTGCTCGTAGATCAAATAAACAGTAATCCAGGATGTCATTTTCGAATAAATATTTTTCATGGGAACAAAGTCCTCCTTTCCGTCTTGTTTCGAGGATATCAGGTCCTTGGTCTTGGGACCTCTGTGTTATTATATATTTGTGAGAGAATCCAGGTCGCTGCGAAGTTTTCTGCCCAAGAAGGTCGGCACGACGATTGACCTCATTCACCACCAAAATTCTGGATCGTCGAAGTCAGTGTCAAATGCATTAAAATTCAGGCCGACGACGGCAAATATCAACATGACTTACTCAAGTGCGCCCAACGCCTTATCATACTCCGGTGGAAGATTTTCGCCTTGTGCGATATTATCTCGAAATCGATCGTGGATTGATTTGACATGTTCACATTCATTCTTTAACCTGCCCCAGGCCTAACAAGATTCGATGGCTTCAATGATACCACGTACAACTAGCCAACTGGGGCCCATATCTTTACTCGATTCATAAAACCCTCCATGACACATATTCACGATAAAAAATTTCATGTATGCTGGTTCCGTCTGCAATAGCCAAAGGTGATCTACCGTAGCTTCTAATCGTGTTTGAGCTAAAGAAATCAGTGTGCTAATAGAGAATGATGGAGGTGATGAAAATACCTGGTTAGTGTAAGGTGACCACAACTTCACCACATTAGTATGCCTGAATCCCATTAATACCATGGAATTCCACTTTTCAGCTGCAGGTGATGCATTCGTATCAAAACCTTGAAGTATGCCATCAACAATCTTGCGCAGTGAACTCATCAGATATGCCTGGGCTTCGAGGACAAGGCGTGCCTTAGGGAACCCAAGAATATCCGCTCTATGTGCTAGACAATCTTTCCAATCCACCACCTCGCCGTACCTTAAACCTTGCATCATAACACATTCGGCTGAAAAGTCGAAGTCAAAATATCCGCAAGGGAAAGAGATATTAAGCTGTCGTGCGTCAAAAGAGGCCCAGTCCTGAGGACTGTAAACCGTGCGATTGTGCAGCAAGGCAAAAAGGACGGCAGGGTTTGTTTTGAGAACCTCCAAACTAAACCACTGCAGGAGAAGATGATGACGCGTGTCTGGTGACCTGGCTTCCATCTCACCGTTACTATTTATGGGAGGAATCTGCTTGCCTTCAGGAGTGAAGCCAAGCCGAAGAATGATCCACCTCTTTTCGCAAATATTTGGAATGACTTCAAGTAGCAGCGACTGACGTTTGTCTTGGCTTTTCTTTTTCCACCGGCGGAGCACGATATCCCCGCACAAGGTGAGTCTTTCTGTTAGGTATTTGCGATCTTGTTGCATATTGTTTATGTAGGAGGCAGCGATTTGTTTTGCTTCATCATTAGATAGTGAACGTCGATAAAACCAGCCAGGCTGCATTTGCTCATTAGCTGTGTAGAAGCCCTGTTCAAAGTCGGCGCAGGTACCTGCAGCATTAGGAGATCAGTAATAGCTTGTCAAAGAAGAGTTTGGAGTGCGATGAGGAATTAAAAACCGCATTGGGAAGTGGGAATAGGAATCCATCTACGATAAGATCGGCAAGTACAGACTGAAGGAAGCAAAAATCAACTGCACTTACACGGTGGGTAACAGATAGCTGCTAGGACCTCTTTCAGGGACATTACAGGGTCTTGGGTATTCATGCCATGAGTTATTTGAGGGAGTGCGTCGATCGGACGGGTGCCACAAAGTTTTGGTAGTTTTCGTTCCATTGTTATCATATTAAAAAATGAATTTATGAGTGATTGTATTCTTTTCCGGTTTATAACACAATACCCTTTGTTGGTTTGAGGCGGTTGATTTGGGACGGTTTATGGCCTCGAAACTTGAAGTGCTTGGTGTGCTCATAAATTTAGATTGAATAGATACTTAGGTATGGAAACGAAGTGTTGAAAGGTCTTGAAAATCTTGCAATGATATTACGGAATGAAATGAGTGAGGCAACCAATTGAGAACGTATCCACTTAAAGTTTGTTGCCCTATTCCGGTCCCAAAAGTTTAGAATAGGATACCTCGTAATGCTTGCAGCAAACATTCGATCTGTAACTCCAATATTCATCACTAGTGCTCCCCCTTTCTCTCTATAACCCAATACCTAAAATTCCGAGGCGCAAGTTGATTTCATACTTGGATCAAGAATGCAAGAGTGTTATGTGCTAACTGAGCCTTTGGATAATGTCATCTAAAATACGGAGAGAGGATGATTAGAGTTTTGTGTGAAAAGGCCGACGAAGGAGGACAATGAAGGGAGAAAATCGATGAGGGCGTGTAATACGATACGATAGCAAGCATAAGTTCGTGTAATATGGGATGCGGTAGGCCGTTGCATAGCACAGGATGCGGTGGATGTCAAATTCGGGGGGTAAAAATATGCTGAGCCGATGATGGGCAACATGGAAGCCGATTTGATGAGGAATCATGGACGTTTCTTGAATTCTCGTAGTGGGAAGTATCGTTTATTGAGAAACATCAAGGAAGGACTTTGTAAGACGTTGGAATTCATGTACTCATCAACTTTCAGATATGTCCATGGATACAGCAGATATCTCGATGATTCGACTCGAGGAGAACACTTATAGTGGTGTTATGCAAAAACTCTGAGATAAAGTAGAGAGGTGCAAAAGTAGTCCCATCACACTTGTGAATTATAGTAAGCAATTCGAGTAGTGTACTATTGAAACCAACATGTGAACATGAATAAGCTTTAACCTGCATCTTCCACATCTTACATAAACATCGAAGTCAAACTCAAACAGGTGGTTACTTCAAGTGCTGGACGCAACCATGTCGACCATTCAGTGCATTGCACAGCGGAAGTGGCAAGGGCTATGCACTCAATAATGGCAAGTAACGTGTTCGGGTATCAAGTATGATCAAAGATGGGTATCTCGTTGGTCTGAATGTCTTGACTATTCACCCTGAGTGAGATGAAGACAATGGTAAGAAGAGGCGTTGTCGTCACCACAAAAAGCATAACTTTAGTATGACAAATGATGTTCAGTGTAGTTACTGGATTGATCTTTGCCAGTGAAAATCATGTTGTCGTTGTATTGAGTATCGGTGTGTTTTTCAAATATATATATATATATATATAACCTTATATAGCTGCTCCATTCAATCGTTGTAGGTTGCGATGACTTATCCATTAATGATCTTGCTTACTAATAGCCCCTATTTGGAGATAGCGTGAAGATCAAGTGCTCTTTTCTTTCTCGGCTCATGACTTCATCAATTTGTTCTAAAGCCCACCAGTTCTTAGGAGAACAAACTCTAAACTCTTTTACTACTCAAGAAACATCAAGAACATGTATCAGACTATCATGTTGTTGGCATATTTTTCAATTTTTAAATTCTTTCATAATTATTTGTTCCCAGCAGAGTCTCCTTGAATATTGTTTTGGATGAAAGAGAAGAGATTCTTTACAACAATAACCTGGAGTGAATTAATCGTATTGTGCGCGCAAATTGAGTTGAATTGAAGTAAGAATTTGCGGTTGGCAAATATGGTGAATACTGATGAGCTGATGGCTCGAATGGAGGTATGCATTCTTAAATTCATTCTGTATCTCATGTGTTCTTTACTCTATTTTCTACTATGTGCGCTGACAGGTTTCATAGGCAGAATATTGTCCTCCACTCGATAACAGCACATTTCGTGCAATAATTACGGATTACGATCTCTCCGACGAAGTGCAAATCCAGACTGCGCGCATGATTTTAGACATGATACGGCAAGATGCAGAGTTTGAGGAAGCAACTGGCTTTGATCCTAGTGGAAATAGTGGGGGAAGATACACAAATGGAGGGGGAATTTCAGAAGAGCAGAATTTGCATAATGGCAATGATAGAAATGAGGATGGGAGTGATAAAAGTATACCTGGATGGAGTAGTTCTACAGATGATACTTCTTTAAGTCAAGGGATGTCTTCACTGGATCTTTTGGAAGGATTAGACTTTTCGGGCAGTGAAGATGCGAGAAGTGGGTTTAATAATGGGAATGGGTTTACAGATTCATTGAAGGCAATGGATGTGGACAGTCAAGAGGCTTTCTTACTTGGGACTTTTCCTATCTTGAAACCGTTTGATGTCAAATTCTCGCTCAAAAAGTCTAAAGGGGATATTAATTTGGCAATCGAGGATTTACTTACTCAATCTTTTCTCGAAGAAACAGGATCAAGGAGACGTGGTATTGAAGCTTTCTCCGAAAGCTTTGCATCTTATAAACCCAACAAACAAAAAAGAAAGAAAAGGGATCGAAGAACCGAAGCTTCTGAGAGTAATACTGTTACTGATGATTCTTCCCTTGACGTTGAAGCGAGTAAATGGGAGACAGGCCGAAAAGATGTCGATTTCATATGCACCAGAACTGGCATACCAATGCAACAAGTAACTTCAATTTACCACAACAATGGAGCATCTGTACGAGCAACAATCTTGTCAATCATTGAAAACTATCCTACCACCGATGTGGAATCAGAGGACCCAGTAATAGAGATCAATGCCGTGGAACTTGGACAAGACTTCCCGTCGATCAAACGCTCTCATTTGATTACTCTTACTCAACTTACTCATCCATTCACAACCAGTGCACACGAACTAGCAAAAGCGCTCACATCCACACCTGTCTCCAAATCAGGCAAGCCAAAAATACAAATCGAAATCCGCCACTCACCCCTCAATCTCGACCCCTCCCCCACTATCTCGTCCCCATCAAAACAATACTCGCTAAATGCCATCTACCCGACCCATTCCATGTCCTCCAACCCCGCTACCCCAATATCTCCTTCTACAGACGCAAGTCCATTTATGAGTGCACGCAATACCGCTTTTCAAAAAGCATCCGCCGCATACAAGAAATCCAGATCCGACCCACTAATGGGTGGTGCGGCAGCCTATTATTCCCAACAAGGACGAGATGCCAATGTGCGTGTTAAAGCTGCCGAGAGTGCTGCTGCAGATGAGCTAGTGATGAGACAAACTTGGAGCGGAGGTATTGACTTACACGGAGTTGGTGTCCGCGACGCGGTAAGAATTGCAAGGGAGAAAGTCGCAGCATGGTGGGTTTCAGAGGAGCAGCGAAAAGCCAGCGGTGGATATATCCGTGCTGGAGCCGGAGAAGGATTTAAAATCGTAACGGGAGTAGGAAATCACAGCGAAGGCGGGAAAGGAAAGTTGGGTCCAGCAGTAGCGAGAATGTTGATTAAAGAAGGCTGGAAAGTAGAAGTGAGAAGTGGTGCTCTTCTTGTCACGGGTGTGGTGGGGAAGTGAGGAAGTGAGAAAGTAAAAGTCGAAGGTATCCTTTCCATTTTTATCCTCTCTCTCTCTCTATCTATCGATAAAGAAAAGTTGTCCTCCCTGGCACTTGGACAGCGTCAATTAGTGGGAAAGCGTTACAATGGCCACATAGAGCGCTTGGATACAATGGCCGCATAGAGCATTTGAATACAGCGTTTGTTTAGAGCGACAGCATAGAGCATTTGAATTTTGGAAATGGGCTACTGGATATCTCAAAAAACGAGCTTCTCACATCAGAGCCACAAGCGAACATATAGAAGTCTTCTCTTGTCTATTGGATACGAAGGCACATAAGCGAGCTATACTTTTAGTGAGAGTGTATTGTAGAGCGTAAATATTTGTATTTAGTACATTAGCGATAAATGGTAGATAGATAGATGGATGATATTAAGAATAGGGATAAAAATTATATTTAAAATGGAAAGTTTGATGGAATTTCTCTTTTGATAATGCATGTGTTTCTCGTTTCTCGTTTGAAGTTTACTCTGGATTTGGGGCTGATAACTGGTTATATAGTAGTACATCAAGAAGTCTTATTCATACTTTAATGTACAGTACTGTGCTATTTCTCGCTAGTGCATGCTAGAGTTAATCCATTCCCAAGCTCATGCTCATTTACAATCATAATCTCATAAGCTCGTCTATTCCCACTCCAATTTCTCTTCTTTCCTCTTCTATCTCCGTTCTACATTCCTCATTCATTTCCCTCTTCCTTAACCACACACCACACACCACACACCACCAATATACACCTCACTCACTTCAAACTCGCCACCCCTCCCTCAAACTCCCCAACATCATACTCATCAGGATACTCCTCCATAACCCTTCTCAACTCCTGCATCTGCGCCTTCAAGTCCGGCGTCATCTCCTTATACACATCCTCAAACATACTTTTAATCGGGGGTTTCTTTTCTTTTTCCGCTTCGCTCAGTGTCTTCAAGACTTCTTTTTTGATATTCGTTCTAGCTTCTATTTCTTTGGCTTCGTCCCATACATTTCTTTTCTCGAGGTATTTTCGAAGTCTTGTTATGGGATTATCACGACGTTTCCAATCTTCTACTTCGACACGTGCGCGGTAGGCGAAGGAATCGTCAGAGGTACTATGGTGGGATATTCGGTAGGACATTGCTTCGATGAGGACGGGTCGTCCACCATCTTTTAGTGCTAGTTCGCGCGCTTTTTTGGTTACTTCCAGTACGGCCCAGATGTCGTTCCCATCGACTCGGATGGTATCGATTCCGTAACCTGTTCCTCGGCTGGCAATTCCGTCGCCGCGGTACTGTTCGAGTGTTGGAGTGGAGATGGCGTATCCGTTGTTGCGACATATGAAGATCACGGGGCAGGAACGTGTAGCTGCTATGTTGAGAGCACCGTGGAAGTCACCTTCAGAGGCAGCTCCTTCGCCAAAGTAGCATGCTACTACTCGTGGAGGGAGAGATGGGTTGGAAAGACGTTGCATTTTCAATGCATAAGCCGCACCGGCAGCATGAGGGATTTGAGTTGCGAGGGGTGATGATATGGAGTGCTGTATTTATTAGCCATTGAGTCATTTTTCCCCCAATTTCTTGATATCAAAGTTGGGTAATAGTTGAGGAATACTCACAATATTCAGCTCCTTACTTCCATAATGCACCGGCATATTCCTTCCCCTTCCCTTATCCTTCCTATTAGCAAAAAGCTGGCTCATAAAGTCTTCAAGCGTATATCCCCTCTGCATAAACACTCCCGCTTCTCTGTACTGACTAAAAATCACATCATCTTTTTCCAATGCAGCTGCAGAGCCCACACATGTACCCTCTTCACCCTGACTCGGCATGTAGAATGATAAACGTCCTTGACGCTGCGCTTCAACCATTATAACATCCATGATAGATACTCTGACCATGTTGAGATACATTTCTAAAGCCGCTTCATCTGAAGGGAGCACGACGGATGGATCGAGAATATCGCCGTCGGGAGACATAGTGCGGTAGGTTGGGATAGCGGTATAGGTTGAAGGATATTCGAACGAGAGTGAAGATGTAAATTTGCTGTCTACCGCTCCAGGGAATCGTACTCTATTGCGTCGTTAGCTATGTTGTACTCTTGTTCCGAGCAATGGAACTTACCCTGCAGAACCAGGCTTCTGGCTCGGACCCATAGTAGAATGGCATCTTCCCAACCATATTCCATTCCTTCTACTTCTCAAAAACGATGTAGATATTCCCCCTTTACCACGTCGTAAAAGACATCCTCCAATTCGTTGTGAATTCATGGCCGCGTTCTTGCCTGGTTGCTTACTTGCTTACTTGCTTACTTGCTTGCTTAACTCCTCAACTAACAATATCACAACTGAACATAAATTCCCATTCACAAGCAAAACAGATAAATCTCAGAAAATCAATCTCAAGAACTCAAGGAGGATTCCTCAGTATCATCTCCATTCAAACTCAAAAATGAATAACAAGTAAAACCGAAAATATAAGATCAACCAAATACTGGGGACTCCAACCCGTGCTCACAAAACAAGGCTGAAATCTGGGGTACAATGCCGTCGCTAACCGATCCACTCCTATCCCTTGTTCAGTAGCGCATTTCATCATAAGAAAGTGGAAGAAGGAGAAAAAACTTGGCGAGGCTGACGAGGCGAGAAATTTCACCCATCACTATTTGCTGGAGCTTTTGAGTTCTATTACATCACGTCTTCCCAACTGGCTACTTCCGAGTGGATTTATGGAAACTTGTATATCAATGGCGTGTAGAACAGCTTTCAGACCTTTAACTAGGTCTGCTAGGACGCAATTCCAATCCGCGTATTCTTTAAGATGTTTTTCCAATTCGATTATTCGACAAGTCGAGCCATCAACCACACAATCATCATTCGCCGGCTCGTCAAATAGTGATAATGGACGAACTACACATTTTGGATACGAGACAGTGCCAGAAGCAGAAAAGGAAGCTAGAGGTACGTTTTCCGCAACGTTAATAGTGTAGTGAGTGAATTGAAATCTAATGTAAATTGTACGGCCAGTTCGGGGAGTTTTTAGTAGTGTCGCAGCCTCGTATGATACTATGAATGATTTTATGTCATTGGGAATTCATAGGTTATGGAAGTATGTATATTCATTTACATTCCCTTCCCGACTCTCGCTTGTTGCATAACAAATACTAATTGAGATGCAGAGACCACTTTGTGCGCTCCATAAACCCCGGTTTCACTCCTCCCTCCTCATCCACATCCGCGACCAACCCCGGCTGGAAAATGCTAGACATAGCCGGCGGCACCGGCGACATTGCCTTCCGCCTGCTTGACCATGCCACTAACATAAACGCCTCCCCCTCCTCCACTATAACCATTTCCGACATCAACCCGGAGATGCTCGCCGAAGGGCGCAAACGTTCCCTCCAAACCTCCTACGCCCACTCCCCCCGTCTCAATTTCCTCCTCGCTAACGCCGAATCCCTCCCTATGATACCCTCAAACTCCCTAGACCTCTACACAGTTGCCTTCGGAATCCGCAATTTCACAAATAAATCCGCTGCGCTGCGGGAAGCGCACCGCGTCCTCAAACCGGGTGGTCTATTCGCTTGTTTGGAGTTTTCGGGTGTGACCAATCCGTTGTTCAATGCGGTTTATAAACGTTGGAGTTTTGGCGCCATACCTTTGATTGGTCAATTGGTGGCGGGGGATAGAGATAGTTATCAATATTTAGTGGAGAGTATTGAGAAGTTTCCTAAACAGGAGGATTTTAGAGATATGATCAAGGAGGCTGGGTTTGTGGTTCCTGGGAAGGGATGGGAGGATTTGACGGGTGGAATCGCAGCGATCCACAAGGGAGTTAAACCTTTAGAAAAGTAAGTTAGTAGGGGACTATCATATTTACTGGACTGTAGTGAAAAGCATTTGTGATGTGGATGCCACCATGAGGTCGAATTATCCAAACTCACTGCAGGCAGCTTAGCAGTATGTGAGAAGACATGTAAGCCCAAGCATGGAAACTGTATACTTACGTTATTGTAATATCACAAACGGAAGGATCTCTAACAAACTAGACTCGCCAACCGCCACAAAATCTCAAACATTTACTAAAAATTTATTGGTATTTTCTATGCTTCTGCAATCATTTGACAACTACCCTCGTTCTGACACTCTGCAACCACCAACTTCCCATTCTCTCGTTTTCCCCTATTGGAATTGAGGTAAAAACTAGAATACATGTGCAACGCTATTCATTCGATTCGTTTCGATTATCTCATTCCATAATGAGATAGATGATGTGATGCGACTCAAAGCTACCCGTATCAAAAGTACAGATGCGAAGGAAATAAAACGAACTAGTAGCAATCATCGCCTGCACATAAAAACAAGGTATGAAACGTGAAGTATAAGCAAACGTTTAAACTCCACTCCGGTACCTTAAATATTTTTTGTATGAGGACGAAAAAAAAAGCCGAAATACTAATATGGCCGAGCCTCTGTCAAGACAGATATCTTCTGTTCACAATGAGTGACCATTAAGAAGATTTACTGTAGGAGAAATGACTTTTTGGTGTAAGAAAGTAATGAAGATCATTGGTGTATGATGTCGAGTATTTTGGTTGATCAAGAATCAGCTCCTGCTGGTGTTGCTGAAGCCTGAGCAGGAGATGCTCCACCTTCCTTGTTGAAGCCACCTCGTCCGCCGCGTCCTCCTCTACCTCTATCACTTCCTCGTCCACGGGTAGATCCACCTCGACTTCCTCGCCCACCGCGACCACCTTCACTGTCGCTTGCACCTCCACTTCCGTAACCCCCTCGAGGGGCACTGCTGTTGCCACCCCTGCTGCTTCCCCAGCTGCCGGCACCTCCACGGCTCGAAGAGTATGACTTACTATTATCTCTAACCTGGAATAGCTTCACCAAAGGCCTTGAACGGTCCTCACTGCTACGTTGTGTTACCTCTGAAGGTAGACGGCCTAGAGCATCATCTCTCTCCTGAGTTGTCTTGAAGACAGCAACCTTGTTCGATGTACCCCATTTATCGATCCTAATGATCTTCGCCTTATCATCGTCATGGAACAACTCTCGAACATGATCTTCGGAGGTCACGTTCATAACGAAGAGACCAATAATTTGTTCAGCTGAAGGCTTGGCTGCTGGGGACGAGTTTTCTGCGCCATTTGTAGTCGCAGTAGTTTTCTCATTCTCCTTGGCAGATGGAAGATTGACAACGTTGTTTTGGGCCGGTTGTGGTGTAGCGGGCTTGGCTTGGAATGGAGCTGGAGACTCTGCCGTACGTTCAGGACCAGCCGGTGGGGGCCTGGTCTGTTGTTGATTTTGTCCGCGTTGAACATATGGTTGCGCTGGAGGTTGTGCGGCAGGTGAACGCTGAGCTGGACCAGTAGGCGGTGCTGACGATACAAGGTTTTGGCTTGATCCAGGTGTTCCAGAGCCGGTAGCAGGAGCTTGAGCTTGCTGCTGTTGATGGCCCGGATGCTGTTTCGCACCTCGGTGAGCGAAGTTGAATCCTTGGGCTCGCATTTCAGTACCAATGCGACCATCTTGTACTTCCAAAACTAACCATCCAAAGGCAGCATCAGCCAAGTTGAAGTTCCACATATTTTTGAATGCGCTCTCATCGACTTGACCTAAAGTAGCGGCATTAGAACCACCAACAGGGCCGCCGAATGGGTTGCCTCCATGTGCGGTGCTTGGCATCTTCTCTACTATGCCAAGGGCATTGTTAAGAAGGTTTTGTTGGGCTTCATTTTGAGAAATGGCCGGTTGAACCTCGCTCTTGACAGTCTCCCATACGTCATTGAAGGAAGCTTTGGATGCAGCGAGCTTGCCCCGATAATGGTCCAAGGTAGGATTGACACTGAATTCATTGTAAGAGCTTCCATATCTGAAATGTAATCCAGCGGATATCGAGAAGTCGGCCTTGAGGGTTACTGAAAGCTGATTCAAAATACCTTCGCGAGCTGGAGATGCATGGGTGATGAATACGCGGGTTTCGGTGGGGTCGTATACACGATTGGCTGTATCTACCAACTCGCCCATTTGAAGAAGTGTAGTCCACATGGTTCCTTGCCCACCAGCAATTGTGGTTCTACCTTCGCCATTGTCAAAAAGTTTGTGCATGACAACTGCGCCGCCGAGACCTAGAAGTCTCAACTTAACACCTCCAATTTCCAAAAGCATTGAGCGTGCTTCATCAATGATGTGAAGTTTATCAACCTTGTATTCGCCCGATCTGAACTTTTCAAGAACTCGCACATCCTCGCATGCACCCCAGACTGTGTAGACTGGTACATCAAGCTTAAGACTGCCATTTAGGAATTGTGGTAACTCGGAAAGTGGGAGATCGCCAGGACTAAATCTTGACTTTACTGGCCCGCCTGGTGATGCGATTGCTTTTTTTGTAGCTTCTGAAATGAGTGGAGAATATTGGGCGACATGTTTGAGGGTCCTATTTAAATTTGTCAGTGGGGTGACCAAGGTGCTGAACAACTTGTAGAGCTCACTTTTCAGCAATGCGATCCAGAGAGGTGTCATCATAGAAACCGAAATCTCCAGTATGAATAATGTGATCCGCGCGTGCTTGCTTTGCGAGTTCGTTAAGTGATCTTAAATTTCCTTTCGAGTTGTCAGCGTTGCCTGAAAAGTCAAATCTCCAGGTCAAGCTCACCTCGTACGTCTGCCACGCACAGAACTCTCACGCCTCCAGTTTGTATGATTCTACCGTTATTTGGGAGTAAAGGAGTAGCTCCAGGTGGAATACCAGTATGACCTGCTACAGCACCATTTGGCATATAAGCTTGATTATAGCTGGGTTGTTGTGGAGGGAGTCGTTGCTGAAACATTGGATCTGTTAGCTTTGGATGTGCTGGAAACTTGTGGAAAAGAGAAGAGTGACTGAGACGTTTCCCGCCAACCAAAGAGCTTGCCAGAGTCATTTTTCGACTGTTGAGACGGTAGAGAAGGTGGAAAAGAGAATGTAAGGCCCAGGATTATGTTTGAAATGGTTTGTCAACTTACAGAATTGGCCATAATTTACAGATTGTAATGGTTCCAATAGGATAAGGAAGGAAGGGAGAGGTGAAATATTTCTATGCGCTTTCTTCGTGGGAGTTGGTAGGTACGATGAATAAATTAATTAAAGTAACTAAAGGAAGGAGGTATGTAGAAAGGTTTTCGTTGAAGGGGTAGCTACCTTTTTTAATGGTTGAAGTTGAATGGATCTCTTTCGCGCGGCTTACAACCAAAATTGGAAACCTAAGGAAGACAACATCCCTGCAAACTTCACTTGATTTGGTGGCCAACACTTTCTTGCCTTAGACCTCACTTCGAACTTCACTCCAAACAATGATTTTCAACAGTTGCAATTGATAATCGATACAAGAACTTAGGGGCCTGGTATCAGAATGTATCCGGTATACTTCGACGCTCTTATCGACAATGGAATATTATATCTATATCTACGTACATGCACTTCTTCAATCGCTTCTAGGTGGACTGGTTAACTCTTTTGGCGGTAAGCTAATAGGGGCGAGCAGGACAGGAGTAAGTCAATGTCTGTGGCCGGTGGATGTACTTGGGTATTGTCAAGAAGTATTTTGTATGGATAAGTATCAACATATTCATTCCCGTTTGCCAGTGCCTACAGTCAAGGCCTCTGGCAATATACATGGATGAACAGTAGCCACTTGCATCCATTCGTTTACCCCAAGAATCAACATCTTCATTGCCATTTGGCCATCTAAGGCTTATATTGTCAAGTGCTTGTATACATGGGGTGGGCAGGAGTTAGTTATTTAATTCGAAGCATCAATATCTTCGCTGCATCTTGATATCTATCTATAGCTTTGTGACATTAGTGTAGCAACTGCCTATAAAAGCCGACAGGCAGTGGGTAACCACGAATTATATATGAACTAAAGCAATGCTGCAAGCGCAAAAAGAAGCATGTGTTGAAAACAAGAGACATCAAGTACAACTCATCAAGTACCTCAGAGCGAAGAAGCAATGAAGATACAGGTCACCCGACTGGATAGATAGATCTTTACCCTCTCTTCTCCTCTTCATCTGTTCCGTGGTCAAATGAGGGATGGGAGCCTCACCTCTTGCCTAATCCTTTGCATTCTATCTGAGTTCAGTATGTGGCAAACAAAATGTCATCAAATTTTCATAATCTGCTTTTTCACATATTGCTTATCCTCGACCTTGATCCTCTTCAAGCGTAGTTTATTTAGTCCGTCGCGTAACAGTATCTACAACCGTCAAGTTTACGGGCAGATGTATAGAAGCATCTCCATATCATTTTCTAGTATCGTTTTTGTCTTCAGAACTTTCTACAAATCAGCGATGGACTACTTTCCTGCCTTGGTGACTCTTATAAATATCGTTCAATCTATTCTTAAAAGGTTAAATCTTACCCGCCACGGGTTTATATATTAAATTAATGGCCTATTTGATAATTGAAAAATTCTAATATATATATTTGAAGAGTAGTATTTGAAATTTTAATTTATATAAGATTTTGTTATTATTTAAATAATAAATTAATAACTCAAATTTGAAGAAATTATATTAATAAATAAAGTTATTTTTTTTTAAAAAAAAAAGACTTTTATAGTCTTTGTAGTATTAATTGTAATTAGATAAAATCAATTATAAATTTTTATTATTATTACTATTATACTATCAATCAATAATAATTTATAAAAAGCAACTAGTTGTTTTTCAATTCGGTTATCAAACACCATCTAAGGTGGCGGGCTGTATTTACTTAACGTTTACAGCTCTTGATTTCGCAACTTTCAACTTCAGCCTTGTATAAATAGAATCAACTGAGCTTGATATTACCGACTTTTCGACTCAAAAAACACAAATGCCTAGGCCTTCTCCACCTCGAAAACATCTTCTTTTAACAATGACGGCGAAACAGAAATTGGAGAAGCTTAAGAAGTATGATGCACTCTCATGATCTTCATGGCGCTTTGCTAATTCAATCTAGGGTTCTGGGCTACACTATTGTTCATGTCAAAGTGGGAGATGACCTCAAGGACTTCGCCATTCATAAAGACCTCATCTGTCACTATTCAATTTATTTTAAAGCTGCTTTCAACTCTGGGTTCGAGGAATCTATCACTGGTATCATGAAACTTCCGGAAACCAAGCCTAAAGCTTTCGAATTATTCTATCATTGGCTTTATACCCAGGATCTGGACTTACCGCTGTGGGAACCAACTGCGTTGACAGTGAAGGCAAAATGCAAAAATACTAAGTGCTGTCATTGCAATCTATACAAGATCGATGATGACAACGATGCCATCGACGATATCAGCGATAGTGACGATAGTGACATCATCAATAACATCGATGATAGCGATGATAGCGATGATAGCAATGATACCGATGATAGCGATGATAGCGATGATAGCGATGATAGCGATGATAGCAATGATAGCGATGATAGCGATGATAGCAACAACAACGATAACGATTATTCCAATGCTTTCTACGATGATTGCCCTGCAATTGCCTTCTACAAAGGACAAATCAAAACTATTGTCATGCTCTACGTCTTTGCCGATATGGCCCAAATCCCTACTCTACAGAACAACTGCATGAAGAAGCTCTACGAAACAACCAGAAGAGCATCTTATGTGCCTACCGAGGAGCTGGCGTATATATGGGAGCATACGCTTGAGACCAGCTTGCTTCGGAAAGCAATGATCGATATGTTGACGTGGGAGTGGAATGCCAGGGAGTTCCCCTCTGAGATCGATACCATACCAAATGTCGTAAAAGATGAGGTTCTCATCTCAATGAGTCGTTGTATCCAAAGGATAGGTCCGTTGCATAATGATCTCAATCCTCTCAAAAATCTTACAAATTATTATGTTAAGGTGGGAGAGGAATCTACTTAGGCTCATCAACTATGTATAGGATAGCATTCTACCCTATGGTTTCTTGCCACAGAGTATACTTACCATCTATTAGGAAGCACAGCGATATTTGTGGTCAGAGACAACACTGTTCTTGGTGGCTGTAGGCAATCTTTAGCATCTCATATGATCGTACCTCAAATTTGCTCTTATAGCAGACCCTAAATTGATTGCTTTGTCAATTTTCAATTTTCCAGTTTCAATATGACCATCTTAATTCAGACATCTTATCGTGACATATTTTCTTCTCCCTACGTTCCAGATTCTTCATTTTAGCCATCTACTTAGCCAAGTTCAAGGATTTATCTCCTTAATATCAGGTCTCAAAATAAAGCCCCCAGAATTCCATTATTGTTACTCAGGGAACTGCAACTTTGTAGCACAAGGCCTGTCTGACTCGTTTCTTATAATCTGCCCGAGCTATATTCATACCCCAGATGAGATTTTCAATAGTTGCAAGAAAAAAGAACAGCTATGCGCAAACAAGACGTGATTTCTGCAATTTCAAGTAGCATTCAGTACGTTTCTTTCTGCAGTTATTCGTTTCTCCTATGGAATTAGAGGAAGCTTACTGCTATGATTGGAATTTCTAGGGATCTAGTAGCAAAGTGGTTCTTTCATATGCAATGCCAAGTGGTCGGATTCATCCGGGGGAAATATATACCGTAGAAGGTTACTCTTGGAGCTAGTGTGTTCGAGTGCGAGCTTATGGTAGAAGGAAAGGTTTATATCCCATTTTTTCTTCTTAATTTTTTGGGTTTCAGTTTATGAATGGAACGCGTTATGTATGCATCTTTTCCTATATCCATTATCTTTAGATCTCGTAGTCCCCTACATTCTCAGAACATTCGCATAATTTCAAGCATTTTCTCGGTTTCTGGTTTCCACACTGGACGATGAATCTCCGGATTTGACTCGACGTAAGCGAATTGCTCACCGGGAAATTTGGCGCCGCATGTGTTCCCACGGAAGAGAAGTTGGATCTGTTCTGTTTTCTTGCCTTGAATATCCGCCACTTGAGGCATCCATCCCAGTGCGAATAGGTAGAGAAGGTGTAAGTATCACGAGACCAAGGCTTTTAGCTGCCTGGAGCTTGCATCGCGGCATTTGAAGCAGAGTTTATCTTTCGATTTCTCAAAGATTTGGGAAAGCTGGCACACATGGTGTTTTAGACCCTGTAGAGCTTGAGCGAATTAGAGCTTCGTCTTTCTCAGCTAAGGTTGTGGGGTCCCCTTCTAGCAGACTCTCCTTCCTCGGTATCATTGGGGCCTGGCTTTGCCTTTAGATATGAAATTATATCATCGAATAGTACCATATTGTATTATCGAGAAAAACACACGCGAGATGCAGAGGATATTCTACCAACACATAAGTTCGACAAATTATACAGTAGGATTTTAGTCCTAGGCTCCAAAACAAGGAGAGGTATAAATCTTATTGACTGCTCTATCACCGATTTGCATAAGATATTTCCAGTTCCCAATTTCTATCCACAGTAGTTTATAACTGAATCCTTTCACAACCAGAATGAAGCACCCAGGGTCATCTCGACGTTGTTGTCTGATTCTTCCGAATCACATTTGGAAATGCGATTTGAAAGAACTTTACAGATTATTACAAATGTTTTCTACGCTATTCCAAGTCAGGGTTGAGGTAGAACAAGCATTTCTCCAAGCATCCGCAGCCTTCGTTTCTTGTCATTGCTACCTTAGTCTCGAAAATCCGACAAATGGCATCAAATGGCAACTTACCTCGGGCTACTAATTCTGAAAGCAACCACGTCAACAATTCAATCATTAACTCTAGATTTCGTCGCCAACAGACGAAAAGAATTAATTTATTGCATCTAGAGAAAAGCTCCGAAACTCTATTTCAAAATGAGAGGAGATAAAGCTGCCCGGAAGCTCATCCAGTAGGTCTGAGTTCTTCTCCGTTTCCCATGGCTTTAATGATATACGCAGCCCAAATAATGACATGAGAAGTTTAACAATTACCAGATCCATGGGACGCGAGGTTGTTCATATCAAGGTTGGAAAGGATTTACAAGATTTTGGTGTACACAAAAGTCTTATTTGCCATTACTCTCCTTACTTCAAAGCTGCATTCACTTCCGGCTTCGAAGAAACAAGCACCGGCATCATGAAACTTGGCGATGTTGATTTAGACGTGTTCGAGCTTTTTTTTTACTGGTTATACACGCAAAGACTTAACAAATGGCGAAATGAATCTCAGTTAAGCTTAGAGAAAGCAATAATAAATGCGGGGAACGAGTCAAAGCAAAGGTAAGAAAACATCTCAGCAGAAAATAAACCCCTCATTCAGAGGAGCGACTAGAAATTAACCAAGTCAAAAGATCTCGTATTCGTACTCTTCTGGAACTTTACGTCTTTGCAGATATGGTTCAAGTACCAGCTATCAAGAACAACTGCATCAAAGAATACTACGAAATGGCCATACCCGAAAAAGAATACCTTACCGAGCGGAAAAACTTAGCGTATATCTGGGAGCATACAAACGAGAGCGATTTGATTCGCAAATTCATGGTTGACTTGATAGTCTGGGATGTGCCCGAAATATCAGTTGAGAACAACTTGTCTCAGTCGCCTGTGGAAGTAATCATTTTGGTCATTTTCGCCATGAAGAAAATTATTGGCCATGCTCGCACCGAATCGGTACAATTGGAAAAGCGGAGACCAAAGTTTAGGAGTCTTCCATCTTTGATCAGCCCTCTAGGAGATCTAACCAAGTATTATGTGAAGGTCAAGACAGAAAATTTCCAAGACGGGGATGCTTTATATGTGTCGATAGCTGAGATGTTTGAAGAGGAGTATGAAGTGGAGGATATTCTGGACTCTAAATTGGTGGACGGTTCACTTAAGTACAAGGTTAAGTTGGTTGGATATTCGCACGATGATCAATATTATCCTGCGGATGATTTTGCCGGTGGCCGAACACTTCTTACTGCTTTTCATCAGAAGTATCCACGGAAGCCTGGACCTGCGGAGAAATAGATCTGAGCCTCTCTGACCCCCGTGGGCCGAGAGTGCAGGCCGTTAGATTTTAGAGTCCTGTCAACAGAGGAAGTTGCGAGATTAAGCATCATATCTTGCGTATCACCGTGTGCCATAAGTAGCTTGTGCAAATAGGTTTCCAATTTTGTGAAAGTTCATGAATATCATTCAACTTTGCTTCATTATTTTAGCATCTTTCGAAGAGTGTCTACGAAAGGAATGCATTGCTTGCCACAGATGCATTAGATGGAGAAGACCTTAGTGTATGGTTTGTTGCAGTACGATCATATAGCTCACAGCTTTTGAAATAGGGCTTTTGAAATTGGGCTAGTGCCTAACAACACTTTGATAACCCTCATGATGAAGCCTCCTAGATCCTACAAATCTCTGCACACTCTCCCATCCGACGCTACAGTCACAAGATCACTCCCAACCGAAGTATGAGCATACAAAACAAGGTTAGGATCATAAGATAATTTCACCTTCAGCAGTTGATCGTAGTTTATGCCATAATAATCTTTCTTCCAGGTCGGATTGTCAAATGTTGCTTCGTTCATGTATGCTCCTCCACCTGGTGTCAACGTCTTGAACTGATCTTGAAATTTATTCACCTGCGCTTGAATCTGGTGTATCGTTTCCGTGGAAGCCGCCTGGTCGATACCGACATCAACATTTAACCAATAGAGAGAATCGCGCCATGCGGGGAGAACAGCGTTAGAGCCCACGTCGTTTCCGACTCGAGAGTGCGTGACGTTAGCTGCTATGCCGTTTATTCGTAAGGATGTTGCGGGGATTCCGTTCGTGCTGATAATGTCTTTGAAAATAGAAATTAGACTGGTCACATTATTCTGGACGGTCGAGCGTGGGATCAGGCGGCCCCCAATAATATCGTTTGTCGTATAAGGTCCATAGGGGAGGCTTCCAGTGTAGTGCTCGTAGTGATCATAGAAGTTTGGTCTATCGCTCGTTTCATATGCTGCAAATGTTATGTTCATCGCTTGAACCTCGTTTATGTATGAATCTAAAGCTTCAGCCATAGCCAAAGAATTTCCACCGGGCCAAGTGGCAAATTCAAGTTCGAAAGCGTCGCTTGTGAAGCCCCAGACTGCAGTGAAGCCTGGGATTCGGTCTAGAAATAAAAGATGCTTCTGCCAAGCCTCAATTGCAGACCAGTACCTGCTATCCCCGGTATTGTTAATGGTGAAAGATCCACCCGCAACTATACCATCAGCATGCGCTTTTGTGGTAAGAGAGATTACTACAGCGTACGTTCCTCCTCCACCACCGCTAAGTGCCCAGTAAAGATCTGAGTTTTCCGTGGGTGTGGCGATAAGATGGCGACCATCAACAGTCACAACCTCGAATTCTAGTGTGTTGTCTGCACCGAGACCATAGGCTGCTCCAAGAGGACCATGACCCCCACCTTGCACATACCCACCAGCCATACCTACAGTTGGACAAAATCCACCTACAACTCTCAGACCGTTCTCAGCAGCAGTCTTGTAAGCTTCGAAAAGTTGGACTCCAGCTCCGACTTTTGCCGCAGGACCAGTGTAATTAGCGCTGGTATAGTTGAGAAATGATATATCTTTGAGGTTGTGTGTCCATAGTGCAAGAGACCCATGGCCGTTCGATCTGCCAATGTAATCATGGCCAGTATTCTTTATTGTGACTCGTATGTTGTTTTTCGTGGCGAATTTCAAGCCAGCGAGGACGTCATTAGCACTGCTCACGTTGATGGCATAAGAGGCTATGTTTCCCAAATTGCACGATGCATTTACAGAAGTAAAAGGACTGCAAGAATTATTCAGCCAGTATGGCGCCATAACATTGACGGGATCAGTGAAACTTTGTGCTTGAAATTAGCTCGAGACGTTCAAACAAAATATGTATCGGCTTTGGGATACGAGTTAAAACTAACTATGTGAGCGGTGCTGTCCATGTGTCTTCTATCTCTGTGCATTCAGCCAAGTTATAGTCAGAATTGTGGCAGACTCGAGCCAAAGGTTTTCCGAGAATGAGCCTTCCACCAACGGATTGGTTTAGATTCTTCCAATCCACAGGGCCGGGCCATTGAATATCTGTTGGAAGGTAGTGACAGCTGCTACCTGATTGACCAGATTCGTTGTGTTTTATAGCTGGTGCTGCGATCGCTGAAGGAAATGCGAGCAGGGCCGCGGCTGCGGCTACAACATATGGTGACTTTGAATGCATTCTCAGCAACACGGAGGGATATATTGAAGATGAAATGATATGAAAACTATTTAAGAAAACATTCGAGTAGCTCACAGGAGCGGAAATTCGAGTGCTGCGGTTGTTTTTGTGATGATTTGAGCAACCCTGAAACAACTTCTATCCACCTCCATTAAATAGTAGTGCCGTGTGAAGTCTACGATGTATAAGTGATGGTGAGCAAGTAGTCAGCCGTAAGCAAGTGTTACGCCGCTACAATGACGTCCGACGTAAGAGCAGGCCGGTATCAACAAATTGTGCTGGGTACTCGGTCTGGAGCAGATAATAGATAGCGATGGAATCCATGTTGTTTCCCCTATTGTTTTACTCCGACATGTCCTTTCGGTGAGAATATCGTCGAAATCCGCAGTCCACCCCGACCAAAACTTGGGTGTTTACGACAATATCGCACGGATTTGGTGGACGTGGGATAGGGGAGGTAGTGAATCCTTCCCCTTGGCACGATGATGCGGAGGAAAAACTTTGCGCCGCATCTTCACTCAATTGAGGCTGCGACCGATTACATTGAATTACTGTTTTCGACGAACAAACCTTAACCTTATTATTATTATTATTATTTGATGCAAGGTCAGCATAAGCGCGGCTGACTGCTGATTGTGCATGACTAGACTAGTTGGTACCCACAAATAAAACCCAAGTGATTCGCCTTCCGCCACTCAAATCATGCCATCGCGCGCTTCCATGCAGAAAACTGCACCACAAAGGTACCTCATTAAATTTCCCGGTAAAGTTGCGCGTCCTTTACATACAAAACGTGCTTCGCAAGTTTTGTATGTTGTATGTGGAAGCGGGCGAAAGCCCGCCTCGCTACCTAGTTTGGTGTCTCATGCAGGCCGCTGACCTTGCATGAAGCTTGTCGCATCGATCCGTACCTGCAATTGCCGTCGCGGACATGTTCTGCTGCTTCAATTCCATTTGTATCAAACATATCGGTAATAGTAATACTCACATGGAAGTCAAGTGCTCAGAATTTTGCACAACGACACGATGAGTTTAGTTAACCTAGAGCATGCAATGTAATAATGTAACCTCTGTCATCCACTACCACTATAATGTCTGAGTCTGAAGCTCATCGCCATGAATCTTTCCACAATATAAAGGATGCTTCTCTGGCTTCTTAAACTTTAATTCATCAATTTGACACCGGCACTTATCTCAACAATTCCTTCTTAAACATAATCCTCTGCATCTATTCCGATTCGACATCAAGGCAATATGGCACCAACTATTGTCCTTATCTCTGGCACTAACAGAGGCATTGGCAAGGGTATCCTCGAGCTTTATCTTTCTAAACCAAACCACACTGTTATTGCCGCAAACCGCGATCCGAATCATCCTTCATCAAAGGCACTCTCAGATTTGCCTACAGCTGAAGGATCTTCTCTCATCGTCGTCAAAGTTGATGCTACTGCCCCTACAGACGCTCTTGAGGCTGTGAAGCAATTGGAATCCCAGGGCGTTGATCATCTAGACATTGTGATTGCTAATGCTGGAGTCTGCTACGCCTGGCCTACAGTTTCAGAAGTGAAAGTCGAGGATATCCAAGGCCATTTTGTTCCAAACGTGCACGGCTTTATCTGGTTGTATCAGGCCACACTTCCCCTCTTGAAGAAATCTAAACTTGGAAAGTTTATATCCATCGGTTCTTCCGCGGCATATCTCACGGTAAGATTGCTATTCGTTTTCGATTTGCTATCGCAGCTGTTGGCTAATAATGATTTATATAGTATTTGATTCTCTCCTCGTGTGACCACGAGTATTTTAAACAAATCACGTATATTAATAGCTCACAGGAACCAACTAGACATGCCAAATTCGGCGTATGCGCCTTCTAAAGTGGCCGCCCACTGGCTGACCAAGGCCATTCACCGCGAAGAACCCAGCCTTGTTGCTTTCCCCATCGATCCTGGGTAAGCTGGGCCCACTGATTACTTTTTAATTTTGATTTTTGCTAAGACGACGTTAGATGGGTTCAAACTGATCTCGGAAATATCGGTGCTAACCACTTCGGATTCGAGCAAGCTCCTCTTGGAGTTACAGAGTGTGCCACTGGATTGGAAAAGGTCATAGCTGCTAGTACTAGAGAAACCCATGGAGGGAATTTGTTCAAGTGGGATGGTGAACTCCTTCCTTGGTAATAGGAGTCACATAATAGCCACTCAGAGAATGCTCAGACGATACACCAAGCGGGTTAAGAAGAAATATATATTTTTCCGCTATATCAGACATATATCGAAACCTGCTCTTTAATCAAATTCTATTGATTTAATATATAACCTTTTTTTATTGTTTGAGTTGTCTCTAGACGACAATATTATTACTCTTATTCAAATCATTCTAAAGTTCATTTGTTATATATAATAATTTAATTATAAAGCATTTTATAAATACTAAAGATGCTTTATGAAATTATTTTATTTTTAATCATAAAGATCTTTTCATTTAATAATATAATATATATATATATATAAACTTTTAAATATTATATTTCTATTTGTATTTGTATTTGTATTTGTATTTGTATTTGTATTTGTATTTGTATTTGTATTTGTATTTGTATTTGTATTTGTATATCTATTTGTATTTCTATTTGTATCTCTATTTGTATCTCTATTTGTATCTCTATTTGTATCTCTATTTGTATCTCTATTTGTATCTCTATTTGTATTTCTATTTGTATCCCTATTATTCCCAATAAAGTCTAGTATTTGTCTGCAACCGTGTTATGGAAAACATGACCCAACAGCTATAGCCACGGCTTACAATCCAATATACAATGACTTCTAGACTAAACTCGCACGTGACCCACGCCCTTAGAAGTGACATGCAATCAAGCAGGTCTCAAAAAGAAGTCATAACACCGCGATTGACTGTATCAAGCTACTCAGCTTGTACGATTCTACTATCATCTTTATCATCATCACCATTACAAGTCTTGCTTGCTTTGGCATTCAGATTAGCTCCGCTGGCCAACAACAACTGAACCCCTACATCAAAACCCTTCTCAATGGCAATATGTAATGATGTCCAACCCATGTCATCATAGGCATCAATACCCTGTTCAAAATCTCTCTTATCATATTCGGACAAAAGTAATCGCAGGACTGCTTCATGTTGGTTAATGGTAGCCCAGTAAATCGCGGATCGGCCCCGTCGATCTACATCACTGATGCGAGCCCCGTGTGCAAGTAGAAGACTAACTACACTTTCGTGGCCATCTATTGATGCGTGGATCAGAGCCGTTCTCACATCACTATCTTTTTCGTTGCAGTCAATGTTGTGTGAAATTAAAGTGCGAACAATTGGTTCATGACCTCGGCGGGCGGCGATGTGCAGTGCACTGAGCCAGCCCTTGCTTTGTCCATGTACCAGCGATAAAGATCCAGCGGATGGCTCCTTGTAGTTGTGCGGTATCAGGTTTGTGCCCGGATGAATACGTGATATATGTCCAGAGTCTTCATGCTGCGCAGCGTCAGAGCGCGTAGTTATATCGGCATTGTCAAGGGTCCCATAAAAATTGAAGACGTCCAAACCAGAGGAACTGCTCGGTGGTGTATTTGAAGCGTTTATGGAGATGAAATCCATGCTTGGGTCGAAATTTGAGTGGAAAGTGGCCGTCGTCTGCGGTGTCGAAAGCGAGCTATTACTGCCCGATACTAAACTCTCTATGAAGCCGATATCGTCTATTCCCGAAACATCATTATAAGGCGCGACATTTTGGAAGCCGTTCATCGAACCGTCAGATGTCTGGCCAGAACTGGTTACTCCATTGAGATGATCAGGAGGGAGGGGACCAAGGGATGCGGAATTTTGGAAGCCTGGGGCATCTGCATCGACAATTGAATGAGCACCTTCAATGGATAGGGGCTGATTACTATTATGTCCAATTTTTGATATCTTGCGCGACTCTGGGTTCTTGTTAGGCTATGATTAGGTTGACATTTATGAACAAGAAACTCACGACGAAACTTGCGTTGTGCAATGCGGTTTTGTGACCTGCGACGGCTATCAGAGTCAATCCTCCACTCAATATCAAGCCCAACCATTCTTGCAACACAAAGAACGGCAACGAAATATGCATGCAGAGCCTTAGCAGCTCTGAAGCAATAAGTTGGGGCATTTCAGAACCAACGTGATATTTGTTGGTATTGATTGTGGATCCGATGCTTGATTGATCGACCGTTCTTGCATGCCCTTGTAATGATGCCATGTTGCAACAGGTATTCGAAATAATATACTCTCCCAGATGGAGATGGTGGGGGTTGGCATTCATGGGAGAAAGTGGGGGTTGGCAGGGAGTGATGAGGGCAGTGTTAGATAAGATCCCTAGGAAGCAAAATATATTTTTCAAAAGTATTTTTCATTAATTTTGATCATTCTGAAAGGAAAAGTGGGTCTAAAATTGATCAAGTTTTAATTGAAAATTTTTTTTAAAAGAATTATTAAAGATTTATCTCCTTAGAATTCTCAATGGTTATGATATACTATGAAAATGAGGTTCGCTTAAGGTTGCGATCTGATTGACCGAGAAAATGAGTCGCGATCTGAGCGTTTTAATTGATCATAATTCAAAATAAACTTTCTCTTAGCATTCAATAATAATATCTATATATATCTGACTTGGAAATTTTTTCAATCTATTCAATCTATTCAATCTACATCAACTTTTATCAGCCGTTGTCAAAATTCACAATTAAAATCAATAATTTATTACTTTTATAAATAAAAATTTTTAATATTGATTTATTATATATTAAAGAATTAATATATTATGTTTTTATTTAATTAAAAAAATTGAAATATAATTATTTATATAATTCAAAATATTATATTAAAAAGTTTTTAATTTTTGTTTATTTTATTAATAAATATTTAAAGAATTTGTTTTATAATTTATATAGTTTTCATTAAGGAATTTTATAATAAATAAGATTTTTATAAATAAATAATTCTTTTTTTATTTAATTTCATTTGAAAATAAATAAAATATTAAATCTAATAATATTAAATTTATAAATATTAATTAAAGATTTTAATAAATTTTAATAAAATTTATAAAATAACTAATAATAATTGATTGATACTATATTCAATTTAAGTTTATTAAATCTATTAAATCTATTAAAATAATCTTCAAACTTTTAAATAAAAATTAATAAATTTTTATTATATATTAAAATATTCTTATAACATTATAAAATTATATATAATAAAAAATTAAATAATCTTAAACTAATTTCAAAGTAATTATCTTTGAATAAAATAATTTAATTCAAAAATAAAATCATTTTTGATTTTAAATAAAAATTTAAAATCAAAATTAATTTAAACTTTTATAAAAGTTTTTTTATATTAATTTCTTTTTCTAATTATACTCTCTCTTAGTATTATTAGTTTTAATTATTATAAATATATACTATTTATTTATTATATTTGAATTATAATAACAAATGATTTAATAAAATTTTAATAATAATAATATACTTCAAATAATTATTCAAAATTATTTTGAGTTATATTATATTAATTATTATTAATTGTAATAGTATATAAAAAAATGAAGTTTTAATATAATTTATATGATATTTTTATTGATTTTTTTAAAGAATTCAAATTGTAAAAGCGAAGATATCACAGACTCGATATAATAGTTTCAGGAATCAAATTTATTAATAAGATATTGTAAGAAAGTTGAAATTATAGATTAAATACATAGAGGTTTTTAACCAATCAATTATATAACTTTTTGTAATTAGATATAAAAGGAGAGTTTTTGTTTCTTCTTTTGAAAATAATTAACTTTCTATATATATACATTTGAATCTATATAATATCAATCTTAAAATCATTATGAACTTTGTTTTCTTTATAAGTGATATATTATAATATAATCTAATCCAGTTTTCTCTTTCAATTCCCTCCTTACAATATGCTATCGGGATGTATATATCTCGACCTACCACTTTTATAAAATAGATTTCTTAAATACAAAATATATATTAAGATTTTGAATCTTAATATCTTTATAAACTAATTATCGAACAATATTTATTCAAAATCTAATCGAATAAATATAAATTCTATAAATAATCAATTTATATAATTAAATTTAATCTTATAATAATATTCCTTTTTTCAAAACTGAGTTTTATTAAAATAATTTTAAAGATTAAGTTTATTAGAATATCAATAATTATAATTATAAATTAACTTTTAAATATTCTTTAAATAATTAATAAACTCTTTAATCAATATATTATAATTAAGTTATCAGATATTATATTTGAGATAGAGATTATTACAATTTTAATGTTTTCAATAAGAATTTAAAAATTTTTTTATTTCAAATTGTTCAATTTCTTTAATTTTTATAAATAAAGATAATAAATTATATTAATCAGAAACAAAATTATTAACAATAAAATATAATAAATTTATTTAAAATATAAAATCATTCTTTATAAAAATAAATAATTTAAACTTGTAAATATATATATATATATATAATTTATAAAATATAAAACAAATCTAGATTTTTTTAAGATTATAAGAATTTGATATTTTTAATTTTCAATTATATTAAATCTTTGATATTATATTAATGAATAAATATACAATAGAAATTTATATTCATTATATAATAAGATTAAAAATTCTTCAATAACTTTAAACTTTAAGAACAAAGGAATCGAATTTAACTAAAAGTTATAACAAAAAGAGAGTTTTAATTCTTGTTTTATTATAAAGATTTCTCCTCCTCTCTCATTATATAAATATATTATATATAGACTTATTGTATAGTAAAGTATAGTTTAGTTATAAATAAATCAAATCGATCATAAATTTACTATTATTATTATATAATAAGTTTGATTAATAATTAAATCAGTTTTTAGATATTTAATAATTAAAGATATTTTTTAATAAACTTTTTAATATCTTGAATATAAAAATGATTATTAATTATTAATAATTCAAATTCTATATCTAAATAATAATTATAATTGATAGATAATAAAATTAAATAAAAGTGATCAAGAATTCAATGATTAATAACTATTTAAATCAATTAATTTATAAATAGAAAATATATAATTAAAAATATTATTTAAATAAAATATTTATTTTTTTAATTTATTTATCAATTCCTAAAGAATATATTATTGATAATTTCAATATGATATATAGATATTTATAAATATACTTTTAAAAATTAAATATAAATTAAATTTTATAATTGAATATAATTGTTAAAAATAAATTATATTTTAAAAGTAATAGATTGAGATATATATATCTTGATAGTATATTGTAAGAGAGAATTGAAAGAGAAAGTTAAATTAAATTACTTTATAATATATTATTTATAAAGAAAACAAAGTTTATAATAGTTTTGAGATTGATATTATATAAATTCAAATATATATATATAGGAAATTGATTATTGTAAAAAAAGAAACAAAAGCTTTTTTATATTTAATTATAAAAGATTATATAATTGATTGATTAAAAACCTTTATATATTTAATTTATGATTTCAACTTTCTTATAATATAATTTTTATATATATTTTAAAAATAAATAAAATATCTTTTTAGAATTATAGATATTATAATAAAATAGAAAATGATTTTTTTAGTTGATCTATTAATTATTATAAATATTATATTATAATTAAAAATTTTTTAAAGATATATTATAAAACTGATTAATATATTTTATTATATTTATTGAAGAATTAAAAGTAAATAAAGAATATCTTTTTGATTTTTATAATTTAAAATTATTTAATAACAATTATAATAATTACAAATTCAATAGTTGATATAATTATAATATTCAAATTAATAATAATTTCAAAATAAAGATTTAAAAATATAAATATAATATAAATAGTCGGCGATAAAAGAATTATAAATTAAATAAAATAATTCAGTTTTTAGATTATTATAATTAAAAACAAAATGTTTTTTATAATAATATAATAAATTATTATTTTTGAAATAATTGAATATTTTCTTTATTACGACTTTTAAAATAGATTTAAACATTGAATCAAAAGTATATATTTCAATAAATAAAACCTTTCAGTTTTTTGAAAATTTAAATAACAAATCAAATATTAATATTGTATTAAATGTAAATAAAATATTGAAAAATAGATAATAGATATTACGATCACAGATCTTACAATAACCGTTCCTGTGTTTACAAGATACGATTTGACCAGTTTAGTATAGGATTAAGATGATGTGGGGATCTAATAAGCACAAGAGTTATTATTATTGGATCCACCACAATAACAATAATAAAATCGTATGATCAAGTAATCATATGATACTATTTCCACTAATCCTACTGATTTAAATCGATGGGAGCAGCGGGGAAGGATTCCTATCGATCCCATCGATTTTATTCAGTGGGAGAAGTGGGATATAAAATACAAAGAACTATATAGCTAGAAAAGGATTCTATTGGTATCACTTCGGTGATACGAATACAGTGCATAATATTCTTGTTGTATTTGTTCATGAATGATTATTATCTATCTAGGGGAGAGGGACCTATTTATATTGAAAAGGGTACAGACTAGAATGCACTAGTCGTACGGCTCCCTTTATGTACGGCCTCCCTTTCGAGGTTGATCACATGATGTACCGACAGATTCCTTTTGTACAACTTCGTGCTCAAGATCAATCATTTAGTATACTCTACTATTAGTTACGAATTGCAACCATTGATATTACCTCAAGCCCCTGCTTGACGCCTAGTTATAAACCATTCGAGGATCCAGGCCACTTCTACGTGATCTAGATCGCATCCCTTGTAACAGTAACCGACATCCCTACATCTTGCACAACCCCATATCTTATATTGTAAAAGTGGTAGGTCGAGATACGTGCATCCCGATAGCATGTTGTGAGGAGGGAATTGAAAGAGAAAGCTGAATTAGATCATATTGTAATACATCATTTATAAAGAAAACGAAGTTTATAATAGTTTTGAAATTGATATTATATAGATTCAAATGTATATATATAAAAGATTGATTATTATAAAAAGAAGAAATAAAAGCTTTTTTTTATATCTAATTATAAAAAGTTATGTAATTGATTAATTAAAAACCTTTATATATTTGATTTATAATTCCAACTTTTTTATAATATAAATATATTAAAAATATTTTTATTCTTGAATATACACTAATACAAGCTTTATAACATCTTGTATAACTATACTAACAGTGATTTAATTCATTATCGATTTGCTAATATCAAAACCTTATTATATTATATATATAATATATTACAATTTACTTAATGTAGATTATAGAAAATGAAAAACTTGTTTAAGTGAATCACGATCCTGATAATCTAATTAATCTAAAATACCTTAATAAATACCCCGGTAAATACCTCAATAAATAATCTAATAAAAAGCTTAGTATAAACCTTATAACCTCAAACAAATCTGACTTAGAACTTTTTTTAACTCCATTGAAATCATTCAACTCTGAAATCATTCAACTTTATTATAATTGTTAGTATCACTTTAATGATATGATACAATGTATAATATTATATTCTTGTATTTGTTTATAAATGATTATTTATTTAAAAGAGAGGAATTTATTTATATTGAAGAGGTACAGCCTAGAAGGTATTAGTTGTACAGCTCCCTTTATATACAGCCTCCCTTTCGAGGTTGATTATATAATATACCAATAATAATCATTCAACTTTGAAATCATTCAACTCTAAAATCATTCAACTCTAAAATCATTCAATTCAACTTTATTCATTTAATTCATCTTTATTCATTCAATTTAACTCTATTTATTTAATTTAACTTATTCAATTTATAATAATATTTATAATAATAATATTTAATTTTTAATTATCAAAAACAAATTGATATTCTTCTGTGAGGAGGTTAATCGATAATAAATAATAATTATTATAATAATAATATTATTTATATTAGTAGTAGAAGACTTAATTGTATTTAAGCTCAATAGTATAAAGTCGAATATAATCATTTTATAAAACTCTAATAAAATATCATAGACCTGTAATTTGAATTTAATAGGATATACTTAAATAGCTCTAGTAGCTCAATCTATAAAGGTTAAAAGTATTTTTACCTTTTATTTCTATAACTCGAAAAGATTCAATTATATCAAGATTGAATTTTTTGACTTTATTCGATATAGGAGGGATTTTAGAGAGTTCTCGATTTATGATTTGATGAAATTTGCTGAATTTATATAATTCATATACTTTTAAATCAGATATATCTTTTTCTGATTCAATATTTAAGAATTTCATTATATAATCCTTATTAATATAATTTAATCTTTTGTATACTAAGTTCAAATCAATCTTATTAATTAATAGCTCTGGTTTTTCATCAAATTCGAAGTTATTAATGCTTTTAGCATTTTTAATGTATTTGAAATTTATTTTAAAATTCAAATAATAAACATTATTGATCCAGGGAGCTATGATTTTAATATTATACTCTTTATAGAATAGATTTATTCGATTTCCGAAAGGGATAACATAATCAACTCAGCCTTTAATAACTATTTTATTTGAGCTTATTAAAATTTTAACTAATTTTGATATATAATATACCCCTTGAATAGTTACTTTCAATTTATTATTAATAATAATAGAAATATTATTAATTCCTTTGATCGAGATAGTATCATCATTAGCTATAATAATACATTAATTCTTTAATAATTTATAATTAATAAATCATTCCCTATTAGAACAATAATGTTCTGTAGCTCCTGAATCCAATATAAATTTATATTTAAAAACGCTAACTAGATTAACCGTTTCAATATTGTGATTTACAATCATTATTTGTTTGTTTGAGAGAGATTTCTTCAAATTGAAGATATTATTTAAATTATATTTATTAATGTCTTTGTTATTTTTAAGCTTCGGATATTTAATAAAATATTTTGCCTTCAAATGACTCTTTTTACAACAATGATTATAATAAAGAGTTTCATTTTTATTTTTAAAATTAAACTAGCTTTATTTGCATTGAAATCTATATTAGATTTCATCCTAGCCTCTTCAGATATTAATTCAGAAAATAAATTATCTAGATTAATATCATTATTTTGATTATTAGCTAGCTCTTTAGTTAATTCTTTATATTTTCAAGAGGTAAAATCATCGAATGAATTAGATAAACCTCTGAAAATAAACCAGACTATAAAAGCCTTCGGAATATCATATTTTATAAATTTAAAGTAATTATATGATGATTGAATAGAATTAGTATAATCATCTATGCTTTCTAATTGGTTATAATTGGATTCTATTAATTTATTCAGATATCTCCCTATTAGTTCTAGAGAGGTTTCTTCGAAGACATTATTAATAGCTTCTCAAAGAGTTCTAGCTGTAGTTTTGTTCTTGAATCTTTCGATTAATTCAAAGTTAATTATAGATTTAATAGCTCTTAAAGCTCTCTTTTCATTTCGAAGATATTCAAAGGCTTTTTTATTAAATTGAATAACTAATTCAGAGCTATAAGACTCTCTTTTATCATTTATATATAATGATTTATTTGAAGGCGTTTTAGATCTATCAATATAAGATATAAAACTATTAATTTCAAGGAATAGATTAACTTTATTTATTCATTCAATATAATTAGATCTCCCTTTTAATAGTTCTCTTTTGAAGGTTACACTAGAGGTCATTTTTAAGTTCTTTTTGAATAAACTATATAGACTTTTAATCTGATATATATATAATACTGAGTTTTTTGATAAATTTTAATATTATTTATATTATTAATAGAAGACTTAATCGTGTTTAAGCTCAATAAGATAAAGTTGAATATAATCATAAATTAAAGGCAGAAAAAACAATAAAATCTCTACTCTATTGTTCTGACTTCAATTTATGATTATATTTGACTTTACTATATTGAGCTTAAATATGATTAAGTCTTCCACTACTAATATAAATAATATTATTATTATAATAATTATTATTTATTATCAATTAATCTCCTTCAAGAATTCTGTCCGCACTCTAATATATATATTCAATATTTAAATTTATTATAAACTTTTTAAAACTTAAATTTTCATTAAACTTTCTTGCAAAGCCAAGGGTCCAGAGGGCGCTGTTACAAATCTTATATAAAAATAGTTATATAATTTCTTATATGATTCTTTTTCTTATCGATAAATTAATAATCTATGTATATCTGATCAGATTTATCCTTTTAGTATAAGATTATAATCATTCTAAAGTAAAATGTATATAATTATATAGTTATTATATATTTAGCTATTATATATATAAATACTCTTTATAAAATATAATTCTTCAATTATAAATTCTAAAGAATATGATTAATTCTATTAATTTAATTCTTATAAAACATTTATATATCATATTATCTATAATTTATTTATATAATTTGATTATTTAATAACTTTTCAAATAATATTTCAATTCAATAATGCGTTTTTAAATAAATCTTTTTGAATATTCTATTCAAAGAAAGAAGATCTATTTCAATATAATTAAAGAAAATAAATCTTCTTTGAAAGTATATTGATATTTTTACTATAAATTAAATTCTTTCCTTTATACAATCTGAATAATCTTTGTAAATTTATTTTGAAGAGCCTTTTTAATCCCTTCAATTAGTTTAATCAACTTTCAAAGAAAATACAGAAGATATAGAATTGAATAATGTTATCAGAGGCCTGCGCCTCCGGGACCCCTGACTTTTCGAGAAAGTTTAATGAAAATTTAAGATTTAAAAATTTTATAATAAATTTAAAAATTAAATATATATTAGAGTGAAGACAGAATTTTGATTTATTTTTGATAATTGAAAATTAAATTTTTTATAATATTTATAATAATAGTAATATTAATTAATATTATTGTTATTATTATTTAATATTATTATTATTATTATTATTATTATGAGTTGAATAAGTTGAATTGAATGAATAAAAATGAATTAAATGATTTTAATAAAGTCAGGTTGAATGATTTCAATTAAGTTAAATTGAAAAAAACTTCAAGTCAGATTTGTTTAAAGTTGTAAGACTGATGCCAAGCTTTTTGTTGGATTTTTTACCGGGGTATTTAACAGGGTATTTACCGGGGTATTTTAGACCAATCAGATTATCAAGATCGCGATTTATTTAAATAAGTTTCTCATTTTCCACCACTCACCGAGTAAATCTTGTGTATAACAAGATTATAATATCAGCAAGCTGATAATAATCTTTTCGTTAATACTTTAATATATCAAAAAAAAATCATCTTCAATAGCTTATTAAAAACAATTAAATTAATACCGAAATTATAAAAAAAAACTTACAAAATTATTATTCAAATGAAATTATAATTACTAATTAATATCGATTTGAATATAATAATTCCTTGATTCAATTTAATCAATTATATTATTATAACAAGCAAATCTAATAATAATTTATTAATATTAAAAATACAAATTGTTAAAAATTATAAATATATATCTTTTCAAAATGATCTTTTATTTTATAATAACTATTTGATAATACCAAATATCGATAACTTACAAATTTACTTGATTTGTAAAATCTATAATTTTATTTCTATTATTTATTTTAATATAAACAAAATTTATCTTTTATTATTTTAACAATACTATTAATCTAAGATATATGAGATTATAATTAAATATATATATATAATTATTATCTTTATAAATATAACATCGTTTTATATAATTATATTTCTAATTTATTATATCTATTTTTGATATCTAATCAAATATAACAATATATCATTATAACTTCAATAAAAATAAAAATTAATATAATAATATTCTAATCATTATCAATTGATTAATTAAACAAACAATTTTTATTCTTTATTCTAAATCAATTAATACTCAAATTCAAACTAAATTTTATTTTTATTATATATATAAATATTATAATTTTTTTGAAATTATAATATTTAATTGTAGATTTCAATTCATATCTCAATTTTGAAAAGGATTCTATCAAATACTAGAAATTAATCTTAAACATTCAATTATTTATTATTTTCAAACAAATGATTAAAATAAAATATATAATCAATATCTTCAATAATATTTAAAGCTATTCATTAATTATTATTAAAATAATTGATTGGAATTTCTATTTATAATAGATTATATATAATTCATTCTTTTATATAATTTCTTAAAAGATTTTATACCTTTCAAAATCTTACACAAATATATATCGAAATATATATAAAACTAAGAGAAAGATATTAATAAATCAAATAATAATATAAATATATATAAAATATAACAAATTTATTTTTGTATAAATAAAAAAGAGTTTATTATACATTTCAATTAAGATATCGAAATTTATAAATATTTATTGATATAAAATTAATTTTGATATCAAAGATTATATATAATTTAATATAAAAAACTTTTCTATTCAAAGATTATTTAAGAAACTAAACTTTTTTATTCAAGGAAAATTCAAGATCATTAATTATATTGATAGCTTTTTCAAATTCAAACTTTTGATTATAATGAAAATCTATTTTGTTTTTTCTTTAAATGGATTATATAAAATATATAACAATTCTTTTCTTAATCAAATACTTGAATTATTATTATTTATTAATATTATTAATAATTCAAAATAAAAAATAAAAAAGATTTTAATAATAATAAAGAAATCACAAAAACCTTTATTATATAGAATTTTATAATTTAATAACAATATCGGTTTCATTTAATACTTTATTTTTGATCTCAAAATATAATTATATCTATTATATAATCTTCATTTGATTAATTTAATACAATCTAATTCTTTTAATCGATTACTCAATTAAATAAAATTTTACAAAAGTAAAAAAAAATAGTTATAATTATATAAATAATAATTTCTATATAAAATCAAAAAAAAGAAAGTTATTCTTTAATTTAACAAATTAAATATTATAATTTGTAAGGATATATATATAGATACAATTATAAAAGAATTTAATTGTATATATATATATAAAGACTTAAATTTTAAAAACAAATAAATTATATCTATACAATAATACAAAAATAATATACTCAAAAATTATATTTATTATTACTTTAAATTTATACAAAAGAAAGAATTTAAATCTTATACTTTTATTACTAAAACTCTTTTCTTTCAAAAGGTTCTTTAAGATCGATTTGATTAATTTGAACAATTTGATTAATTTGTTAGTTAATTTGATCAATTTAATCATTTGTTAATATAATTGACCAAATTAATCAAAAACAATTAATCCTATCGATCTAGGGTTTATAAATCTAATAAACTTTGATTTTCGATAGTTATCGATGAAATGAAGGAATAAAAAACTCGAGAGCGAGTTTTCTTGAAGGAGGGGGTAGTGTTATAGATCTTATATAAAAAAAATCATGTGATTCCTTATATGATTTTTTTTTCTATTAATGAGCTAGTAGTATATGTATATCTAATTAGATTTATCTTTTTAATATAATATTATTCTCGAAGGATGTTAATTGATAATAAATAATAATAATAATATTATTATTATTTATATTAATAGTAGAAGACTTAATTTTGTTTAAGCTCAATAAGGTAAAGTTGAATATAATTATAAATTAAAGTTAGATTAATAGAATAAAGATTTTATTGTTTTTTCTATCTTGTTATTTCAAAGGATTCTTCAAAGAAAATCTTTATATTTATAATATTTAATGAGATTTTAATATATTTTATAATTAATAATAAGATCGATTTAAATCAAATCTTATAGAATTATTTTATATATATAAAAAAAAATAATAACTAATAATATTCAATTTGATAATTAAGAAATTTTATATATTTCTATTTCATTTTATTCTTTTATAATATAAGAAAGTTAGAATTATAAATCAAATATATAAAGGTTTTTAATAAGTTAATTATATAAATTTTTATAATTAGATATAAAAAGAGAACTTTTGTTTTTTCTTTTGAGAATAATTAACTTTTTATATATATACATTTGAATTTATATAATATTAATTTCAAAACTATTATGAATTTTG
The DNA here is from genome assembly GCA_905066765.1 of Sclerotinia trifoliorum. NCBI lineage: Eukaryota > Fungi > Ascomycota > Leotiomycetes > Helotiales > Sclerotiniaceae > Sclerotinia > Sclerotinia trifoliorum. The sequence goes on from CAJHIA010000033.1 coordinate 1,586,189, forward strand.
TTTTCTTTATAAATGATATATTACAATATGATTTAATTCGGCTTTCTTTTTTAATTCCTTTTTTATAATATGTTATTGAGATGTATATATCTCGATCTACCACTTTTACAATATATATATTTGAATCTATATATTACAAGGGATAAAATCTAGATTATATAGAAGTAGTCTGGATTCTTAAAGAGTTTATAACTAAGTGTTAAATAAGGGCTTTAAATAATATCAATAATTGCAATTTGTAACTAATAATAAAGTATATTAAATAATTGATCTTGAGTATAAAGCTTTTATATATAAGAAACCTCTTTGGTTTATATAGATCTTTGTATTCTATAGAATCTTATAGATCTACAATTTGTATAGACTTATAATTTATATAGATTTACAATTCGTATCCTTGTATATATAAGGTCCATCATATAACCTTTTAGATCAGACTATAAGTCCGAGCTTGTTGAGGGTGGAGAGATTATATAAGGTGATTACTATATAAATTTGTATACAAATTGTTTTGTTTTTCGATGAAGCCCAAGCTCATATAAACAGGTTGACTGTTACCTTGTAACACTATATAATATCAACTTCAAAATTATTATAAACTTTGTTTTCTTTATAAATAATATATTATAATATAATCTAATTCAGTTTTCTCTTTCAATTCCCTTCTTATAATATACTATCAAGATATATATATCTCGATCTATTATTTTTATAATAAATCAATTTGATATAAATTATAATCAAAGTTTTATATAATAATAAAATTTAATAATATATATAAATATTATTAATATATTATATTATAAAAGTAATAAGTCGAGATATACATATTCTGATTGTATATTATAAAAAAGGAATTGAAAGAGAAAACTAAATTAGATTATATTATAATATATTACTTATAAAGAAAACAGAGTTCTGTCACGATTTATAGTTTTCATTATAATAGTATTATTGATATCGATGATTTATATACCGATTACAAAGAAGGTGTGATTTAATCGTTGTTTTCAAGAATCCTAATTATCTAAATTTAAGATCCTAGGATTCTTAGGATAAGTATTCTAGGTAACTATAATAGAATAGAATAAATGTTCTATCTAATTAGTTGAAATAGGATAATCATTTTAAAGGATATTATATCCTAGAGTTATAGTTTCTAAAGGAAAGCTTCTGGGATAAATGTTCTAGAAAAGGAAAGGCTTCAAAATAGAAAAGGCTTCAGGATCAATTATATAATATGCTAGCTCTACTAGCCAGCTAGTAAAGCTAGTATCTCAGGAATGCTAGTTATACTAGCTGGCTAGTATAACTAGTATACAAGGAAGAAGATTAGTATATAATCAGAATAGTTTCATAATTTAGAAACTTTATATTCAACTTAATTATCAATTAATTTACCTATCTTCCAATTGATCTAGTAACGAATTCATTTTGAAATGAATAATCAGTGATTAATAACCTTAACTCATAACTACCAACCATACAAAACCTCAGGCAGCCGCTGCCTCGATTAGATCGTTATAATATTATATTTATAATCAAGAACTTTTAATTATTTATATTATTTTTATTTAATAATAATACTATATAATTAATAATTAATATATTATTGTTATCAAAACAAATTATAATATACTTTAATACTTTATAATCAAAAAAGAATTAAATAAATAATAAATAAAATAAATAAAAATCTTTACAATTTATAATTTTAAATTAATCTATAAATCAGATAAATTAAATCCTATAGATAATTTATTAAAAAAATCTAATTATATAAAGAATATAAATAAAATAAATGAAATGTTATTCTTGTTTCAAAATAAGTTGAAAAAAAATGATAATTGTTATAATCTTTTATAATTCAAATATAATTATAGAACTCTTATAGATTATAATTAATATTTTTTAAAGAAAGAGATATAATTTACTTTTATATAACTTAATAAAGTTATTAATAAATATTAATTATAAACAATTAATATCTTATCGAATTGTTAATATATTAATGAAAAATAAAACAATATTTAAATTTATATTAAAATTGATAAAATTTATTTTGTTGTAGTTTCAACAAAAGATAATTTTATAAAAATAAAAGTATTAAAATCTCAATATAATACTATTAAAGATATTATATTATAAAGAGTGAATACTGAAAGATTATTTATTTATAAAGATAATATTTTTGTATTATCAAATAAAATTATTAAAATCGAAATCTTGAAGACTTATTATAATAATCTAATAAGAGATCATTTTGATATAAAAAAAATTAAAAGAAAACATTATTAATAAAATATATAAAAAGATATTAAAAATATTAAAAATATATACAAATATACACTATCTATTAATAAATAATAATACAAAGATATTAACTTTATAATAAATTATAAATACTTCTTTTTCTCTTTAATCTTTGAAAAGAGATAACAATAGATTTCATTATAAATCTTTTTTTTTTAAAAATTAGAAAAAATATATACAATTCAGTTTTAGTAATGATTAATAGATTTACAAAACCAATTTGATATATTATTATCAATAAAATTATCGTTTTATCAAAACTAACAAAAATATTATTTGATTAAATATTTAAAGACTTCAAGGTATTTATAAATATAATATAAACTATCGATTATCTTTCATTCATAAACTAATAATCAAATAAAAAAATAAAACTAGAATTTGATTTATTATATAATATAAGAATTCTGGAATCTACTCACTGTACACCATTTAAATTCGTGACAAAATCCCTACAAAACTCATATTTTTCTATATAAAATAAAATATCAAATAACTTTTTCAATATTGAATTGAATCAAATAGAATTTTCAAATATTATAATTAACTACAAAAGAATATTGAAAAAATTTACAATTTATTTTTAATTATTTTTGTTTTAAAGTTATATCTATTTAAATTTAAAAAATGTTAAAATTTCATTTGTGTAATGCTTTTTTGAACTTTTCCCTATATAAAATAAGCGATTTTTTTAACCTTTTTTATTTTTTCAATCTTAAATATATATAACTTTGAAACAAAAATAATGAAAAATATTTTGTTAAATTTTTTATTATATTTGAATGAATTATCTATATATATATCAATTTTTATATATTTATTTTATTATTTTATAAAGATAATAAGAGTTTAAAAAGTTGAAAAAATCGTTGATTTTGGTATAATTTCGTTTAGTATATGGTGAGTAGATTTCAGAACTCTTATTATATCAATTGAAGATAGAACAATTGAACTTCGTTATTATTATTAGTAAAATTTATATATAATATAAATTAGTATAATACTATTAGAGATACTCTTTTCAAAACAATATATAGATTTCAATCTATTATTTAATTATATCAATAAAGATATCAATACTAAAAGAAAAACATTAATTATATAAAAACAAATTAAATTATTAATATAAAAAAGAACAGAAGTAATAGAGTTTTGGAATAAAATAATAAAAAACAAAAACAACAAACAAACAATAATCAAATAATTTGTTATCAATAATAAAATAATATTAAATAATTATAATCAAAAAAGAAATTCTTAAATCGATTGATAAATCTATTTATTATTTCTAATATCAAAAACAATGATTAAGCTTGTAAACTTATATTATCTTTTTTATATAAAATATATAATATATTTTATATCTTCTTATTAGAATTATAATATAAATATAATAAAATCATCAATTTATCTTTATCAAAAAAGATTGAAGGATATATAAAATACAAAGTAGAAAAGATAATAATATATAGAAAAAAAAGACAAAATATACAATACTTAAATTCAATAAAAATATTATCAATCAACAAAAGATATATAAAAAGTATCAAAAAACTTAATATATATCAAAAACATTATAAAGGATTATAAAAAGAAAAATATTCTACTTATAAAACAATAAAAAAGAAAAAAAGATAATAAATATATTTCTATTATAAATAAATTCTAATTACAAACAAATAAAAAACAAAGAGATATATTCAATCAAGAAATTATAGATAAATCGATATCAAATTGTACTTTAACTTCAATTGTACTTAAAAAAAAAATAAGAAAACAAAGAAAACCAAAAAAAAAAATATTCAATTATAATTAATAGTACTTTATTTAAACAAAAAAGGAATACAATAAAACATCTTCAAAACAAAAGAAATATTTTAGAAACTATTCGATTAAGAAATTATATTAAGTTTCAAAAGATAAAATATTAAAAATCAAATATTATACTTTAATTATCAAGAATTTAAATATTAAACGATATACTTTTTTAAATAATGTTTTATTTCGAAAGTCCCAATTTAAATACAAAGAAAGATTTAAAGATTATTGAATCTATATTTAATCGTTAAAAGCTAGGTTATTTAATATCAACTCTTTTTGAAAAAACTTAAAAATTAGAAAAGATTATATTGAGATCGAATTTAAAATTGTTTAATTAAAAAGACTAAATTTATTCCAAAAATTATTCATAAAATCATTAACAATAAAAATAAATACTAAATCTTTAAACAATATCTATATCAATAAATCATTAAAATAAAAAAATTTCTCTTCAAAAGGATATAACAAAAGAAATATTTGTTTATTTGATAAATCCGATAATGAAGAGGAATAACTATAAATACTTATTTGATGAAAGCTACAATAAATTGTTAATAATATTTGTTCTTTTAAATTAAAGATAGAAAAGATTATATATAAATATTTGAATTCTGATAATCAAATATTAGATTAAAAAAGATCTTCATTATTGTTATTTAAAAGTTTTGATCCGAAAGAAATTTTTCATTTGAAGAATATAAAACAAAAATTGATCTTTATAAATATTTTTTATATCTCTTTTATAATCAATCGTTATATCATTTATAAAAAAAGATTTGAACTTCTCATCTTTAATATTAAATATTATAATCTCTCGAATAAATCTTTTTTATAAAACAATAATAAATCTTCAAATCTTGATAATAGATTTCTTTACAGAATATAAAAAAACAGATATATTGTTTTCATCACTATCTCTAATTTTATTTTTATTCGAAAAAGGTTTTATAACTTCATTAATCAATTATTTAATAAAATATTATTTTAACTAAAAGTATATATTAAATCAACAAAACAATTCAATTTAAAACCAACAATATACTAATTTGAAAATAAAAAAGATCTATTATTATTTTGTTAAAAATAATCATTTTTTTTAATAATATTCAATATCAATATTGCTTTCTTAATATCACAAAACTCTTATATCAAATCGTATTTTTTTTGTTTATCGATAGAAAGCCTTTATATCTCTAATTAATATAATTTACTATTTTTTCAAACAACAATTAAGATTTGTTTCATCATCAAAACTCTACAATATTATATCTCATTTATTTTGTAATCACAATAATTTATTTACAATTATATTAAATCTATCAAAAACAAGATTATAAAACTTCTTTTTTTAAGTATATTCAATATAAACAAGATCTTTTTCTTTAAGAAAAGAATATTATTTATTAATAAATATATCATTGAATATTTCTTTACAAATATTATAATAAACTATCCACTTAATATAATAAAAACAAACTAATTAATATAATAACAACAATAATATAATAAAACACTTAATTAAGATAACAAAAAGAATTATAATTGAAAAATAAAATATAATCCTGATTACTTAAAATTTATCATTGAAAAAGATAAAAAATAATTTCAATAAAAAAGATTAATCTAATTCTTTATATTTAATTTTGATTGTTTATTTTTCTAATCTTTGTTTATTTGTTATATAAGAAAGTTTTTATTCTTCTTTCAATATTATTAATTAACAATTATATATATATATTGTAAAAGTAATAGGTCGAGATATATATATCCTGATAGTATATTATAAGGAGGGAATTGAAAGAGAAAGCTGAATTAGATTATATTGTAATATATTATTTATAAGTAAAATAGAGTTTATAATAATTTTGGAATTGATATTATATAGGTTCAAATATATATATATAGAAGATTAATTATTATAAAAAGAGAAGATAAAAGGCTTTTCTTTTATATCTAATTATAAAAGATCATATGATTGATTAATTAAAATCTTTATATATTTGGTTTATAATTTCAACTTTCTTACAATATTTATTTTAATAATATAATAATAATATCTCTTTATACTACTTTAAAGATATATTGTAAAAGTGGTAGGTCGAGATATGTATATCCTGATAGTATATTGTAAGGAGGGAATTGGAAGAGAAAACTAAATTAGATTATATTATAATATATCATTTATAAGTAAAACAGGGTTTACAATGGTTTTGGAGTTGATATTATATAGGTTCAAATGTATATATGTAAAAGGTTGATTATTGTAAAAAGAAGAGGCAAAAAACTCTTTTTTTATATTTAATTACAAAAGGTTATATGATTGACTAGTTAAAACCTTTATATATTTGATTTATAATTCCAACTTTCTTATAATATATTTGTATTATTATTGAATAACCTTATTGAAAATAAATTATATATTTATAATAAAAACATATATAACTTCTTCAAAACGAAGTTTTGAAAAAAAGATTATATTATAGATATTATTAGATTGTTATCTGAAAGTCTAATATATTTTACAGATTACAACTCAGTTTATATAATCTTGATATCTTGTTAATGAAACATTAAATCAATAATTTAAAAAAACATTATATATACCTCTTATTAATGTTTATATATCAGATCATATTCGATCTGAAATTATTTTTACTTTTGTTATAAAAAGAATGATTTATTTAGTTAGAAAGAATAATAAAAAACTTTGAAGTTATTTTAAAACTAATTGATTCTTTATTATATATAACTTTAATACTTTTATTTAAAATTAGAATTATTTGATTGATATATTGTTATTTTTATTATCTTTCAATTTATATATAAGAAATAAAAACAAATTAAGTTTTTTATAATTATTTTGAAAGAATTCAATAATATTATAAAAGTGTTAGATTGAGATATATATATCTTGATAATATATTATAAAAAGAAAATTGAAAGAGAAAACCAAATTAGATTATATTGTAAGAAAGTTGAAACTATAAATCAAATACATAAAGGTTTTAATTAGTCAATCATATGATCTTTTGTAATTAAATATAAAAAAGCTTTTGCCTTTTCTTTTCACAATAATCAACCTTTTATATATATTTATTTGAATTTATATAATATCAACTCCAAAATCATTATAAACCCTGTTTTATTTATAAATAATATATTACAATATAATCTAATTCAGTTTTCTTTTCCAATTCCTTTCTTACAATAAACTATCGGGATATATATATCTCGACCTACCACTTTTACAATATTATAATATATTATTTATAAAGAAAACAAAGTTTATAATAATTTTGAGATTGATATTATATAAGTTCAAATATATATTATAAAAGTGATAGGTCGAGATATATATATCCTGATAATATATTATAAGAAGAGAATTGAAAGAGAAAACTGAATTAGATTATATTATAATATATCATTTATAAATAAAACAGGGTTTATAATAGTTTTGAGATTGATTTTATATAAATTCAAATATATATATATAAAAGATTGAAGATTATAGAAAGAAGAGACAAAAAGCTTTTCTTTTATATCTAATTATAAAAGATTATATAATTGACTAGTTAAAAACCTTTATGTATTTGATTTATAATTCCAACTTTCTTATAATATATATAAAAGATTAGTTATTTTCAAAAGAAGAAACAAAACTTTTTTTATATTATAAAAAAGTTGAAATTATAAGTTAAATATATAAAGATTTTTAACTAGTCAATTATATAATCTTTTATAATTATATATAAAAGAAAAACTTTTGTTTTTTTTTTCAAATATAATTAATCTTTTATATATATATATTTTAAATCTATATAATATCAACTTCAAAACTATTATAAATTTTGTTTTCTTTATAAACAATATATTATAATATAATTTAATTCAACTTTTTCTTTCAATTCCCTTTTTACAATATACTATCAGGATATATATATCTCGACCTATCACTTTTATAATATCTAATTACAAAAGATTATATAATTAATTAATTAAAAATTTTTATATATTTGATTTATAATTCTAACTTTCTTATAATATATTAAAGATTCAATATAAAAATAATAAATAAAAAATAATATATAAAAATAATATATAAAAATAATATATAAAAAATAATATATAAAAAATAATATATTAAAAAAACACATTAATTATATTAATCAAATTTAAAGATTTCAAAACTTAAAAATCACTTGATTAAATACTAACAAAAATTAATTCAAAATCTGATATCCCTTTTGAATATCAAAAATACTATTGAATCTTTTTCAAATAAAAATCAGATATTTTTCTTTTTTATCAACTTTACAATTACAAGATTATATTAAAAAATGAAAAGAAAAAAGTATTACAATATAATTTATTTTATAAAATATCTTTCAAATAATTAAAAGTTATCAAAGAGTATATTATAAATAATTTCAATAAAAGATTTATTAAATTTATTTTATTTATCAAAAAATCTAATAGAAATTTGAGATTCTATATAGATTTCAAATTATTAAATTCAATGATATATAAAAGTTAATATCTTTTATCTTCAATTAAGAAAATATTAATTTGATTTTTTAATATAAAAATTTGTATCAAATTTAATATTCATCAAACTTTTTATTATATATAAATAAATCTTATTTTAGAAAAATATATTATTTTTCAAATTTATTATAAATTATATAAATATAAAATTATATCTTTTAGATTAATAAATAAATTTATAATCTATTAATATTATCACAGACCTTGTATAAAATACAATTATATGATTCCAATTGATCGACAATTTCTATTGATGAGTTGATAGTCTGTATATATTTTTCTAAATTCACTCTTTTTAATATTATAAAAGTGGTAGGTTGAGATATATATATTCTGATAGTATATTATAAAGAGAGCATTGAAAGAGAAAGCTAAATTAAATTATATTATAATATATTATTTATAAAGAAAACAAAGTTTATAATAGTTTTGAGGTTAATATTATATAAGTTCAAATGTATATATATAAAAGATTGATTATTGTAAAAAAAAGAGATAAAAACTCTTTTTTTATATTGTAAAAGTGATAGGTCGAGATACATACGTCCTGATAGTATATTGTAAGAAGGGAATTGAAAGAGAAAGCTGAATTAGATTATATTATAATATATCACTTATGAATAAAACAGAATTATAATGGTTTTAGAATTGATATTATATAGATTCAAATGTATATATATAGAAAATTGATTATTATAAAAAGAAAAGGCAAAAAGTTTTTCTTTTATATCTAACTATAAAAGATCATATGATTGATTAGTTAAAACCTTTATATATTTGGTCTATAATTCCAACTTTCTTACAATATCTAATTATAAAAGATCATGTGATTGATTAATTAAAAACCCTTATATATTTGATTTATAATTCCAACTTTCTTATAGTATAATATTATAATCACCTTAAGAAAGAAAGTGTATAATTATACAGCTACTATATAAGTATTTTATATATATATATAAATTCTCTTTACAAATTATAATTCTTCAATTATAAATTCTAAGAAATATAATTGACCTTGTTTATTCAGCTCTTATAAGGCTTTTGTATATCACAAATATTATATAAACAATATTTTCTTTGATTATCTAAATATCTTTTGTATAATATATCTCGATGATATTTTAATTTATTTTGTAAACGAAGAAGAATATTAAACTTATATCAAATTAATTCTTAAATAATTAAAAACTGTTGGATTATAAACAGATTTCAAAAAATATAAATTCAATATTATATAAATTAAATATCTAATTTTCATTATTTCTATTAAAGATATAGAAATAAATTTTAAGAAAATTAAAATAATTAAAAATTAAATCTTTTAAATAATTATAAAAGAAGTTTAATTCTTTTTTGGTTTTTACAATTTTTATAAATGATTTATTAAAGATTATAAAATGATAACAAAATCTTTTTATAAATTTATTAAAATTAATATCAAATTTGTATTTGATAAAATATATAAAGATATATTCAATAATTTGAAGAATAAACTCATCTTTATTTTATTTTTATATAATTATCAAATTCTTTATATACTTGAAATAAATACTTTAAATAAAGTAATAATTAATATATTATTATAATAATATGACAAAGATTGTATCACAATTTACAGTTTAAATTATAATAGTATTATTGATATCGGTGATTTAGATGCCGATCACAGAGGGGGTGTGATTTAATTGTTGCTTTCAAAAGGTCTAATCGTTTACGAATAGGAATTCAGGATTCCTAGGATAAGTACCCTAGGCAATCATATTAGAATAGGACAAGTGTTCTAGCTAATCGATTGTAATAAGATAATTATTTTAAAGGATATCGTATCCTAGAATAATAATTTTAAAGAAAAGCTTTTGGAACAAGTGTTCTAGGAAAGGAAAGACCTCAGAATCAATTATATAATGAGGATCTCTAAGAGTTTGAAAAGCTTTTAGAGCTTCAAAAGCTTTTTAGAGCTCTTGGACTCTACAAAGCTTCTTTCCATTCATTAATATATAATCAGAATAGTTTTATAGTTTAAGAGCTTTATATTCAATTTAGTTATCAATTAGTTTATCTATATTCTATTTGATCTCATAACGAATTCACTTTCAAGTGAATAATCAATGATTAATAACCTTAATCTACAACTACCAATCATACAAAACCTAAGACAGCCACTGCCTCAATCAGATTGTTACAAATTGATTATTTATAATTTATTTTTTTAAAATTATAATTATCATCAAATTAAATTATAAAATTTATAATAAGAAAATACTATCAATTATTTAATTATTCAATTATTAAAAAACAAAATTTTTTAATTTTTTATATAAAATTAAAATTTATATTGATTACAAAACTTTTAAATATTTTATAATTATTAAAACTTATTAAACAAAAATATTAATCAATTATAATTTTGTTATTATATATTCTTTTAAAAATAATAATTCTTTTATTGATATTTTAATATATCAAATCAATAAATTGAATTTTCAGAATTATATTAAAAAGAAGAATTGTTTTCAATAACTTATTAAAAACAATCAAATTAATATCCAAATTATAAAAGAAAACTTACAAAATCAATATTTGAATAAAATTATAATTATTAATATCGATTTGAGTATAATAACTCTTCAATTTAATTTAATCAATTATATTATTATAGTAAACAAATTTAACAATAATTTATTAATATTAAAAATACAAATTATCAAAAATTATAAATATATATCTTTTCAAAATAATCTCCTAATTTATAATAATTTTTTAATAATATTCAATATCGATAATTTACAAATTTATTTGATTTATAAAGTTAACAATTCTATTTTTATTACTCTTATAAATAATATGATTATAAAATATATAAAACAATCTTAATAAAAATAATATATAAAAGTATATAAAGTTGTATTGAAGTGAATAGACTTATTCCTGATTTTATTGATCAAGAGTTATATATATATAAGATTTAATCTATTATCTAATCAATAATCATTTTGATAAGGATATAAACTAGATAAATAAAGTTTTGTAAAAAGCGATAAGATTGATATGATCACGTGATATCGATCAGACATAAGGAAAACATAAGCGAGTGAGTATTATAATATTAAAGATCACATGATCTCATATAACAATTACTTACTTTGATATAAACAAAATCTATCTTTTATTATTTCAATAATACTATTAATCTAAAATATACAATATTATAATTATATATATACACAATTATTATTTTTACAAATACAATATTATTTTATATAATTATACCTCTGATTTTATTATATGTATTTTCAATTTTTAATCAAATATAATAATATATTATTATAGATTATTCTAATTTTAACAAAGATAAATATAGATACAATAATATCTTAATCATTATTAATTAATTAGCTAAATAAATGATTTCTATTTTTTATTATAAATCAATTGATATCTAAGTTTAAATCAAACTTTATTTTTATTATATATATAAATATTATAATTCTTTTAAAACTATAATATCTAATTATAAATCTCAATTTATATCTCAATTTTGAAAAGATTTTCATTAAATACTAAGAACTAATTTCAAGTATTTAATTATTTGCTATTTTTAAACAAATAACTAAACTGAAATATATAATCAATATCTTCAATAATATTTAAAATTGTTTATTAATTATTATCAAAATAATTAATCAGAATTCCTATTTATAATAAATTACATACAATTTACTCTTCTATATAATTTCTTAAAAAAACTTATACTCTACAAAATCTTATACAAATATACATTATAATATATATAAAAATAAAAATAAGTATTAATAAATTAATTAATGATATAAATATATATAATACTTATATATATATAAAACATAATAAACTTGCTCTTGTTCAAACAAAAGAAAACTTATTATATATTCAAATCAAGATATTAAAATTTATAAATATTTATCGATATAAAATTGATTTTGATATCAAAGATTATATATGATTCAATATAAAGAATTATTTTATCTAAAAGCTATCTAAGAAATTGAACTTTTTTATTCAAAGAAGATTCAAGATTATTAATTATATTGATAGCTTTTTCAAATTTGAACTTTCGATTATAATGAAAATCTATTTTGTTTTTTCTTCAGATTGATTATACAAAATATACAATAATCCTCTTCTTAATCAAATATTTAAATTATTATTATTTATAAATATTATTAATGATTCAGAATAGAAAATAAAGAAGATCTTAATAATAAAAAATATTATAAAAGATTTTATTATATAGAATTTCGTAGTTTAATAACAATATCAACTTTATTTAATATTTACCTTTGATTTTAAAACATTATTATATCTATTATACAATTTTCATTTGATCAATTCAATACAATTTAATCTCTTTAATCGATTACTCAATTGAATAAAGCTTTATAAGAATAAAGAAGATAATTATAATTATATAATTAATAATTTTTATAAAATTAAAAAAAAGAAAGTTATTCTTCAGTTCAATAAACTAAATATTATAATTTGTAAAAATATATATATATATATAATTACAAAAGTATTTAAAATCTATACAAATTCAAAAGAATTTGATTATGTATATATAAAGACCTGAGTTTTAAAAATAAATGAGTTATATTTATATAATAATAAAGACAATATACTCAAAAATTATATTTATTATTATTTCAAATTAATACAAAAAAAAAGTACTTAAACTTTACTCTTCCATTATTGAAACTCTCTTTTATCGAAAGGTTCTTTAAGATCGATTTGATAAATTTAATCGATTTAGTCAATTTGATCACTTATCAATATAATTGATCAAATTAATCAAGAACAATTAATATAATCAATCTAGGATTTGTAAATATATTAAATTTTGATTTTCAATAGTTATCAATAAAATAAAAGAATAAAGCTCAAAGATGAACTTTTCTAAAAAGAGAAATAGTATTACAAATCTTGTATAAAAACAATTATATGATTTCAATTCCTATCAATGAAGTGATAGTTTATACATTTAAGATTCGATTTACTCTTTTTAATATAGGATTATAATCACTCTAAGATCAAATGTATATAATTATACAATTACTATATAAGTATTTTGTATATATATATAGATGTTTCTTACAAGCTATAATTCTTCAATTGTAGATTCTAAAGAATATAATTGATTCTGTTTATTTAACTCTTATAAGGCTCTTGTACATTACAGATTATATCATAATGTATCACTTATAGAGAAAACAAGACTTATAATGATTTTGAGGTTGATGTTATATAAGTTTAAATATATATATATAAAAGATTAATTATTATAAAAGGAGAGACAAAAGATTATATAATTGATTGATTAAAAACCTTTATATATCTGATTTATAATTCTAACTTTCTTATAATATTCTTTATATAAAATAATTAATTTTTGAATTTCTTATTAATTTTAAATCAAAATTATCAAATTTATTATTTTTTCAAATTAATATTAATAATTATTTGAATTCCAAATATCAAAAGACTTAAAAGTAAAAAATCATTAAAAGAATAATTAAAAATATTAATTAAAATAATTCATTATTTATATAATATTAATATAATATATATTAATTTTTGATTATTATTAAAATAAATATTATAAAGAATATAAAAAATAAAAGTTTATTAATTATTATATAATATTTATAAATAATATTTATAAATAATTAATCAAATTAATAAAAGATATATTATTAATAATTATTTTACCAGAGGCCTACACGCCCCGGACCCCTGGCTTTTTGAGACAATCTAATGAAAATTTAAAGTTTAAAAAGTTTATAATAAATTTAAATATTAAATATATATCAGAGAACAATCAAAATATTGATTTGTTTTTGATAATTGAAAATTAAATTTTTTTTATTTAAAAATAATAATAATATATTATATTATTTATATTATTATTATTATTATTATTATTATTATTATTATTATTATTATTATTATTATTATTATTATTATTATTATTATTATTATTATTATTATTATTATTATTATTATTATTATTATTATTATTATTATTATTATTATTATTATTATTATTATTATTATTGAATTGAATAAGATGATGTTATAGGGTAACAGTCAACCTGTCCACATGAGCTTAGGTTCTATCGAAAAGCAAGGCAATTTGTATACAAATTTATATAATAATCGACTCATATAATCTCTCTACTCTCAGCAAGCTCGGATATATAATCTGATCCTAGTCACGTGATAGATTATAAGGATCTAGAGGATTTAGAGAATCGTATCTTAGATCTATATAACTAAGAAAGGATTTCTTTTATAGAACTTTATACTTAAGATCAATTATTTAGTATACTCTATTATTAATTACAAATTGTAATTATTGATATTATTTAAAACCTCTGCTTGACACCTAGTTATAAACTATTCGAGGATCCAGACTACTTCTATGTGATCTAGATCGCATCCCTTGTAACATCTCATTTGAATAGAAATAATGAGATTGATAAGAATCTTTCTCATCGCTCCTATTGAACTAATTCTAGTAGGATTGATGGAAATTAAACTGCGCAACGGGGCCCCGCGGGGCGGATTATTACCCTTGGAGGGTAACCCGCGGATGATCTATTTGTAGGGCAGGTAATTGAAGAATCTGAATGGGTAAATCGTAAATAATTTGTAGTTTATTTGTAGATATTCATTGATTTGTAGATAATTTATTAATCTATAAATAGATAGATTATTTATAGATTATTTATAAATCATTTATAGATTATTTATAAATTATTTATAAAGTAGATATTTGTTTAAATTTTAAAGTTATTTTTATATTTATTTTTATATTAAATTTTATTATCAACTTATTGATATTATAATCTTATTGTATACGAGGTTTATTTGATGTAAGTAATAGAAAATGAAAAACTTGTTTAAGTAAGTTGTGTATCACGATTTATGATTAAAATTACGGTGTATTGAGAGGCAACAGTCAACCTGTTCATATGAGCTTGGACCTCCTGGAAAAGCAAAGCAACCTGTATACAAATTTGTATAACAACCGCTTCATATGGTCTCCTTACCTTCAGCAAGCTCGGATATATAATCTGATCTTAATCACGTGATAAGAAGCTTTAGGAGCTTCGAAAGCTTCTTTATATTCATTAATATATAATCAAAATAGTTTTATAATTTAGGAGCTTTATGCTCAATTTAGTTATCAATTAATTTATCTATATTCCGATTGATCTAATAATGTATTTATTTTTGAATAAATAACTAATGATTATTAATCTTAATCTACAACTATTAATCATATAAAATTATAGGCAGCTGCTGCCTTGATTAGATTGTTATATTACAATCTTGATAATCTGATTGATCTAAAATTGTTACGAGGGGTGCGATCTAGATCATGTGGAAGTGGTCTGGATCCTCGAATAGTTTATAACTAGATGTCAAGCAGGAGTTTTAAAGTAATATCAATAATTGTAATTTGTAATTAATAGTAGATTATATTAAATGATTGATTTTGAGTATAAAGCTTTTATATATATAAAACCCCTTTGGTTTATATAGATCTTTGTATTTTATAGATTTGTATAGATCTATGATTTATATGGATCTACGATTTGTATGGATCTTCGATTTGTATAGATTTACGATTTGTATCCTTGTATATGTAGGGTTCATTATGTGATCTTTAAAATTAGATTATATGTTCGAGTTTGTTGAGGGCAAAAAGATTATATGAGGTGATTATTATACAAATTTGTATATAAATCATTTTGCTTTTTGATGAGGTCTAAATTTATATGAATAGATTGATTATTATTTTATAATATTATCCTTTTTCTAGCTTAGTGTTTGTTTCAAGTTTTTATAATTGTTTTTTTTATTATATTATAAGTTTTTGTAGAATAAGCTTTTTTACTTTTTTTATTATATTATCTATAAAATCAAGAAAATATAAAAAACAAGTCGAATTTGTTTTAATAATTGAGTTTGAAGGGTTCGAGATATTTTTATATATTTATTACAAAAAATATTTGTATTGTTGTATTGTTATTAAAGAAAAT
Organism: Sclerotinia trifoliorum; assembly: GCA_905066765.1. NCBI lineage: Eukaryota > Fungi > Ascomycota > Leotiomycetes > Helotiales > Sclerotiniaceae > Sclerotinia > Sclerotinia trifoliorum. The sequence goes on from CAJHIA010000033.1 coordinate 1,602,958, forward strand.
TCTAATCGTTATAATAAGTATATTTGTTGAGATCAATGATATAATATATCAAGATTTATTGTTAGGGATATAATAAGTATTATACAGAAACAAAAGCATTTAGATTATAAATACAAAGAAACTTTATCGAAATTGTTTTGTTTTGATAAACAATAATACTTCTTTTATAAATAGACTTCTGAAATGATTTATCATAATTTGAAAACAATAAATAAATTGAATAAAATAGAGAAGAAAGAAAGATTGAATAAAGAATATATAAAACAGGAAAAGGAATAATCGAATTTTAATTTATCGATATCTATTAGGGCTAATACAAATTTGTTTAACGATTATAATCCTTTTTCTTTTCTAAGTCTTTTGGATCCTTTTTGGGAAAGTTTGGATAATATTGATGAAATATCTTCAATTTTCCAAAACAATTAAGATCTTTCTTTAGTTTTCAAATATTCTTCGAATATAAGAAATCCAATCATTTAATCAAATATTTGATTTTATTTCTGATATATTTATAATCTAATATTGTTTCGATATTATATATAGTATTTGGGTTGATTAATTCGATTTTTGTTATAGATATATCAGGTGCTTTTGATAATATCAATTCGAGTAAGGATATATAGAATATTAGATAAATATTTATAGTATATAATAATTTTAATTTATAATTGATTAATCCAATTATTTTGTCGATTTTGAATAATCTTAATTTCTTATAATTTAGTTTATCATTAGATTGTTTTGTTTGTATATTTTTTTGAAGAAGATAAACTTTATTTTTCTTTTTAAATATAGATCTCAGGTTATATGATGTATTATAATATATTATTGTTTTTAAAGTTATAAATTATAAATCCAAAGAAAATTGTTTTTGTAGATTTTTGATTTTTTCAATATTCTTTATAGCTTTATTTATATTTTCATTTTGTGGTAGTATTGTTCGATATATTATTGGATAGAATTCAAAGTTAGTATAAATTGGTATGGTTTTCATTGTTTCTATTTCTGATGAATTATATACGAATTGAGTTAAGGGTAATAATTCAATTCAATTGTTTTGTTTGTAATTAATATAATATTGTAAATAAGCTTTTATTATCTAATTTAATCATTTTATTTGTTTATTTATTTGTGGATGGAAAATTATTGATAACTTTCTTTTTATATCTAATAATGTTATTAATATAATCCAAAATTTCGAAGTAAATAATTTATTTCGATTCGAAATTATCTTTTTTGGTATATTATATATACTGATTATATTCTTTAGAAATATATATATCAAATTGTTGGTAGATTATATTTTATAGAATAATATTATATAAATATATTTGATTAATTTATTTATTATTATTAGAATAATATTGTATTCCTTTTTTGTAATTAATTTTTTGAAAAGAGATAATTTAATTACAAAATCCTATATAATGGATTTCTATAATTCCGAGGGTAAATTAGAGATCTTAAATTGATTATATAGAATATATTTAACAATTTTGTTTTATATATAGATGTTATATTTTTTAATTATTTCTTCAATTATTATTTTCATTTTTGAGAAATATATTTCTTATTATAATTTTATAAATATTCTAATTATTCTTTGGTATTTGTATATTAATAATTCATATTATTTTTTAACAAAATCTTTTGTTATTTTAATAGAAATATAGATTTTATTATAAAAATAGATTATTTCTTTTTTGATTATGAATTTTAGTTCTAGTTTTTTTAGGATTTGTTGTATAATAATATTATTCTTATAATAGAATAATAGTTGCGATTTGATTATATTATTTAATAATTTGAAAATAGTGGTTAATTGTAGTTTATTGTATATTAATATATTATTTTTCTGTTTTAATATTGTATATGTTTTATAAGTTTTGTTTTGTAAATACTTTAATTTCTGGTTAAAAGTATTTATTTTAATATTTTCGTTCTTTTTGATATATGAAATTCTGAAATTATAGGTTATTAAGGTTTTCGATTATTTGATTTATTATCGATTTAATTTTTTTATTATAATAAAGTAGATCAAGTTTTTATAATTTATATATATTTATATTATATATTTTGATCTTTTCAAATATATTTTTTATTTCTTAAATGTATCTATTATTGTTAGTAGTTTTTTGTTGTATATCTTGTAATTTAGTTTGGTTAGTAATAACTTTTGTAAATAGTAAACGATTAATTGTTATTTTTTATTTGAATTAGATTAACTCAATATAATTTCTATTGTATAATCCGAAGTATTTGTTTTTATAATTATTAATAATTCTGAATCGAAGATTAGAAGAATAGATTTCTTAATAAAAACTTCTTTGAAGTTCTTGAATACTTTTTGTATTTATAAAGTCTATTGAAATTCTTTTAATTCTTTTGATGATTTCTGATATTGAGGTGGTTATTTTAAAATAATCTTTAATAAATCATTAATAAAAATTGATAAATTCTAAGAAAGATTATACCTTTTTTATATTATTCGATAATTCCTAATTTTGAACTACTTTTAATTTATCAAGGTTTATTTTGAAATCTTTTGAAAAGATTATATAATTCAGGAATTCTGTTTCTATAATATAGAATTCGTATTTATTAGATTTGTATTGAAGGTTTGCTTTTTTTAAATGTTTTAATATTTTATATATATCCAATATATATTGTTTTTTTGTTTCAAAGAATATAAGGATATTATTCAAATAATATATACAATAGATATTTAGATATTCCTTTAATATATTATTAATTAATTGTATATATATTATTAATATATTAATTAATTCGAATAACATAACCTAATATTTATATAATTTATATCGAATTTTGAATATTGTTTTCTATTCTTCATTTTTCTTTATTTTGATTAAATGAAATCTGTTTTTTAAATCAAACTTGAAGAAAATCCTTATTTTTCTTAATCGATTTTTTAGTTTTGTAATTAATAGAAATAAATATCGATCTTTAATTGTTATATCATTAAGCTTATAATAATCTATATATAATCTCTTAATACTATCCTTTTTGAGTATATATAATATAGAATTAATTATTTATAAAATTGATTTTCTGATTCAACTCTTTTTTAATATATCATCGATATATTCTTTAAGTATCTTTAATTTCAATTTCGATATCTGATAGATTGATTTGAATGAAAGTGTTTTGCTTTCTTTCAATATTATTTTATAATTTTATAATTTATATTCTAATAAAACCTTATAATTTTTTCTTTTTTCAAATAACTTTTTATATTTTTAGTATTATATTGATATTGATATTCTTTCCTATTTCTATATAGAAATAATATCAAACAATTCTTTTTATTTATTCTTCATTTGTATAAAAAGTTCATCTTTTTTTACTATTAATAAAGGATTCTAAATTGAACATTCTATATTGATAATATTATTTATCTTCAATTCTTTATTATATATATTCAGTCTTGTAGGTTTTAGTATATTATAATAATCGCTTTTGTTTAAAAAACTTATAACTTCAATAACCTAATCGATTTTAAGATTATATATCTTTAATTATAGTATTCCTAAAATGATCTATTGATTCCTTAATAAAACAATATCAAATTAAATAACCTCTTCATATTGAATTATATTCATTTGTATTGAACAAGTCTTCTACAAAATTTTATTGTTTAATTTTGTTAATTGTTTATCAATTAATTATAATTGATATAAAATCTATTTCGTTTAGAATTATATCCCCAAATACTTTATAATTTCTAATACAATAAAATTTCCTGTAATTTCTGAATCGATTATAACTTGGATTTTTTGTTCATTTATTTTAATATTATAATAAATCTATTCTATTTAATCTATAATATTTAATTATCCTTAATTTATAATCTTGTTTTGATTAATTTGATTAATTTGATCGATTTAATCAATTTGATTAATTTGGTCGATTTGGTCGATTTGATCAATTTCGTATAATTGATTATTTTGCCGATTATATAACAAAGTATTTCTTCTTTTTCTTTTATAAAGAAATTATTTTATAATTTCTTTATCTAATAAATGAATCCTACAAAAATCATTATAATAAACTGTTCAATTTATTATTATATATTCTATTAATGATATTTCTTTTAGGTTTTTCTTGATCAAGAAAAATAATAGAATTCGAAGATATTCCAATTCATATCGGTTTATTTTGTTCAAATTTTTTTAATCTCGAAGTATTATATCAATTTTCTTTTGATATTGTTCTCGTTTATAATTATCGTCTTCGATTATATTGAGAATAGATAATAACAATACAAAAGTAATATTGAATTAATGTTTTCCGAATCTGGTTTTCTTATAATAACCTTTTTAATCTTATAATTTCTTATTTCGACAATCCTTGAATTGATAATCCGATTCGTTGTATCCAAAGTATAATTTATTCTTTCGTTTTCGATCTATTTTCTTTTTAGATAATTTATTTCTAAAGATTATATTCAATTATATTAGATTTCTATATAATTATCGATAATTTCGAGATCTTCTTTTGTTTTTGTAATACTTATCACGATCTCGATTCCTATAAGAGTTGAAGAATCGATATTTCCTTTGATATTTGTAAAGCATTTTATTTGTCTTGATTAACTTTTCGATTAATTCGTTCAGATCTTCTTAAATGCAATTGCGATTCAATTCTAACCTGATTTTCGTTTTGAGTCTTTTTCTGTAATAGTTTATTATAATATTCTTTTTTTATCCTATAATATTTATATATCGTTTGAATTTTATAATATATTTCATTATTGACCTTATTTATTTGAAACTATAGATCTTGGATTCAATATCATATAATTCATTGATATTTCCGAATATTCGTTGTATTTCCTTTTTGAATCTTATAAATATTTCAAAGATGATTTGTATTGGATATATTCGTTTTTTGAAATCATTCAAATGAATAAAATAATCTTTAAAATAAAATTGAATTCATTTAAAGATTTCTCTTTTGAAATAAAAGATTATCTAAATGCTTTTATTAATATTATAATAGAACTTATCCTTATTAAATTCAAAATAAATCTCAAATTAGAATAAAAAGGTTTCCAATTCTTATCGATAGTTTATGAATTTATCGAATAGAACGATTTTGAAGATTTCGATGATAATAATCTTTCTAGAATCTTCTATTTCTTTCATAACAATATCTTTATCTTAATCTATATCTTTTAAAATAGTTGAAATTGAATTACTAGATTGAGAAGTTTGAAAAGATATAATATTATTTCGTCGAACTAATACTTGAAACAATAATAATACTCAAAATATTACAAAGAATACGATCTAGATCATATAAAAATAACCTAGATCTTCGAATAGTTTATAATTAGATATCAAACAAAAACTTTAAAATAATATCAATAATTGCAATTTATAATTAATAATAAATTATACTAAATAATTGATCTTAAATATAAAGTTTCTATATATATAAAACCTCTTTGATTTATATAGATCTTTATATTTTATAGATTTATATAGATCTACGATTTGTATGAATTTATAATTCATATAAACCTTCGATTTGTATAGACCTATGATTCGTATCCTTGTATATATAGGATCCATCATATGATCTCTAGGATCAGATTATATATCCAAGCTTGCTGAGGGCGGGGAGATTATATAAAGCGATTATTATATAAATTTGTATACAAATCGCCTTGCTTTTTGATGAGGCCTAAGCTCATGTGGACAGATTGACTGTTACCTTGTAACAAAAATACCCTAGTAAATAATCTAATAAAAAGCTTGATATAAGTCTTATAATTTTAAATAAATTTAATTTAGAACTTTTTTCAACTTTATTTAGTTTTATTTATTCAATTCAACTTTATTTATTTAATTTAACTTTATTTATTCAATTCAACTTTATTTATTTAATTCATCTTATTTAATTCAAAATAATAATAATAATAATAATTTAATTTTAAATTTTTCAAGATTATAATTAATTTTATATTATATTTGAAATATTAAAAATATAAAATATATATATTTTAAACTTTAAAATATTGAAAAAATATTTATTATAATTATATTTAAATTTTTATATTTTAAAATCATTACTTTTTATTATATAATCAATACTTTATTATATATTATTATTACAATTTATAATTAAGATAAGGATATATTGAGAGGCAGTAGTCAATATGTTTATATAAGCTTAGGCCTTATCGAAAAGCAAGGCGATTTGTATACAAATTTATATAATAATCATCTTATATAATCTCCTTATCTTTAACAAGCTCAGATATATAATCTGATTTTAATTATATAATAAAAAGCTCTGAGAGTTTTGAAAGCTTTTAAAACTTCAAAAGCTTTTTGAAGTTTTAAAGTTTTATAAAGCTTTTTTATATTCATTAATATATAATCAGAATAGTTTTATAATTTAAAAGTTTTATATTTAATTTAATTATCAATTAGTTTATTTATATTCTAATTGATTTTGTAATATATTTATTTTCGAATAGATAATCAATGATTATTAGTTTTAATCTACAATTATTAATTATACGAAAACCTGAGGTAGCTATTGTCTCAATCAAATTGTTATATTTTGAATATTATTATAGTTAAGTTATATATAGTATAATATCTTCCAATTAATAATCTATCGAATCGTTTCCATTTAATCTAATTGAAGTTTTTATTCAAATCATTGCTATTATAGAATATAAATAAACAATTCAAATATCTATCTTTAATCTATTCTATAAAGATTATAATAAATATCGAGCTTTTGTTATATAAATTGATCTTTATTATACTTTTAATAAACAACTTTTCTTGATTTTTATATAAAGGATTTTATAATTGATCTTCTTTTTCTATAAAACTATATTCAATTAAATCGAATCATTTTTTAATAATTTAATAATTAAGATTACTAATAATCAATTAAACAAAAGTATGAAATCTGAGATTCATTATCTTTTCTTCAATTATGAATCGTTCAAATAAAGATTCGATAAAGTATTCGAAGAAGTAAACTTTAATTATATAATTGAAAAAGTATTACAACAATTCAAACAAACCAAATTAGTTATAATTTATATTATCAAGTTTCAATAATATATCAAATATATTATTTAGAATAATGATTATCTAAAATCGCAATTTTATAAAGAATTAAAAGATATTATCAAAAACAAACTAATAAAAACTTCGAAATTATTTAATCTTTCCAAATTAATCGAAATCTTTATTTTTATTGATAATCGATTTTATAAATAATAAATAAAGAAGAAAAGAATCATTCAAGAAAATAGAAAGTTTCAAAAATCTTATTATTAGAACAAACATTATAATACTAACAATTCAATAGAATTAAATAATACCAAACAATATTATATAAAACTAAACAATTTAAATATTGATAAAAAAAAGAAATACAAAAAGAATAACTTATATTATATTTATAAGAAAAACAAATATATATCCCGAAATTGCTTTCAAAAAAAGAAATTATTTATTACAAAAAACAAAAAACAAATAAAATTTGAGAACAAAAAACAAGATTTTCAAGAAATAAGGATTCTAAAAGAAAACTTAAAGGAAATAGAATTATTGAAAAGAGATCTATTTCAATCTAATCTCAAATAATTAAAAGAATTAGATATCAATAATCAAAATCCTAAAATTAATATTGAAAACAATATCGATTACAAAAAAAAACTCTCAAAAGATCTCAAATTAGAAAACAAAGAATTAATCAAGGAATTAGAAAAGAATTAATAATCAATTGAATCCCATTATTTGTTTCAAAAAAATGAATTATAATATCTAATCAATTACTTAAATAAAAAACAAATATAATACTATTATAAAAAAAAGAAATCTGATTTCATCAAGAAATATAAAATTTATAATTATCTCACTTTATTAATACTCTATATTATAATATATAATAATATTTACTATATAATATTTAAAGAAAATATTAAAATAAACAATATTAGAAAATACATTATAAATATAGATTCTCCATCCTTCAATAAAACATAAAAATATAACAAGAATAATCTAAAAATTGAAAATATATAAGAAATCCTATTACAAATTAAAACTCGTTATATCTAACAAAAAATCAACAAAGATAACAAAAAAACATCAAACCAAAACTATTATCGAGATTTTTAAATAAAATCAATAGAATTATTGTTTATCACATCTTATCGATTATTAAATATAAACAAACATTAATATAAATAATTGAATCTCCTTATCGAAAAACAAATCATCGAATCATTATTATTAGAACTAAATGATATTATAAAAATCGAACAATTAATTATAGAAATCAAATTAAAGAATCAATAAACCAATATTTTAATTAATTCCAAAATTATAAATATATTTATAAATCCTAACTTTATAAAAGAAAATAAAATTCTTACAAAATTAAAACAGGATTTTTATTAATTGATATTATTAAAAAGAAAAAAAACTAAAATTGATAATTGGATATATAAAGAAATTAACATTATTAAAATAATTATATTAAATAAATATATCGAATAAATCAAAATGGATTTAATATTATTAAACAAATATACAATTGTCTTTAATATTTTATAAATTAAGAAATATAATCCAAATATCAATTGAGTAAAAGATATCTTAACATTCGATTATTATAATTACAATAACAAATAACTATATAATCTAAAAGAACAAACTTCTTAAAAAACTAAATATTATACTATAACAATAACAGATCCTTCATTGATTAATAAAATCAATGAAAAAGAAATTTTAATGTAAAAGTTCTGGAAACTTCTAACTGTATACTTTATCGAGAAATAATTGTAATTTTATTTTCAATCCTCAATTATAAATAATTCATCAAAATTCGAATTTTCAATATTTTCTATTCAAACTCAAAATGGTTGTCAAAATTCAAGATGAAAATGATAATTATGAATTTCATCAAAATTAGGGTACTTTTTGTAAAGTTAGAGTCTTTCAGGCTAAGGGGGATGGAAAATCGTAATCTTGGATCGAATAAAATTTGGGTGTACCTTGAAGTATTGTAAAAGGTATCATTAAATCGAATTTATTTAGAATTATTCGTAAAGGGAAGGTATATCGATTCTTTATAATAATAGTTAAAAAGATTCGACAAATTATAAGGGAATTGATAAAAGATTGGAAAGGAAAGAAGATAACTTTTGAACAAATGAAATATATGTTAGAGGTTAGGATTTCGATATATATTATTCGATATGAATTATATTGGTATGGTTATAAATGTTGTATAATTTGTTTTAAATTATTTATTTTTAAAAAACAAGCAAAAAAGAGGTTGGATTTTATATATGTATATCATTGGTAAGGGACAACCGATGTAATCTTCGAAAAGCCTAGGAAGGGTAATTGAAAGAAGGTTATATAATCGAACGAAAACATTTTCGAGGTTGGAAAACGTAGTAGGATATAGGTAACTTGTAGGATTGAAGAAAAGAGATGTAGAAATTGTATCAAATCAATATATAGATCAAAAAGGATCTTTGTAATGATATAAAAGGTTTTTAATTGAAATTATAAATCTTTATTAATTTTTTTAAAGAAGAATCTTGATGATAAAGGGGTAAATTCAATAGTATATTGGGATTAGGTTTTTATTCTTATTGTATTTCCTTTATTTGATGAATTAGAGTTTGAATATATATTCATAGAGGATAGTGTAAAGGTTTATTTGAAGTATATTAGATTAGTTTGATTAGAGTATGGTATTAAAGGCTTTCAATAGCCTCTCTTTTCTTTAGATCTCAATCCAATTGAGAAGGTATGATATTGGATGAAGAAGGAGTTAAAAAAACTACTATTTGTATTTACTTTTATTGAGAAATTGAAAAGGGAGCTTAAGAGGTTGTAAGAGATATTTGATCCTTTAAATTTCAGGCTATATATTGAGAGATTGATCTGTAAATTAGAGGATGTGATTGAAGTAAAAGGATTAGTTATTATTCATTAATATATTATCAGATTTTCAATAAAAAATATTGTGGTGTTGATTTAATATTAAATTTTCAAAAGTGTAGGTGAAATTTAAAAGAGGTGCAGTGAGTAATGACTAGAACTCTTAATATAAAAGATTCGTCAAACTCTTTGAAAACTTTTAAGATTTGAAAACCTTATTAAAACATAAACCTTAAGATTATAAAATCAACTTCAAAAAGGGATTCGTACCCCCTATTGAAAAGTTGAGATTATACAATTCTAATATTATACAGATATAAAAAGAATACAAGATCAAAATTAAAAAGAAAGAATAAATTAGAAAATCCAAATCTCTTTATATATTCAATATATTATTAGTATTTAAGAAAGATAATCTAAATAATTAATCTTATAAAAATTATTATTGAATTAATAATGAAACAATCAAAGATATATATTCAATATTAAAAGCTTAAGAACTTAAAGATAAATTGAATAAAATAATAATCTATACGAAATTAGATCAAAGAAATACTTTCAATTTGATATAAATAAAAGAAAATTATAAATAGAAAATAACCTTTATTTTATCATTGGGTTTATAAGAATATATAATTATACTATTCAGGCTAATTAATATATTAGTTATATATCAATAACAAAACAATGAAATATTCAAAGAATTCAATTTGTTTATAATCTATTATCTGAATAATATCCTAATCTTCTTTCAAAAAGAGAAGAAATATAAAGGATATATATTGAAAATACTCGAAATATTCAAAAAAATAGATTCAAGATTCAAATTATCGAAATACAAATTTGAAATACAAAAGATAACATTTCTAGAATATATTATTCAATCAAAACAAATGAATATAGATCCTAAAAAAACAAAGAAAATAAAAAACTAAAAACGATTCAAGAATATCAAGGATATACAATCTATATTAGAATTCATCAATTTCTATCGAATATTTATAAAAAACTTCTCGAAAATGATAGAACCCTTTACCAAAATAACCAAAAAAGGAATAACTTTTATATAGAATAAAAAGATAAAATAGATTTTCCGGAAAATCAAGAATAGATTTATAAGAGAATCTATCCTTTACAATTATTATAATAATCGAGAAAGTATTATCGAAATAAACGTTTTTGATATTTATATAACAGGAATCCATTTATAAAAAAACAATAATAAGAAATTACATTTTATCATCTATTATTCAAACAAAATAAACAAAACAAAACAGAATTATAATATTTATAAAAAGGAACTTATAGTTATTATAAAAATATTAAAACATTAAAAGATCTATCTTCAAAGAACTAAATTCCTAATAATCATTTATATCAATTATATAAATCTTCGAACCTTTATTACTATTAAAATCTTGAATAATTATAGATTGATTAAATAGATTGAAGAACTAATAAAATTTGATTTGATAATCAAATATATCAAAAGAAAAAATAATACAAAAGCAGATACTTTAAACAAACTATTAAATTACAAAGATAATAAAACCTATCAGAAAACAACGATTTTGAAATCTTTACCAAATAAAGATCTTATCCTTAATCTAATAGAAATCATCATTATAAAAAATAAATTAACAAAGATCTAAAAAAATAAACTTGTAAAAATACAACAAAATAAAAAAAACATCAAATAATCAAAACCATCAATAATTATTAAAGGATTATTTCGAATAAGAAATAAAATATAATTACTAAATAATATTACCCTTAAATATATTACAAAACAATATATATTGTTAACTTATAAACACTAAGAAATATAAAGAATATATCTAAGAATCAAAAGACAATATTAAAGTCCAGAACTTTGTAATATAATCAATAAAGTAATTATTGAATATAATACTTATATTAAAAATAAAACTTCTTATTATACTCCTTATAAATAAATAAATACTATCGAAATATTATCTATATTATAAAAATCAATATCATAAGACTTTATAAATCCATTACCAAAATCTAAAAATCTAATAATAAAAATAATATACAATTACCTTCTTATTATAATAAATAAACTAATGAAATATCTAATACTTATATTATACTAGATAATATTAATTATAGAAATACTAATCTCAATATTCTTAAAAGAGATTATTACAATATATAGATTATTAAAAAAAATACTTTTTGATAAAAATAAACTCTTTATATCGAAATTTTGGATTATTCTAATAATATTATTAAAAATAAAGAGAAAAATATTCATTATATTCTATTTACAAATCAATAAAGAAAATAAGAAAATAAACCAAATTGTTAAAGTTTATCTTCAATATTATATAAATTACTAATAAAACAATTAAATAGAACTTTTACTTTTAATATAATTCGTATATAACAATTTAGTATCAAAAGTAATATAAATCATTTTGAATTATATTAATTATAAGTACGAACTAATTGTATATTACAAATCAAGGATCACAAAAATAAAAAATCAATTTGTAATAATATAAATAGAAAGATTCAAAGAAGTCTATAAGAAAATGATAACAAAATTGAAATTCATTATTAAAAGAAATAAATATTATTATAATCGAAAATATAATTAAAAATCAATATTAAAAAAAAGGAATAAAATTTACTTATTTCGAAAAAATATCGAAATAAAAAGATCTAATACAAAATTGGATTATAAGAAATTCGGATTATTCAAAATCAAAAAAGATAAAGGATTTTTGAATTATGAATTGATATTATCAAAAAGTATAAATATATATCCAATGTTCTATATATCTCTATTCGAATTAGTATTTCCAAAAGTATCTAAAGTTCCTAAAACAGAAATCATATCTACAAATCAAAATATTGAATACAAAATGAAAAAGATATTAGATTGTAAATATATTAAAGACAAAATCAAATATTTAATAAAATAGAAAAATTACTTTGATTCTGAAAATATATAGGAATTTGAGAAAGAGATTAAATATCTGAAAAGGTTCTAGAAATTTCATCAATAAAATCTAGATTTATTCAAAAGGAAAAAGAATTCATTGCTTTTTGTAAAAAGGAATCGAAAAAATCGAATTCGTTTGTAGGAATTTCGTTAGGATTGATAAAGTCAATTGATAATTGATCAAATCGATCAGGGGTTAATTAACCAAATTGATCAAATTGATCAGAAGATAATAGAAGGGTTACAGGAATTTCTTTATTCTTTTCTTTTTGTTTCTTTTTTTCGAAAGTATCAAATTCATTAAGGTATTTGAGTTTGTAATATAATATTTCATTATATTGTTTTTTGAGTTATATTTTCTGTTTAACAAAACGAACAATCTTAATAGAAGATTTAATGATTTCAATATCCAATTTATTGATTTGTTGATCAAGATTCTCCTAATTATACTTTCGAGGAATTTCATGATCCTAATTATTTTCTAAACGAAACTTAATATTATATAAAACAGAATTTTATATATATTTCGAATAATATAAACGATGTTTATCAAAGAGATTCTTAATACAATAATAATTTTTTTGTTGATAATGAGAATAAGAAATCATTTCAATATTAATAAAATCGATAATTATAATTAAATGTATATATTTCTTTTTCTTTTTTCGAATTAAACTATTGAAAGAATTAAAATTGTTTATAATAAAGAAAGAAAGATAGATAGAATATAAAAGAAGAAAAAACATTAATTATTAAATAAAACTCAAAGAATTATAAACAATTAGAATAATATTTAATTAAAAAGAGGATAATGTTATAATTTACAATTAAAATAAAGATATATTGAGAAGCAGTAATCAATATATTTATATGAGTTTAGGTCTTATCGAAAAGCAAGACGATTTGTATATAAATTTGTATAATAATCGTTTTATATAATCTTTTTATCTTTAATAAGTTCGGATATATAGTCTGATCCTAATTATATAATAAGAAGCTTCTTGGAGTTTTAAAGTTTTACAAAGCTTCTTTATATTTATTAATATATAATTAGAATAGTTTTATAATTTAAAAGCTTTGTATTTAACTTAGTTATCAATTAGTTTATTTATATTCCAATTGATCTTATAATGTATTCATTTTCGAATAGATAATCAATGATTATTAGCCTTAACTTACAACTACCAATTATACGAAAACCTGAGGCAGCCGCTGTCTCGATCAGATCGTTACAATTATAAGAAAATCAATTATCTTAATAATAAATATATTATAATATATATTATATATAATCAAAATTATACTTCTAAAATAATACTTTATATAAAATCTAATACTTTTTAAATTTTATTTATTTATATAAGTACTTCTCTTTATTTTTTTAAAAAGTAAAAGATATTATAAAGAATTTTCATCTCTTACACACTTTTAAATCTTCTTTTATATAATATATCTTTTAAATATTTAAATAATAAAAAATAAAATCATTATAAAGATTTAAATTCGAATTTTTATCTCTATTTATAAATAATAATTATTTATATAATAAAAACATTATATTAAAGAAAACCTTAATATAATACTATTTTATATTCTCTTTTTCTATTAAAAATAATAATATCTTTAAAAAAAGATTTTTATATCTCTATAATAAAGATTTGATATAAATAAAAATCGATTTTTTAAAAATATAATTTTGTTTTTTTGTTATTCCTCATCTAATATATTAATATTACATTCAACTGTTAATTATTAAAAATAAAATGATTAAAAATGATTAATAATCGAAGTGATTATAATGTCACTTTTACCGGATTTGGAATATCTGTACTTCTTACTCGTGCAGCCAGAAAGTATATGACTATCCACTTTTAAGCACATACCACAGAATGATAAAATACAAAGGAATAGTGGCCCATATTTAAGTGGATAGCCATATACTTCCTGGCCACACGAGTACGTACACCGTATATTGTTCTTTATAGTCCGAGAGTCCGGTTTTTGGATAGTTGCCTGCCTAACTAATCTATATATATAGTGTACTTCATCTACAAATTTAAAGACCCTTCAAGAACTTAGGGACTTTCAACTTCCTAGGTGGTTTGACTGGAGGTGGTGCAGGTTGGGTAAACTGCTCAGATTGTCCTTTACCCTCATTTCAGGAAGTATCTGTATGTTTCGCACAGGAAGTATTCGGTGATTACTTGAAAGGTTAAGTTGTGCCAAACGCTAACGTGTAAGCCTCGTATATAATCCTGCGAGATCCTGCTGGTGAAAGTAGCTTTGACTAGGGTTCATACGTTTATACTAGGTTCAGTGATTACTTATGTTAGTGCTTACAGCTTATGACGGCTTATCGCCGAACTTGCCACCTTGAACTCGCTTGAAGAAACAATGCAGAAAAAGTTCAAATTCAAATCTAGCAAGGTAGAAAATGCGAAGTAGTGAATTGGTTTGAACATAAGACTACAAGAATATAAGACTATATAATTAACCCAAGGCTATGTGAGCTTCGACACCAGTTTTTCGCATAGTGTAATGAGCGAAGTGGCATTAGTAATGTCAAGCGTTGTCAATTCGGCGCCAAGCTCGATACGAATCCAATTCCGCAGCTCGACTGCTGCAAGTGAATCCAACCCATATGATAACAAGGGTTTGGCCGTCTCCATTTCGCTTTCCAACCGTAAGATTTTGGTGAACTGTACCGCTATCACTTCCACGCATGTTTTGGTTAACGATACCTTATCAGCTCCTAATTTGCGCATCATGCGGAATGCTTCTATTGTCTCATCGTCCTGGCTGGTTGGTCTATCTCTGTTTCCTGCCCCATCGGCCCCTCTTTGAAAGAGATAGCCAAATCTTCCTTCGTGGACGAGATCCGAATCCTCGGGCAATGGGAAACCAATACCAGCTATCAGCTGTGTATGGCTACTTGCATTAATTCGTGTTTTCTCGTCTTGCTGTAGGATGGAATAGCTCAGAATCTTCCGTAATGTATTCTCAGTCACGGGCGTCCACTGTCTTTTGTCGAAACGAGCTTCTAAGCCATCTTGTTCAGCTACGTAACCCACGTCCTCTATGAGACCAAGATCAACGGAATTTGCTCGAAGACCGAGTGATTCACGATACTGGGCGAAGGCATCCAGAAATGTGTTTCCTGCGGCATAATTTGCCTGCCCTTTATTTCCAACAACGCCGGAGATACTTGAGAGCAAGGTGAAGAATTCCAATGGCTCTTTCTGTTTTTGGGAAACATGGTGTAGGTTCCAAGTTCCATTGAGCTTTGCATGAAGGGCTGTGTGGTAATCATCCAGCGTCATAGTTTCAAATGGTCTGTCTCTAAGGATCATAGCTCCTTGAATGACCCCGGCAATGCGTGGTGACGACTCGCTGAAGACTTTGCTCATGAAATTGAAACTGGCAGCATCGCCTTGGGCATCTACAACCCTGCATCCATAGGCGAGGCAGTTCATCACAACATTCTGTGACGCAACATCGTTAATGCCACTTCTACTGCAGGCGATGATATTTTTAGCGCCACTACGCGCCATATGAATAGCTAAGGAGCCACATAAGCCTTTCAAACCGCCGACAATGAGATAAGAAGCGTCATGTCGAAGTTTCAGTTTTTGTGTTGCTGGCCGAATAGGTACCTGCACACTCTTACCTTCATCAGATATAACGACTTTGCCAATGTGTCGACCACTGCGGATGAGTGCCAGTGCTGCTGGAATATCATTAAATCCGAATACAGTAATTGGGTTAATGGGCTTGATATGGCCACCATTAATCAATTCGAAAATTTGGCCTAGCAGTCTAGATATGGTGGCAGGGAAGTTAGGATCTGATAGCCCCAAGAATTTGACTTACAGAATTTGGGTGGGTTGGGGAGGGGAGGGCGGGGCGGCGGAACATACCTTGCAATCAATGGATCTACTATATTTTCAGTGTAAGAAAAGTCCATTGCCCTGAAGGAGCAGTTGCGATCAAAAGGTTCCATGGATAGCATGTTACGATCAACAATGTCCTTCTTTCCGATCTCGACCATAGTACCGCCATCGGCGCAAATTCGCCATGAGGCATCGAGCAATTCTCCAGCCAGGGAGTTGATAATAACATCAATACCGCGGCCATTGGTTGCATGCATTATTTCCTTGGCAAACTTTGTACTACGAGAAGAGAATATGCGGGTCGGTGGAATGCCGTGATTATCGATTAGAAATTTGCGCTTTTCTTCTGTGCCAACAGTGACATAAATTTCTGCCTTCATGTGTTGCGCCAGCTGGATGCATGCAATCCCAACACCACCTGATGCCGAGTGGATGAGTACGGACTGTCCTTCCCTCAGGTTGGCGACATCGTAGAGCGAGTATATGGAGCACAGGTACACCGCAGGGATAGTAGCCGCATCCTCAAAACTCATCGAATCTGGTATAATGTGAGCTCTTCCGATACCAACTTGGAGGCGATTTGCGTAACAGCCTTTGTTCAAAAAGCAGACACGATCTCCAACTTTGAATTTGTTTACACCTGGTCCTAGCCGTTTCACAACACCAGCCCCTTCATAGCCAGTGGTGTATTCGTTCTCTGGAACAATGCCCATTGTCACAGCCACGTCTTTGAAATTGACGCCCACAGCCATTACCTCTATCTCAATCTTTTCTGAATCTACAGGAACCTCTCCAACGGCCGTTTCGCACCATGTAAGACCCTGGAAAGTTCCTAAGCGCTCGGCTCTTAATTGTACGGCTGCTTCAACTTCGTGTAGGCTCCTGAGTATAGGCTCTGCACCTTCTACCTCGGCCCTCTTGAAATCATTGACTGGAAGGTCCGGGAGAACCCTTTGCACATATAGAGCCCCGTTGCGTTCTACAAACTCTGTCTCAACAGCGGATCCCGAGTCTGGAGGATTTGATTCTAGCGATTTGAGAACCGCGTCAATGGCATAGTCTGTGGCAGGACCCGTGCTTGACTCGACGTCCAAAATGCTAAGTTTGGTGCTAGGATCTTCTCTACGGGCCACGCGAAATAGACCTTGGACGAGAGCGTTATTAGGATCAGTCACCTTATATTGGGCACCTTTGGTGACCCAGAGTAGATGGTTCCCAGAACTGATGAGCATTTTAAGGCCTTCCCACTGCGTTGTGTTGATATTTGTTAGTACTGGGGCATAAAGCTCATCGAGAACCAATATCACAGTTCCTGTTTCCGCAAGAATGTTCGATGAGTATGTCACGTCCTTGATTTTCCAACCGGATGATTCTAACGTTGCTTTGAGAGAGGGATCTAAGGACGGTGTATTCTCTGAAAGACGCACGACACTTAGGTTCCTCAGATGCGACTTGACTCTGATATCGACTTCATTAGTGTACAGAGACCATGCTGGACTGTCCTCATTACTAGCAACTTGTAAGATGGAAGTAAGTTTATGCACGTTCATTGCTTCACGTATCGTTTCGTGGTTTAACAATCGCTGTGTAACATCTGTTACCGTTGCACCAGACTCAAGCGATTCTTCCTTGCTGTTGTGGACTTCGTCGGATACTATGTTTTCAATTGCAATACGGATTTGAGAGTCCTTAGCAATGAATTCAGAGGACTCGGTGGCTATTCCGGATGTTTTAGTCGAGCCTGCCGACGACGGTGACGAGGACAGTGATTTGACACTCTCATCAAGAGAAGGGGTATGCACGGAGCTAATTCTTGATTGCGATTCAACCTCCTCCTCAACTACAAGCACATGCCCTTTGCTGAAAAGATGAGCTTTGACATAGTTGATGGTATCATTCACGCTCTGATCAACCACCGAAGACTTGGAAACTTTCAAAATTACAAGGTCATACGTTGCCTCTGATGGCAAATTCAAGGCCTCTTCCGTGGTGTTCAGTAGGAAGAACGATGTGTTGCTCTTGGTGTTGTACTTGCTTTGGATACTGACGAGATCTTTTGCGTTGTCCGAAGCAAAGTCGTACTGGATGTAAGCGGATCTTGATAATAAATTTCCAGGGTCAAACCAGATAGACCTTATCTCACTAGGATTAAGGTTCACCTCAAGGATTCTTAAACCAGGCTTCTTGTGCGCAATCAGATCGATGACTGTATCCAGTAGTGGCTCGGAATTTTCTGGACTCAGACCTACCAACTTTTCCTGGGAAAAGAAAGAAATGTCTGGCTTCCAGGAAATGCGGTCGAATACATGTGGGTCTGTTTTAACACCCATATCTAACTTGACAAATCGAAGCCCAGTCATCTGCATGATAAGTGCACCATTTTCGGGCTGATATACTGAGCAGTTAGCATGGTAGCTCTTGCCTTCCTCAGGACGGCCACGGCCCGAGTACTCTGATGTGGCAAGCGAGAGGCCCTCTTGGAGACCACTTGGCACACTGTTAATTATGAGGTCATCAATAATCGCAGGAACTAAGACAGCATTAACTGAGCTACGTTCTCCTGCCCAGAGAGCAGGGGTGACTGTCTGAAAGCATCCATCCAGAGATGCCGGATGAATTGGATAATAGGACTGTGGTGACCACTTTGATGATGGCTCTGCCAATGATACCAGAGCGCGAGATTGTCGTTGGCCGCTCTTGGACTCGACTTTGAGGAGCTTCTGAAAACTGGGTCCGAAACCATAGCCAGCTTCTGCCTGAGATTTATACCAAACTTTTCCAGGTGTTGAGTGTTGAAGAGGTTTGTTATCAGACTCATTCAGAGATTCATCAACAGGATCCTGTAGACGGATCAGGCCATAACAATGCTCAATCAAAAGATCTCCGGTAGCGGAAGAAATGCGAAATTCATGCCAGTCTTGTTGTTGGGTCAGTGACAACAGGACGGTTGAATCTTTATCATCCTCTAGTACTAAAGCTTTGGCAAATTGAATATTCCTAAATCGATAACACAGTTCATTAGGCGAATTAATGATTCTGCCCTCAGTAGCGGTGGCGCGCGTCTTTTGGTATAATGCTTCCACAGCCATTGCTATGTATCCAGCACCAGGCATCAAGACGTCCGAACCCATTTTATGGTCTTTCAACCATGGCACATCAGAAAGATTCAAAAGCTTTCGCCAAGTTGGAGATTTCCAAGTGGTCCCAATGACTTTGCTCCCAAGCAGATCGTGATTGACAAATTGTTTGAATCTCCAATCTTTACTCGATGCGTTTTCATGCCAGTACTTGATTGAGTGATTCCAGGTATAATTGGGAAGGTCAATGATAGTCTTAGTCGCAGCATACTGGTTGACGTTTCTCAAACTGATATCATGACCGGCGACGAACAGGGAACCTGCCAAATCGAAAATGGCTTTGCCAGCATTCTGACCTCGAGCCCATGAAGGATTGTAAGAGATGCTGTCGCCATTTGGCAATGATTTTAAAATTTGCGAGATGGGTCCAGCAAGTGCCCCTGATGGACCAATTTCAATCAGAAAGTTTGGTCCTTTCTCCTCCGAGAGCATCCCAACAAGAGCCTTATCAAAACGCACCGGCGAAACCATGTTCGTTTTCCAATATGAAACGTCCGTACTAGTAGATTTCTTTAATCCGGTAACTGAAGAAAACATGGATACATCTGATGATCCACCAAGGCTAGTGAAATTGGATTTCAAAAGCTTCTCATACTCCTCGCCAATCACTCCCATAAGTTCAGAATGATAGGCCAAATCAACTAGTAGGAGTCTAGCAAAATGATTACCGGCTTTCAATTCCTCGGCCAATGATTCGAGCGCACCTCGTTTCCCTGACACAGTTAAACTGCTAGGACTATTGAAACATGCAATCCAGGCTTGACCGACATATTTGTCTAGGTATGGTAAAAGCGCCTCGGTTCCCAGACCAACCGCCAGCATACCAACATCGCTTTCAACTTCGTTCTTTCGATTAAGAGCAGCAAGGCCTCTGTAGTAAGCTACTTTGATAGCAGTGGCTTGGTCGAGGAAGCCGGCTGCATATGCGGCAGCAATCTCTCCTGATGAGTGCCCAACCACACTTTGAGGTTTGACACCCCATTTTTGAAGCACTTCTATAATGCATAGTTGAAGTGCTGTTACAAGGGGCTGTGAAAATTCTGGTCGACGGAGATGTTCGGTGCTGCGTACCTCCGTTAACTCATTTACCAATGACCAGGTTGGAGGGTCTGGAAGGCTCTGCAGGGCGTCGTCAAGATTTTTCAGTATTGCCCTTGTCCATGGAAAGAACTGCAGCAGGTCCTTCCCCATTTGAGGCCACTGGGCACCCTGGCCGGTAAAGACAAACCCTATTCTCAGGGCATCGGGATTCTTCTTTCCAAGAACAAATTCATTTTCGTCAATTTCAGTGTTTTGTGTTGTGATGTAAGCTCGGTGCCACAATCGTGTCCTCCTCTCCGAAAGCGTATATGCGAGATCTTCGAGATTAACTTTTACGCGTGGGTTGATCAAGTGATCACAAAGTGCCTTGATGTTGGCCTTCAGTGAAGCCTTGTCATTTGCTGAGAGAACGAGCGTATACGGATGCTCAGAGTTATCTTCATCTAAAGTAAGCTCATCACTATCAGAAAGATACGAACTGACATGGCTCGGCCCATCGGAAAATTTGGGCTGTTCCAAGATTACGTGTGCGTTGGAACCTCCATATCCGAATGAATTGACACTTGCTCTGCGGATGGAAGATTCAGGCCATGGTATCGCAGTCCGAGTAGCCCTCACTTTAAAGCCAGCAAAATCGACTATCTTCATGTCAGCTTTGGTGAAAAAAAGGGTGCAAAAGACATTGCGTCAGATGTGCTTACTCTTTGGGCTAGGGTTTATGAAGGTAGGATTCCCCGGAATGATTCCATTTTCTATAGCCATGACAGCTTTCATGATACCTGATATACCCGCTGATGGCTCAGCATGTCCTAAATTGCTTTTTATCTTGATCTATCTCAGTAAAGGTCCGTAATCGATAAGATCGTAAGGGGCTGGCAGGTTACTTACCGAGCCGATGATGAGCGGCCTATCCGTTGAGCGCGTCCCAGAAAATGCCAAAGCGGCACCCTTTACTTCGGTAGGATCACCGGCCTGTACCAGACATGTTAATGAAACCGAGTTGCGCACACTTTGATATGGGTAATATCATACCTGAGTTCCGGTACCGTGGCACTCTAGATACGCAGTGTCATTCAAATTGGTAATACCGGCATTGGCATAAGCGGCTTTGATGGCAGCGAATTGTGCCTCGGCGCTAGGACTAGCAATTCCAGGTGTTCTTCCGTCACTATTGGTGGCAGACCCTCGGATCACAGCTCTTATGGGGTCCTTGTCGCGAATAGCGTCGGAGAGCCTTTTAACAATGATACTACTCACTGCTTCGGCTTTTACATATCCATCGGCGTCTATATCAAATGTGTGACACAAACCAGTAGGCGAATGAGCATTGCCTACCGCTCCAAGATCCATCACATGTTCTGGATTCAGATAGAGGTTGCTTGTTGCAATAATAGCTGCATTGATCTCTCCAGACTGTAGGTACCGGCAAGCTACGTCCAAACCCACAAGACTGCCCGAGCAAGCAGTATCGATAGTCATACTAGCAGACACAAAAATTTAGGCACGATACGGTGAATTGCATATTCAAATTCTTACCTCGGTCCCTTGATATTCAAGAAATGACTCAGTCTATTAGCCATGATTGCACGTCCAACGCCAACGGTGATATTTGCTGGTCTATCTTCAGGGTCTCTGTTTTGCATATCGCCATAATCTGAGGTATTTTAGTATTTTCAGTTTCACATCACGTAAAAATTCACTGACCTGAGGCATATGAACCAACGAAGCACCCAACAGGTTGCCCGTCGAGACTCTCTAATGGAATACCCGCATTCTCAAGTCCTTCGAAAACAACTTCAAGCATTTGACGTTGGTTTGGATCCATTGAAATAGCCTCAATCCGCGATATCTCAAAAAATGAAGCATCGAAATCCGCGGGATCAATATCCTCGAGAAACATGCCGCCACATGGTCGCATTGTGCGTGGCTTTTGAGATCCATCCCAATGTCCCTCAACATTGAATCTCGACTTGGGGACCTTGTTCGAGGCAATGTCTCCTCTTTCGAGGAACTCCCAAAGTTTCTTTGGGGTGGTGTTACCGCCTGGAAGTCGGCATGCAAATCCAATAATGGCAACTGGTTCTTGAGAATGTTGACGCATTATTATTTTGTTTTTGTTATGGAGCTTGCGGTGTTTTATTGATCAGATTGGGAGATTTGAGAAGGAAGTTGCTCATGAATAGATCGGTGTCGTTGTGATACCACGGCATCTTATATGGAAAGGAAGGGGGCCCATACAAAGTCCAGTCCCAATAACCAGTCAGATTTCGAGTCTTACCGCAGAAAAAATATATCTTATTTCCCCATCGTTGCTGACTTTAATCAATAACCGATATCCTTGTGTCTTGACAAACTCAATATCTTCTATATTTTTATTTCTTTAGTAAAAATATATTAAAAATCAAATAATAAAAAATTCTATTATGTATTTCATTGATAATAAAAAGAATTAATAATAAAATTTTGTAAAAATAAATTTATTAAAATATTTTTAAATTTAAATTTTTTAAACTAATAATTTATTTATTTTTTAATTTTTAAATTAATTTTAAATAATTTAATAATATTATTCTTATTATATTCATATTTTAAATTTTTAAAATATTTAAATGATTCATTTTGATATAAAGATTTGTAAATTTGTTTTAGTAATTTTATTTCAAATATTTTAAAAAAGAATTTAAAATTTATTTAAAAATATTATAGAAGTGATAAGTGTCACGGGGGTTGAGGGTCGATCACGAGGATCGCCCCTCTAGTAGACCCACAACCGCCTGTTCAGGCTCCAAGCGGCGAGCGCTCGGTAGTCATTCCTGTGCGAGCGCTAGGGTTCGGGATTCTAGTGTATATTGTACATTTAAGAGAACCCTGTTTTGTAGAAATCGTAGCTCTTTGAGCTACGTCCTATTAATAAAACCCTGACCTGTTATTCTGTCTGTCTAGCCCGCGATAATAAGTCGAGATGTATATATCTTAATAATATATTATAAAAGAGAATTGAAAGAGAAAGTTGATTAAATTATATATATTATAATATATTATTTATAAAGAAAACAAAATTCATAATAGATTTGAGATTGAAGTTATATATATTCAAAATTTATATATATAAAAGGTTGATTATTATAAAAAGAAAAAAGTCCCTTTAATCAAAAAATTATATATTTGATTAATTAAAACCTTTATATATATAATTTATAATTTTAATTTTCTTATAGTATTTTCTAAAAAATCTTTCAATATAATAATAATTCTTATTTAATTTCAATTAAAAAGTACAATATTTTCAAAAATATTTAAAAAAGTTTTTTAAATTTAATTTTAAAACTTATTATAAAATCAATTTTATTAAATATAATTTTTTTAAAAGAATTTAATTTTTATTATTAAATTTTATTTAATAAAATCGATTTTATAATAAAAGAATTATATAATTTTATTAATGAATTATTAAATATAAATTTGAAATAAATTTATTTATTTCTAATTTATATCAAAAGGAAATTCAAATCAAAAAGAAATTTAATTTAATTTTAAAAATTATTTAATATTATAAAATTCTTTTTTATAATAATTTATTTTAAAAAAATAAAATATACATTTATCATAATTTTAAATTTTTAATATAAAACTTTTAACTTTTCAATTATAATTACATTATGTAATTTAAAAATTTATTAATAGATTATAAAAAACTTTTAATACAATTTTAATATTCTATTTCAAATGAAAAATATATAATTTCTTCAAATTTGACTTTTTCAAATTATTGAACAATAAATAAAAGTCTCTATTTTAAAATTTAAAAAAAGAATATTTATAAATTCTTTACAAATTGAATTTATAAAGTGATTTTTATTAAATTAAATGCGCGTAAGATATCGGGACGTGTAAGATGTAAGGACCTCGGTTATCTTTTAGAAACACTGAAAATTCTCATTGACTTTTTCATTGGCTTTCCATTAACTTTCCACTAACTTTTCCACTTTACTCCTTTCCTTACGCGATATGTGAGTTACAAACGATGGAAAGTAGACCTTGTTCTCAAATGACACTGCAGATAAGAAATGTCATCCACTACTCTCGAGGGGCACGTGTTCGCTTGAGCCCGTGATGACCTTGCATATAAAGCTGCAAGTAAGAGGAGCGAGAGCACCCGGCGATCGTCTTAAGTTTTTCCGAACAACGTTCCTTGACGTCAAAATACAATCTGCAATGTAAAATGAAATTATGTCCGGTCAGCAATTCAACCGCAATTTCGGTTTTGCATCCATCTTCAGAAAAAGCCGGGGTGGGGCGCCACCATTCGCTGTGGTACGTGGTGATCGATCGACTGCATTGTGTTCGCACCCGTGAATCTTCATTCGCAGATCCTATAGCTGCATGTAAGACACTCTGATCCTACAACGTGAACAGATATCGTTTGATATCATGCCACACACCCATGGCTTCACTGCATCTTGTCGGAAACATATGCTACTGGATTCCTTGAAGATTAGATAGCGCTTATCAATACTGATGTGGGTTGTGTTTCAACGGCTTTCTGGTGGAAGCATCTCAGTGGCTTGCTAGAGGCTGCAATATAGGATCGATAAGAATCACCCGAATAAGCTCCGAGAGGAGGGATGTCAAAATTGTTCCTGTCGGGTAGGCCTAGAAGGGGTTGATATTCTAGACAAAAACCTCGTTCTTCCAGAAACCTGTAGCACTGCACAGAGAAAAAAGGACTTTCTTCCCTCCCTCTCATCATCTCTTCTCGGATCACTCGTACTGACTACGTTTGGTGCTTCGTTAAACATCTCACTCAAAGCCTCGCAGTGTGGAAAAGAATCAACTTATAACCACTTAAGAAACATTTCAGAAGAAGATATGGCTCTCCCGGCAGTCAATGTTGAGTACAAGACAATTGATGGCGTCACTATCCGAGGATTGTTGTATCCGACGGAGGTGAAAGCGCCTGCCGTTATCATGACACACGGAGTATGTACTTCGCAAACTAGCATTCAACGATGTGTTATTTGTTTTGATTACTCACATAAACTTAGTTTAACTGTGTCAAAGAAATGCTCTTGCCAGAGATAGCCAGGAAGTTCCAAAGCATAGGTTACAATGCCTTAATTTATGATCCACGGAGCATCGGAGACAGTGATGGGCTTCCTAGAAACCAGATCAGTCCACTGCAACAATCTGAGGATTTGTCAGGTCGGTACACTTCTATCAATAACATTATGCTGTTGTACAGTGTATAGCTCTGGCTCACAATTTGGTGTCTAGACATCTTAACACACGTCTCATCATTGCCGAATGTAGATTCGCGTCAGCTCATACTTTGGGGTATGTCCTTCGGAGCAACTGTGAGCGCTTGTACAGCAGCTGTGGATAGGCGAGTAAAGGGACTCATCATGGTGTGCCCTCTTTTTAGCTTTTCCAAACCAGAAAGACGGGAAAAGGCTATGGCACAACTCATTAGGGATCGGCAGTCACAGTTGCGAGGTAATGAAGCATTTACACTGCCTCCCTTCAATAGCAAAGGAGAAAATCCGATGGGCTTCGGTGGATCAGGAGGGCCAGGTGGAATGGAAGCCTATAGCTTCATGTCTGCAGTCATTGATCGAGGGGCACCAAACTTCCGCGATCGAATCACGCTACAAACCTACCACAAGCTGTTTGTGTTCCGTCCCAAGATTCTGCTTGATATGGTTCAGGCAACCACTTTGATGATCGTTCCCGAGTTAGACAATATTTCCTCTCCAGATGAACAAATAGAAGCTTTTGGACTTTTACCAAATCCGAAAAAGCTGTATATGGCAAAAGGCAAGGGGCATTTAACTGTTCTTAGTGGAGACAAGTCGGAGGAAATTTTGGGTGTCATGACAGATTTTATGGATGCAGTTACTGAGATTGGGGCATGAGCCGGGAATTCGTTTTTCCTATTTTCACAGGTTTTGCGGACAAGTAGTTTGGTGTAAAGAGACTAATAAGACTACTGTTTTGATCGTGATATTTTAAAAACATCCAACAATCTCAGACTTCGTATCGAGCTACCATCATGTAAGATTAAAATCTCCAGCCCGTGGGAAATGAATGAAAATCTAAAGGAATATTATATAATTGCTGGTTTCAATGAGGGTTGCCGCCCGAAGTGATCATAAAGTACTTCCTGTGCAAACATATAGATCCTTCCTGGAAGGGTTTTTTCAGTTGTATGTGAAGTATACCATGTGTATAGATTTACTAGGAAATTGTTCAAAAACCGGACTCGTAAATATTGAAGAATAGTGTGCGTAGGAAGTCCAGATCGGATATTCCAAATTTGGCAAAGGTGAAGCCATATCCACTACGATTAGTAATCACCTCTAATCCCTACCATCACCTTTAAACTCTAATTGTGATGCAATTGTCATAAGTGCTATCTACAATTAACAATCAAAAGATCGATGACCCTGAAAAGATTATATATACTAAATATAAATATGCAAATCAATCTCAAATATTGATTATTCAAAGATCAATCAAAGATCAATCAAAATAAACTATCTTAACTTGGTCATTAATTTAAAAAAAAAACTTAAAATAGAAAAGATATATATTTTATTTGATTTTTCTTTTTGAATAATTATTTCAAATAAACAAACATGCAAGATATCGCGTCGTACAAGATGCAGGGATGTCGGTTATCGTTTGCTTCCTTAGCGCCGAAGGTACTGCTCCAAGCGTTCCAAACCTTAACACCGGTGCAGAGATACTCAAGTCTCCAAAAGACTAGTATTGACCTTAGTGCCATGCGAGAGAGCTCATGGTAAAGAATCCATCCCAGGATTAGATGATCGTCTGGAATGATATAACGAATCAGGCGAAGAAAGATGACATTCCCGCGTGTAGCCGGCTGAGGCTTACAATGCATATATTAATACAGGGTGCATGGCCATTCTTGGCAGTTGCTTACTTGCTCTTAAGCCTTCGAGATAATGCTGCAAGTAAGAATTGTTGATAAACACAGCAAACGATAGAATTGGCGCTATGCTGTTTCGGATTTGGTTTTCATTACGATCCTAAGATATCAACCTCTCTGATTCCTCACTCTTTCGTTACGCATTTCTGCATGCCATCAAGATGGTTGCTACTAGTCTCGTTGACATGATTGCAAGTGTTCATAGCTACCTAGGAAGCTCTGCGGGTGATTCTTGGATCGGATTTTGGCATGACTTGAATGAGTGGACTTGGTGGAAGGTTTCAATCTTGGAATCTTTTTATTTTATAGCTTCATTATGGGGCATCTACTGCATCGGTTTGGTAACATATCGACGTACGTATATTGTGGATTATGATTATGGCAGATTCTATTGGAATAACTTCGTTGACTATCTCGTCCAGTGGCATTGTCTCCTATCGCTAAGATACCTGGGCCAAAGTTAGCGGGTAAGACTTCACTAAATTCTGTACCTATTCTCTTGAACTAACAGCGTTGCCTTTTCTCTATCATAAGCTGCGACATTTTGGTACGAAATATATTATGATGTGTGGCTTGGAGGGACATATTATCGCAAGATTGACGAAATGCATAAGAAATATGGTATGACTTCCATGCGATTTATCGGAGGTCGCTCTACTTGACTAACATGGAGAATGCAGGGCCTGTTGTTCGAATCAATCCTTACGAAGTCCACCTGAACGACCCAGATTTCATAGATTCTGTATTTCCGGGACCTGGCAGACAAACTAATAAGTATTTCTTTACTGGTAGAAGAACAGGAAGTAAGAATTTACGCCAAATCACCCCGTTCCTCCAGAATTTTGCCTGCGCTTGATAAGCTGACTGTAGCGTATCTGATTACAGCCCAGAACTCTATCGTTGCAACGATTGACCATGATATTCACCGCAAAAGACGTAACACCATCACCAGCTTCTTCTCAAATTCTAGCATCCGCAGGTTAGAGCCTGTGATGAAAGAACACATAAGTCTACTCCTCTCTAGAATGCAAGCGGCTGGAAAGTCAGAGGAAGTCTTGCCAATGCATTTTGTATTCCGCGCATGCACCAGTGACCTCATTACTCGGTATGCCTTCGGAGAATCTTTCCATTTCCTAGAGCAGGAAGATTTTTCCATTCCTTACATGGAATCTACCGACGTATTTTTCAAACTCAATCATACTTTCTGCCACTTTCCCTGGGTTGGTACACTACTCGCGCTCGCACCCCCCACAGCAGTTAAAACATTAGTTCCATCTCTGACAGAGATGTGGAATAAAGCTGCAGTACGTCACCCAACTACGTGGGGGTCTTTAGCTTGCTAATCCTGATTTAACAGATGTGGATAGAGCGTGTCGATGAAGTTAGGAACTCCCCAAACCCTGAAAAAATCAAGAGTACAATATTTGAAGGCGTGCTTAGTAGTAAACTTCCGGATGAAGAAAAGACCAATCTCAGGCTCGCCCATGAAGCACAGCTGGTTGTATTTGCGGGAGAGGGCACAACAGGTATGCGTTCCACCAAACCTATAGGAACATTATTGGACTTAAGAATTGACTGAGATCAACATCAACACAGCATATACTCTACAATCTGCTCTCTTCCAGCTACTTGCAAATCCGAAGGAATTTGAGAAGGTAAAGGCTGAGATACTCTCAGCCACTACAGTTGGAGACATCCTTCCCTCTTTGTCGGAGGTAGAGAGCCTTCCCTACCTTAACGCCGTTATCCAAGAGACAATCCGCATTCATCCTGGTGTTGTTTCACGCCTGCCACGTGTCTCTCCCAAAATTCCAACCGTGTTCCATGACAAACACAATGATAAAGGGTACGTAATCCCAGCCGGCACATCGATGAATATGACGGCGCAGATTTCACACATGAATCCCGATGTTTTTGAGGATCCATACGAGTTCCGTCCACAGAGATGGATTGAGAACCCCAGACTTGACAAAGCCTTTATTGGTTTCGCTCGAGGTACAAGGAACTGTATCGGGTATGTACACACTCTGTATCATTCTTGTAAGCAACACTGACGGACGCCTTTGTGTTAAACAGGATGAACTTTGCACGTCTCGAAATGTCCTTAGTTCTTGCAGCTATTATTCAAAAGTATGACATTTATTCCGGACAAGGTGGACCGACGTTGGAATTGTTTGATACGATACGTGAGAGAGATATCGACTTGAATCACGATTATATCATACCTTTTCCAGCGAAGGGCAGTCGTGGTTTGCGTGTTAAAATAAGAAATTAGACAGAATCGGATGAGTTCGCAGAAAGGATTTTGTAGGTGCTACTAATAGAGCACTCGTTCCCTTATTTGTTGGTTCTAGACCTGATGAGCCTAGCTCATTATCTGGGGGTTGTCTTTGAGGCTGTCAGCTATTAAAGCCATTCCACTTCCAATTTTAGCTAGTTTAATGGTGATTCATTCATACTAAATCACTTCCTGCGTTCCATAGATAATTGTTGAAGTTCAGGGGAAAGGTAACGCGGTATGTGGAATATTATGAAATGGTTGTTTGTAAGACATTATAATTGTCGGCTTACCAACACCAAAACCTTGCTATATATGTGCGTATCATAGTTTACTCAATATAGATAGTAAAAATGAGAAACTTATCTAAGTGAGTTACAGTTTGAGTAATCTGATTGGTTTTAAATACACCTATAGAAGATCTATTAAAAAGCTTAACATAAGTTTAAAATTTTAAATATATTTGACTTGAAGCTTTTTTCAACTTAATGTATTTGATTCAATTTAATTTATTTAACTTATTATTTTATTTTAAAATCTTATAAAAGGAATCGAAAATAAATATTAAAGATTCAAACACTTATTTATTAAAATATAAATAAAACAAATGAAAGAATATATAATTATAAAAAGAAAAAAATATATAATTATAAATATTTATTTATATTTATACCCAACTCCCAAAGATTATTTTTCTTTCTATATCTATCTATCTATCTATCTATCTATCTATCTATCTATCTATCTATCTATCTATCTATCTATCTATCTATCTATCTATCTATCTATCTATCTATCTATCTTACATTTCATACCCCTCAGTAATATCAAAGAACAAATATTAACCAGAAATTGAAATCCCAGTATTCATTCATCCTCTTTACACCTATCTCTAGCAATCCCTTATCAATAGCATACTCTTTGATTATCCACCTATACAGAAAAGTCTCTCTCCCTATCTATCAACTTCACCATCTCAAATTACGACCGCTTTTCTTCTTTTCCTAAACCAGGAATTATTTTCACATACTCGAGATTATGGACTTGGAGAGTTACTGGTTCATTATATATGTGTGCAACTATGTAAGACCCTCTACATAAGTGTCTACAATATAATAGTCGTATAAAGTAAAGTAAACAAGAGGTTGATATAATTGAGATATAGACTCTATTATGAAAAAGGGGCCAGTCTCGAAGTAATGTATAAAGGGTTTGAAGTGGAGAAATAAGATTGTCATATAAAGTATTTTGGGGAACTTGGCGGTTGAGTGCGAGGATTACGTTGATTGAAGTGGGGCAGGAGAGGCAAGATGGAATGTCATAAGGGTTTATATCGCCAGTAGAAAGTAAAAGATGAGTAATAAGATTCTGAAGTCTATTCTGAACCTTTCATCTACGGTAGTGAATTCTAAATCTAAATCCAATATAAATCTAAATACAAAACTATATCGAATCTAATCCCCAGATACTCCATCCATCTTCTCTTTCTGCTTTTTTTCCTTCTTCTCCTTCTCCTTTATCTCCTCCTTCCTCTCCCTCTCCACCCTCTCCCTCCTCTCACTAAACCTATCCCCAAACACCTCCAAATTAACCCTCATAACAACCGTAACCCTAACAAACTCCTCCATACAATCCACCAACCTCTCCCTATTAGAACTAGGCAACAATCTCGCCCTTCCACTCCCATCCCCTCCCTCATCCTCAAACTGTTTCCAAGCCATGGGCAAACTACTCTGATTAGGACAAGTAAACATTCTCATCCACCTACCCAAAATCCTCAAACTATTAACCGCGTTGAAACTTTGACTTCCGCCGTTGACTTGGATGAGGGAGAGAGTGCGGCCCTGCGTTGGACGGACCGAGCCGCTGGAGAGAGGGATCCAGTCGATTTGGTTTTTGAACACAGCGGTTAGGTTACCGTGTTGTTCCGGGGAACACCAGATGTGTCCGTCTGACCAAAGGGATAGTGCTCGAAGTTCTTGGACTGATGGGTGAGAGTCATCGACTGAGTCGCGGATGGGAAGGTCTTTTGGGTTGAAGACTCGGACGTCGCAGCCGAGACGGTGGAGAATTCGGGAAGCTTCGAAGGCCATTAACTTTGAATAGGAGCTTGGACACTTGTTAGATACGACTTATACATTTTACATTAAAACTGGAACATGCCGTTGCCGTAAGCTTCCATAAAGTACCAAGACCTTTATTCTGGAGTTGGTTTTCGCTAGATTCTCTTCCACTTGAGTAATTACAGAGTCTAACTCTAGTTCAGAAATCCAATCTGTAGCTTCAGTTTCTGGGTCCAATAAGAAAGGACGATATTTAATTCTAATATCAAGATCATCTTGTGCTTCGCTAATGGCAAGTTGAGGACATTGAGCCAATGTTCGGAACTCCCGTGTGGTAGGGGTAAGAGGACTCATTTGAATTGCTATTTTTCTGAAAGTTGTCCTCCGTAGCAGATTAATAGTGAAAGAAGCAAGGTTCATGTGAAAGACAAGTTGTATTGACTGCTATGAGGAGTTGGGAATTACAAAGTATAAATAGGAACCTACCTCGGGGGTAGTAGAGAGTATTGATGATACCTCGTCTAAACTGGCCCAAGCTTCCTCTAGTACGAGTGACATTTCGCTACTCGTTTATTGGTGGGCCTGATTTGAGCGGAATCCTGCTTGGAAAATGTTACGCTAGCTGTAGGACTACCTAGGTAATGATCGATTGTGTTGACAGAATTATTGTTGTGCGAGAGTTGGCACGTTTTAGACGCTTGTCAAGTTAATAGATTATCAATTATAAACACAATTTAAAATAATAAGCATTCCAGATAGACCATGATAGTACTTTGAAAGTTAGGGCACTTGCCAAGAGCATACATGATATAACACGTAGGTGACAAAGCCCGAGAAAAGTTCGAGTCGCTGTAAATGCTGGATATCATTATTTAAAAAAGATCTAACTTTTCAAATTTCAAAGTTGTTTATTCCCCCTTCCCCTCCGCCGCTGCCTTCTCAGCCTCTACTCTCCTCTTTTCATCGCCCACCTCATCTACATAGCCTTCCGTCTTCATATCCGAAAGACCCAAGTCCTCTTCTTCCTCAGCAGTTCTCTGATATTCCTCTATCTCGATCGATGGATCAGCGTCCGGTAAATACAGATTCTGTACGTAACTGCTTGCCAATGGATCTCTGAGTATAATTGTGAATTTTCTGTCGCCCTTAATGGCCTCGTCGATACCATCGAAAAATATCTTCCAGTTCTTCTTAGATTCTGATTCCATACCATCTCCACCTTCTCCGGCATCACCAACATCAAATATTTGTTGATGTAAATCGTCTCGCACCTGAGTGAGGAGACCTTCAACGGTGGTAAATCTTCCTCCCAAAGTTCCAGGGTTAACCGAGAGTTTGAGTTCAGGGCATTCCAATGCGCACGACTCTGACTTGAGGATATCTCTTGCTAAATCCACAACACTTTCAACCTTAAGAGTGATACATTTACCCTTCGCTGGAACTTCACCTCCAGTTTTAACCTCATTCGAACGATATCCGCAATGTTCACATACTGTACTCATAATAACAACTTGCTTGAAATGTGGAATTTCAACCATCTTCATATGTGTGACGCAATGTCTTGTACATCCAGGGCAGGTAGCTGGGAAAGAATAAACTTCGTTAGGGATAATATCGTCGTCTTCGAAACTTGCGGCAGTGGGTTGTCCTCCAGTTGCAGCATCAGTAGGCTGTTCACCACTGAGACCAAGAGCCTCATTTTGTTCTGGGGTTCTTGGATATTGGACCTTGGCGAGTTTTCCTACACCATCCCTTTGATCTGGCTCAATCCATGAATTTCCTGCTGGATCATCAAGAGATAGTCTGAAAGGAAATGCCTCGCCTGCAAGCATCTTCCGACCTCTGGTAATAACATCTTCGATTTTTTCATATACTTCTGGAATTTGCTCCTTTCGCTCTGGTTGTTTGAGAGCAAGATCATCAAGAATCATGCTCAAAAGACCTTCTACATTTGTCAACTGCCCTCGGCCTTCTGGAACCTCAAGATCCAACTCGATAAATTTTACAGTACAAGAATCAGATTTCACCACTTGTCTTGAGAAATCTTCGGGGGTGGTGAGGCGCAATTCAAATCGTGAACCTCTTTGTTGAATTTCTCCAGCAGATTGGATCTCGGAATTTTTGAAGCTGCAGTGCGGACAGAAGAAGGACATAAGGATAATTTCGCGGAAGTAAGGAATTCGTGTGAGGAGTAATCGGGTGATTCCCTAAGAGTGAAGGGTTAGCAGGCATTCTTAGTAGTTAAAGGATGGCTTAACGTACATTTTCATGACAGTTCATACATAATGATTCGATTTCATCTACCACTCTCTGATCTTCATCCGACTCCAATGTGCCGTTGGTCACAGTACCATCCTTCGAGTCATTGGCAGAAAGATTCTGTGCCTTTTTACCTAGACTCTCAAAATAATCATCGAAGATAGCACCGTCTGGCTTTGTTTCGTTTTGGTTTGTTTCGGCCATGTCGTCTAAAATTTTATTGTTGTTTCTGAATTGTTATGATTTTATGATGCAGAACAATAATTATTGTAAAATTTGGGAGGGGCAATTATTATGAGGGGTTGCGAAATTATATTTTTCGACGCCTGATAAGATTCGACCCTGGTTATGACATTTTAGCGTGGCGCGTTACCTCATCGAGCGTCAGGCTGAAAGTCCGAGAAGGCTGTGGAAGCTCTGGTTTGTCATTGTCCAGACGAGAGGGGTCGAGGAAAATTTTGTAGCTGTGACGAAGGTCCAAATTTGAATTCGTGTTATCGTTCTTTTGCTATCAATAGTCAGAACGAAGAGCTCCGGGAGTTTAATGTCTCTCACGGTGTATTAAGCGTTGTCTAACATACGGCATAATCCAAACTTTGGCGACAGTGAGGGGAAGATCCTAATATCGACTGTCTGGATAGAATGTCGCATGTATTCGATTCATGATTGTGTTTTCTGGAGACTCGGTCTTGTTATTTTCCAGAGTAAAACTTCTTTTGCCTGTTAACCTTAATGCTGTGTCGAATCGTGACCCTACATCTTCAAATATTTTAGCCACTATCCAGTGACATTCAAGCCTTCCTCATTAAATCCATCAAATCAAGGCCAAAGCCCGACGAACTTGCCTCTGACGCTTTTTGTTTCGCCAGCAAAGCTCCAAGCCCACCCAGCTTGCGATTTTTGGCCCTTTTCTTGCTACTTGCACTTGTAGAGGGCATAGCTGTAGTATTCGTAGTTGTCGAGGACTGTGCCGGCAAGGAACCATTTTTAGAGACAGCTCCACGATTTATTGCGCTCATCTTAGACCTAGATACCACTGGCGCAGAACCCAAATGATGTCTTGCTTTTTTATTGCAAGAATAGCATGTATAAATTACAGCCTTTTCCTCACTAGAGGCTACAGCTGGCTTCTTTCGATGTAGCTTCTTGTTGGAGCTTTGGGATTTGACTTCCAGTTTTCCTTCCCATCCCGATATCATAATAGTCCCGCAGACACCACATGATTGGCGTTTTTGAGACTCGGGTTGTTCAATTTCGTGGTCAAACATTAAAGAATTGCACTGTGACATCAAATATTTCGAGGTAGTGGGTGCCGATGTCGCTAGGAAATGTGCCGACTCATTCAAATATCGTAGACGCGCCGCCAATTCTAAATCTGCCATGATTATAATATAATGTTGTGAAGAATTGAGACTCTCGACCTATGACGCGTCGTGTATGAACTAAAGGGAAGTTTATGATGGATTTTTGATTTTCGGTTTGTACTTACTTTGAGAGTTTGGCAAGCGAGGTAGTGGAATGAACATGAAATTATTCTCGACTTCGACAACTAAGGGTAACCTTTTCCGAACCCTTGAGGAATTACGAAAATCATACCATTTGTGTTATGGGAGAAACTACGGCTACATAGTAATTCGCAACTTGTCCAGCAAGGTGCCCTTTAAAGAACCTAAGAAGCTGTCTAAGAAACCTAAAACACCGCCCAAAATGGCTGCCTCCATTCAGGAAGTCAATGGTTTGCGCATAGCTGTAGAGGGATGCGTAAGTCCCAGTCCATAGCGATGGATTATCGGGCCAACGTGCTAAATCTTTCAATAGGGTCATGGCACTCTGAACGCAATATATGCTTCCATTGAGAAAGCTTGTGAAGCTCGAAATTGGGATGGTGTTGATCTCCTCATCATTGGCGGGGACTTCCAGGTTAGCTAGAGTTCCCATCATATCTAGCATTTAGTACTTTACTGACAATTCCAGGCAGTACGAAATGCAAATGATCTTACGGTGATGTCATGTCCAGTCAAGTATCGAGAAATTGGCGATTTCCACGCATACTATAGCGGTCTTAAGAAAGCACCATACCTCACCATTTTCGTAGGCGGGAATCACGAAGCTAGCAGTCATTTATGGGAATTATATTATGGAGGATGGGTTGCGCCAAATATTTACTACATGGGAGCTGCGAATGTGGTACGATTAGGCGGGGTGAGAATTGCTGGTATGAGTGGCATTTGGAAAGGTTATAATTACAACAAGAGCCATTACGAACGATTACCATACAACCAAGATGATGTCAAATCGATATACCATATTCGCGAATTTGACGTTAGGAAACTTTTACAAGTGAGGACGCAGGTCGATATTGGGATCAGTCATGATTGGCCGAGGGCCGTTGAGAAGCATGGAGATGTCAAAAAGTTGTGGAATATGAAACCAGATTTCCAAAGAGAATCAAATGATGGATCGCTGGGGAACTTGGCTGCGAGTTATGTTATGGATCGTCTGAGGCCGCCTTATTGGTTTGCGGCACATTTACATTGTAAATTCTCCGCTGTAAAAACTTATGAGGGCGCGCAGAAACCAAAGAAACTGGAAGAATCAAAGGAAGAAGAAGTCAAGCCTACCGAAGCTGCGCCTTCAGTCGAAAAGGGCGATACAGCTGTTGAGCAACGGCCAATAATACCACATAATGATGATGAGATTGATCTTGATATGGATGATGACGACAGCCCTCCAGTAACTGACGCACCAAAGGGTGTCGAAGCTGTAGCGGACAGTGATCAAAGTAAGAACGCACCAACACCCACAGAAGATTCCACACCATCGGCAGTCCCATCTGATATTCGAGCTCAGTTACCAGCTGCTTTCTCGAAACCAGCACCTCCACTCCACCGAGAGTCTAAGGTACAACCAGGACAGCCAGCACCACCAGGAGTCACGAACAAGGCAGTTCGCTTTCTTGCTCTAGACAAATGTTTACCAGGTCGTAAATATCTACAACTTTTAGAGGTACAACCTTTTGATAGCACCCAAAAGGCCCCGATGGCTACTCCACGAGCGAAACCAAAGTTTGAATATGATCCAGAATGGTTAGCCCTAACACGAGTTTTCAATTCCGATCTTATTCTCGGGGACAAATCAAGTAAATTTCCTGAAGATTTGGGGGAAGCTCATTACAGAACACTTATCGAAAAAGAACAAGCATGGATCGACGAGCATATTGTTCAGCAAAACAAATTGGAGATCCCCGAGAACTTTGTAACGACCGCACCACCTTTCGTTGAAGGCACGCCAGAGATCGTGAATGAAGGACCGTTGGAATACAATAATCCTCAAATGCAACAATACTGCGATCTCCTCGGAATGGAAAATAAATTTTATGCTACCGATGAGGAAAAGCAAATTAGAATGCAGAATGGGCCGGCGCCAGTAGAAGAACGAAGAGATGGAGGATTTGGAGGTAGAGGAGGTGGAAGAGGTCGAGGTGGTAGAGGTGGTGGGAGGGTTTTGGGGTGGACGTGGACAGCGAGGGGGTGGTAGAGGGGGTGCTAGGGGTAGAGGGAGAGGTGGTTGGCATTGATTTGTTGCTAAGAATCAAGACTATGAAAGTGCTAAGTACTCTATATATTAAGATACCCAACTTCCTTGGCTTTATCAACTCGCAATATGTAGTCCCACAGTATGCATGATTTGAGTGGTAACTGTTAGCTAACTGTAATGCATTACCGTTTCATATGATGTTGATATTGATATTGATTGGTATTGGTATTGATATTGCCATTGATGGCATGGGTTACGAACGTATCAAAGCATTATCATTCATTACCTACCTACCTCCTATGTGGCAGCTGTGTGTATATATATAGATTGCTCGGGGTATACTTCGTACGGCGTCGTCTGCATAGGTAGGTACATAGATATCATGCATGCATTGGCGATTGGTAAGATTAACATTTGGGATGGGTGATGTGGTCAAACAGTCAGAAATCGTACTGTGGAGTGGAATACATGGAATGTATAGAATATAGACGGACAGAAAGGAAGAAACACGGATATGGATATGGATATGGATATGGATAGATACGATTTGTCGGTGTGAGGTACCGGTCTTGGATTTTTTGATTATTGCGGAGGATTAGTTGTTGTAAGTTGTTGTATAAGTTGTTATAAGTTGACTTTAAAAACCCTTGACAGAATAGATAGACAGACAGATACCTAGATACCTAGATACCTAGTAACCTAGTAACCTTACCCAAGTAGGTAGCTCTCAATCAAAGTTTCTCTAGCAAGGTCGGTGCGGTGATCACAAGTCAATTTCATAACCCAAAAATAAAATTTCCTTCATTTTCTCTTTCTCTTCTTTTTTCCTTCTTCAGGAATTCAGGATGGGTCGTCGGGGAATTAGGGTTTGACTTTTTGATTGATTGATCCACTCGGTCTGGTCCCCTGATCTGCAGAGTACGTATTGGTGGGTGAGCTAACCGTTGTCAAACTTGTCTTGTCATGTGTGCTGGGTTTTTTTGGTGTTGTGGGATGATGGATGATGGATGATGGATGATGGATGATGGATGATGGATGATGGATGATGGATGATGGATGCGGTGGATTCGGTATTGCGTGGGTAGGGGTTAAAAGCTTATCAGTTGGTGAGAACTTAACTGGGGTTATGAGTATGAGTTGCTAGGTACTGGTTGTATTTGGGCCTGCTCCATAGAGGTCATGAAGGGGAGGAAGCGAGGAAAGGACTAATTGATTGACCGACTCCAGTTTTTGAATAATGTTTTTTTTTCTGTTGGTGGAATGGTTTTGTTTGCGGAAGGTTTGTAATTATCTGTTTGGTTCTACTCAGCAAACGATATGGTTTGGTGATGTTTATGAATATGTATGTATATACGGATAGACGCTGTGTAGTGATTTGACCACCTAGTATATATTTCATATAGATTGTGTATATGGATTTTGTATCAGCCAGCACATATTCATATCTTTCATATAGATTATGTTATATACAGAATACTCCCTCTTCCCCATAGCCAACACGTATCCCATATAAATCATAAGATTTTGACGTATGTGTTATAGAACACATGCGAGCACAACAAGCCACCAAAGGGAAAATAACGCATATGCACGACGGGAAACGATCTGTTGTATCCCTATCGATGGTCTGCTGCAGGCGTAAGCCCTTGGCTTTCTTGGCAGTATCCCGGATTATGGGGAGGATAACCTTACCGTATATCAGTTACAAGACCACAGAGTAATATGGATTTCATGTCCATTTTACTGTCCGCATGCGTGGTGGAACCTTATTGTGCCGTGAGCATCTTAGCTACATGAATATGAATGAGTGCGATGCAATGCAAAAGATTTAAAGATGGATGAAAAGCCCTTGGATCTCTGGTTAGTAGTGAACTTGTTCATCTTTTGTTTTGCGAATGTATACTCCCTAGGTACAGTACTCACTTCACTCACTCTTCTTTTTGAGTGAAACTCTTTCTATACTTGAGTTTGAAAGAAAAGACCACGAGACCTTTGTTGAAATTGCACATCTAAGGTTAGTAATCTACTATACACGCACATTTATTTATGATAATCCTACCTTGCAGTCCACACCGCCCAGCCACAGCATTTCATCAGAGGGGGCAGAATTCTGACCTATCCGAAACTATTCTTCAAAACGTGGATATTCATTGACTTGTAGAAACAGTCAACATTTTTCACAATTGAAGAATTGATTTCTTGATTATTGGACCAAGAGAAAAGGAGAATTGACTCGGAAGATCAGATCCCTTGATTTTGGTCATCACTACGGAAAAACTCGTACCACGGACCCTGCCTGATAACAACTCATAAAGGGAATTGGAAAAAGGGACTGAATGGCTCATATAGATCAGTTATTGTTCGATCAACGGAGCTGCATTTCATTTTTCATTAGATAACCCAGGTGGTTTCATTCCCTACCTACCTACTTTTTACCTTGAATCTCTTCTTGTTATACACAGCTGCGCAAACATACACAAAAGTTCAAACGGATTCCATACACCTGGAAACTCTTTCACAATGAAGTTCGGACGCACGTAAGTTCTCTCCATTTTACATGAAACCACCACAGTATACTCATATCTTTTAGTCTACCTGCTTCTCAGGTCCCGGAATGGTCATCATCATACATTAACTACAAGGGCTTGAAGAAACTTATCAAAGCTGCTGCGAACGCCGCGAAGGATGGAAAGAATGTTGATTTAGCAGGTGGGATTGTTACGTCATTCCCTACATACTTTCATTGTTTTAACAAATTCCGGCTTCAGAATTCTTCTTCTCACTCGATCGAAACCTCGAAGATGTTGATGCGTTTTATAATAAGAAATTTTATGATTCTTCCCGTCGACTTCATCTCCTCCAGCAAAGATATAGCGATGCGAAAGTCTACACTACACAGGGACTGGATCGTAATGAAGTCGAGGAGTTAATGGGAGCTCTTCTTGAGCTTAGATCTCAATTGAGAAAATTACAATGGTTTGGTGAAGTAAATCGTAAGGGTTTCCTCAAGATTACGAAGAAATTGGATAAAAAGGTACCAAATGCTTGTACGCAAGCAAGATATATGGCTTCGAAGGTCGACTTGAAGCCTTTTGCAGCGAATGTTGCTTTATCCAAAGCCATGAAAACGACAAATGATTGGATTGCCGTTTTGGGGGAGAAGAACATCAATGATGATGCCCTATCCGTTCATTCTGCACATTCAATCAAGAGAGCGTCATCAAGATCCATCCTTAATTTACCCAGCGCGCTAGTCGATACAGTCGATCAGGCTATTAGGAATGACGATCTACCAACCTTGAACGAAGCCATTGCCGGAGCGGGCTTTGACGCCGGTGATCAATCAATGCAAAAGCTCTTCTTGAACTTATTGCAACGATCCATGTCTTGCAAGTCCAAGGACTCAATTATCTACTTTTTGAAGATGATAAATTCTCTAGATGAACCAGACGACATCAATGAACGAAACTGTATTCATCGCTTGGTTATTTCTATCAGTCGTTCAAAAGCCGCCGAGAAGTCACAGCAAAAGGAGCCAGAGAGTCTTTCTTTTGAAGATGCTGATCGCTTCAGATTTATTACGCCAGCCCATTCACCTGATCCAGGACCAAAATCGAAAAAACTCCAAGAGTCAACACTTTTAAGTTTAGAAGATGAGTCCGTCAAACTTTTATCTTTTGTTTTGAGCAACTTGGAACCTCACCAGAGGTCAGCATTAAAAGGCAGAGATTCATATGG
Organism: Sclerotinia trifoliorum; assembly: GCA_905066765.1. Lineage (NCBI taxonomy): Eukaryota > Fungi > Ascomycota > Leotiomycetes > Helotiales > Sclerotiniaceae > Sclerotinia > Sclerotinia trifoliorum. The sequence continues at coordinate 1,644,783 of CAJHIA010000033.1, forward strand.
TCGTTTTCCGTTACACTACGCTGCGGAGTTTGGTTTTGTTGTCATTTGTCAATTGGTTATGAAATTCATGCAAGATTGGGGTCAATTCAATGTTGAAAATGGAATTGATGCGCCAGAATGGCAAGATGCTGAAGGTTTGGCACCTCTTCATCTTAGTGTGATTGGTGGCCATGCTTTGACAACCAAAGCTCTTCTTGATGGTGAAAATTGGAAGGGTACCAGTGATAATAAAGCTGCCATGAGACGAGATATTGCCAAGTCAAGTGCAGTTCTTGCTTTGGCTACAAAATCTAACTTCAAGAAAATTGTTGAACTTCTTGTCGATGCTGGAGTTGATATCAATTGGAAAGATGCAAACTCGAATAATGAAACTGCCTTGCATATTGCAGCACGAACTGGTCATGAGGAGTGTGCAGATATTCTTCTTCAAGGAACAGTGGATCAAAAAGCTGACTTTGAGCTAACCGAGAAGGTCTATTCTTGGACACCATTACACGTTGCTTCTGTTGATGGTCACCTCGGTATCGTGGAACTATTAATAGCAGCTGGTGCCGAATTATCAAAAGCTGATGCCGGAGGGTGGACAGCTAGAGAGCATGCAGCTTTAAGAGGTCATATGGATATTGCAGAAAGACTGGCATTTGTTGAAATGGAGAAAGGTACTTCCGGGAGTGACAAGTCCACACATAGTGACAGTGGCCCTTCATCCCCACCTAAAAACTCTTCGATCGAAACGTTTCGATCGCAGAGCTCAAACCCTCCTCGAGTTACCGAGCCCGTTAAGAGTTTTGGTCATCGATATCTCACAAATGAAAGTATGGTTCTTGTCAGCCTTGGTTCAATGGATATGAGGAAGAATATCCCAGCAGTAAAGTTGGAAAATATTCCTATCTCAGAAGCTCATTCCACTCAACTCGACACTGCTTTATCAATTGTGGTTTCCGCAAAAGGGGCCACAGGTGAACCTACTATCATTGATCTTCCAATTCACGATAATATTGCAACTGATCCTATCGTATTCACAACCCTAGATGCTTCTAAGGTCAAGCTGTACTTCGATATCGTACCAACATATGCTGGGAGTGAAAAGCATAAGATTGGGAGAGGAATGGCAATGCTGTCTAGTATTAGACCTACGATTGGCTTAAAACGCATGAACCTTCAAGGTGATGTCACTATCCCAATCATTTCCAAAGATACTTTGGAGGATATCGGAACTGTCAGCTTCAACTTCCTTGTTATTACACCGTTTTCACATCCAGAAATGGGAGTTACCGCACAACAAACATATTGGAAGGAATTATCTTCAACAATGGTCATTGGTCACAGAGGCCTTGGCAAGAATACTTCTGCAAACAAGTCACTTCAACTTGGTGAAAATACTTTACAGTCTTTCATCGCAGCTGCCAATCTTGGAGCTAATTATGTTGAATTTGATGTTCAACTTACAAAGGATCATGTTCCTGTCATCTATCATGACTTTCTCGTTTCGGAAACTGGAATTGATGCACCAGTTCATACTCTCACGTTAGAACAATTTCTTCATGTCAACGAAACTACATCTCGTTCGACTCGCCCTCCATCTCCTCCGAAAGATAGTCCACGAATTCAGTCCATTAAGAGAGGTATGGATCGTCAACGATCATTGTCTCTAGGCGAAGACATGTTCGAAAACGCAATGGCAGAAAGAATGAAACACACACGCGATTTCAAGCAAAAAGGTTATAAAGGCAATACCCGTGGAAATTTTATCCAAGCTCCTTTCACCACTCTCGAGGAAATGTTCCGTGAACTTCCTCAAAATGTCGGTTTCAATGTTGAAATGAAATATCCTATGCTTCACGAGACGGAAGAACAAGAAATGGATACTTATGCTGTGGAACTTAATAGTTTCTGTGATACTGTCCTTACAAAAGTGTATGACATGAAGCAAAAACGAAAGGTCATTTTTAGTTCGTTCAATCCGGATATTTGTTTACTTTTGTCATTCAAACAACCAAGCATTCCTATTTTATTCCTCACGGATGCTGGTACCAGTCCAGTAGGAGATATCAGAGCTAGTAGTTTACAAGAGGCAATTCGTTTTGCTAGTAGATGGAATTTATTGGGGGTGGTTAGTGCAGCAGAACCATTGTGTAATAGTCCGAGATTGGTAAAGGTGGTTAAGGATAGTGGATTAGTTTGTGTTAGTTATGGTGTTTTGAATAATGATCCTGTTAAGGTTCAGGTATGTTTTGGCTTATTTCTTTCCCTCCCCTTGCCTTGCCCTGTTTTCTCCTCTTTCCCGAGCATCCCTCACATCATCTATAATTTTCTTCATATCTACATGAGTATTTACTAACAGCAAAAATAGGAACAAGTAAACGAAGGCATCGACGCAGTAATCGTAGATAGCGTCTTGAAAATCCGAAATGGTTTGACGAAGAATGCTAAGGGCTCTGGTGCTGTAACGCCTGCTTGGGCAGAGGGTTTGTTGGGTGGTGTTAAGCTGGATGATAAGTAAAGTACAGATTTGAATATGGATGGATGGCTAGTTTGAGAGACGGGTTTTCTGGGGTACGGGGTTTAAGCAGTTTTTTGAGCGGGGCTTGGAAGTTGATAGAGGTTGGGCGAGAAGAGGTGAGGGGAGAAAAGAAGAGGGTGGGGAATATTTGTGGAGACTTTCAGCTGGTGTGCATAATGTTTGGCTGTTGTTGTTTGTATAGTTAGATGTGGAGTAAGTAGTAGAGTAGAGGGGGATCGGAGTAGAGAAGAGTAGAGGCGAGTAGAGAATAGTAGTATGAAACGAAATGAAATAAAGCATATCAAAAGTAATACTAAGATTCTTGTCGTTCTTTAAATAAATATATAAAGCTTCAAGAAGAGATGAAGAAATTATAAATAAAGTAATATTATAAAATTATAATATGAAATATATATATATATATATATATATTTCAATTTCTTTTATAATATCAATGATATTTATTTAATAAAATTCATTTCTTATTTCTTATTTTTTATAAATTTTATTCTTTTTACTTCTCATTTCTTATTTCTTGTTTCTAGTTCTGTTTACATTTATATGATTTATAAAATGCGTTTAGAGTCATTCATATATTCATCCACCCACGAACCCACTATCTAAACTCCTTCATAAACCCCTCATGAAACCTCGTAATCCTACCCACCCACTCTGTACCCGGAGCCAAAAACGTCGTTCTGAAATGCAACGTATTTTCCCTCTGACCAAACCCACTTCCAGGCACCACACAAACACCCGTCGACTCGAGTAATTTATGACAATAGTATTCATCTGCGGTCATGTGCTCTTTCTTCGCAGCTTCGACTGCTTTTTCAGGTAGGTTGATTGTGGGGAATAAATACATACTTCCTTGAGGTTCGGGACATTCGACACCTTCCATTTGTGCAAAGGCTTCGTAGAGTGCTGTGGCGCGTTTTTGGAGTCCAGAGAATATGTTGTTGTATTCTTGCGTGTAGAGTTCGTAGGATGGTTCGCCTTGTTTGGGTGGATTGACCATGAGCTCTACGAGACATTGTCCGATTACTGGCGCGCATAGACTGATACTGACGAATTTGTATATCTGTTCTACGACCTCGGGATCAAAACCACAGAGTTCGAAATAACCACCTCGGTGTCCACATTCGCCCACCATTCCTTTGGATATACTATGGAGAGAAGCAAGTTCGACATTGTCGTATTTTTCTGGGGTTTTGGATTGAAGATCGCGGAGGATTTGTTTGAAGGAGTGGAATTTTCCTTTAAAGACGTTGGTCTGGTAAACTTCATCTGCCATTACTACCAATTTTTTCTCGGCGGCAAATTCAATAACTGCTTCGATATCTTGAGGTGGTAGACTTGCACCGGTTGGGTTACCGGGATTGATTATGACAATTGCTCGGACATCGGTTCCTTCTTTAACAGCGGAGGCGTATGCGTCTTTAATGGCTTGGAGGTCGGTACCCCAACTGCGAGCTTCGTCAAGGTAGTATGGAACGCATTTTGCGTTGAGGACAGAGAGGGAAGCAGTATATAATGGGTATTGTGGGATGGGTACAAGAACACCTGTATTAGGGCCGGCACAGATTACGTGAAGGAGGGTGTTAACTCCAGAGGAAGCACCGGCGGAAAGGTAGACATCTTTTGGGTCTGAAGGAAAGCCATCTCGATCTTAGGAAGAGGTTAGTGATGTCAGTCATGAAATATTAGAAATGGCAAAAACATACTCTCAATAAATCTAGCCACACTATTTTTAATTCCTGTAGCACCAGCACTGGCACTATAAGCACCCGCACTTCCAACTTCCTTTAGTAACCACCTCGCTCTCTCAATAACATCCTTCTTATAGCCCAACTGATTCAATAACACATCCTCCTTCTCCAACAATGGTGGATATTCAATCAGACTCAAGACTTGTCTAAAGAAAGTAATAGGTTTCTGATCCAATTGTTGAGGATTTCCAATATTGGCATTTATGACAGTATCGAATGGAAGGTCCTTATCGCCTTTTGCGAGCTTAGCTCTGTATTCTTCAGATTTAACTGCGAGAGCACCACGAACGGCATATTTGGCTTCTTTGATATGGGGATTGATATTATTGATGTTTAAGCTTCGGAGAGAAGTAGTGGTAGACATGGTTCTGGTTCGTGGTTGTAGTGATGAGCGGGAGTGAAGAGAATCTATGATGAAGTAGATGATTAGAGGTTTGGTTTAGTCTACGTGCTTGCACTTGTATAGTCTAACCCTGAGCAACGTGAATTAAATGCAGAAAAGGAATAAACAGGCGATGAGGAAGAAGAAGAAGAAAAAGAAGAAGTATATAAAATAAAAAGGTTGAAAAGTAATAACGTGTACCAGGACAGCACAGTCATCGCATGATCATAACAGAGTAATGACAAGGTATGGATGACATCGCCCCCCAGTAGTCAGAGCTCCAATATCAAGCCGATATTCGGACCCATTCGTCAAACTTTTTTCCCGACTCAGGACTCAGGGTAAACAAATAAATGAAAACAACTTCATACGTATGTACGTACCTGCAGCAATTGATCTCGACAATCGAGATATGGATGTAAGATTAGATATATATTGTCTACTACATCTTCTCGCACCCGTACGCAATGAAGCGTGAAGAGAAGCCATTGTGCAGACCTCAAGTGTTTGTCGTTATTCGTATAGGTAGGGAGATATGTGAATTAGACGTAGCCAATTGGAAAGCTGGAAAGTCGCACGTAACGAATGGGGTGATGTGAGTCGCAAGGAATGACTAGAGGCCTGGTGTGCTGATACTACACACACAGTGATGCATGAGAACGGCGTGGTTTTCTTTAGCTGACGACAGAGGCTGATAATATCATCCGATGTGGGTGAACCGATGGTAAAGGGACAATGTAAGGTAAGGTAAGGAGAGAAAGAGTGAATGGCTGGTAAACCGTACGTGAGAGAAAGAGAATGCAGCAGAAGCAGAAGAAACCACGGTTGAGGTTAAAAGAAATTGGTTGAGCTTCGTAGCTTCGTAGCTTCGTAGCTTCAAAGACCTCAGACACCGATAAGAATTTTGATAAGTATGAAATTGATCTACCCGTGCTCCACATCCAGTTCTGCGAGTACCGTACCTTCCTTGTCTTGTATGTATGTAAAATTGTAGCGGAATGTCGTGATGGAAGGATGTTTTAGTCCTCGAACTCTGGAGAATAGTCTCCCTGCATATGAACCAAGCAAACTTCAGTATAAATGACAATATCAGATGTGTCAGCTCAAGCAATCATTGTTCGTACCATCACACACGTGGAAAAGACGTTGAATTTACGATGCTGTCATACATACGGAGTATTAGTGGCTGAAATACTGACAGGTTGCGCGAATATAAATATTCCATACATCTGGGAAAGTACACAGGAATAAATGTAGGACTGCGAATCTCATTGGATATTTATCTACCATTGACAAGCCCATTGCATGATATCTATTTTCGACCCAATCCCATATATGAAGGATTCTTTCATTCTAAACCTACGCCCACGATGCAAAACCAGACGACTGAAATAACTCCTGTGAAACCCAATGCTATGGATTTGAAGGAGGTCCAATTCAAGCTGAGACTCCAGATTGAAGTACCTGCATCATCTAACGATAAAAATTCGAAAATCTTTGAAATCTTCGTGGACAGCTTAAACCTTATAGAAGCAAAAGCCCACGTAGAAGCTAGCTGCTTCCATTTCCTCATCACTAACGAGAAGCTTTCCATGGCCTCTTTCCCTAACATTCATACGCTCACTGAGAGGACCTAATACATCATCATCCTTTTCGGTTTCCCAGATCTGGTTGAAAGGCTTTTGATATTGTAATTCAAGGTTGTAATCTTCGGCAATCGCACGGAAAGCTTCCCACGGTACGACATATTCTGGAACCTCTTCCACCGCCTCGTGAAGGAAAAAGTTGTATTTCCAGCCAAAGGGTGGCTTAAAAACACCGTCAGTAGGTGTTTTACCTGGGAACCGGACCTGATAAACGTCATTACCCCAGTGAGCTGTATCTTCGGCTTCACCTTCCTCAATTTCACCATCCTCGGCATTGTCTTCGTCCTTGTCCTCGGCATTCTCACCATCACCATTTTCTGTGGCCTTTGCCTTTGCAGCAACCCCACTGTGAAATTTCTCAATCTTATCCGATATGACATGTGAATTGGGAATACATCCAATCAGCCTACCACCTTTCTTCAATGCACCCGAGACATTCTTCAACATGGTTCTAGCCTTTGCCTCGTTTTCGAACGCGTAATGTAAGCAAAACATCATGCTGACCACGTCAAATCCACCACCACCGAATCGACCCGGTCCTCCCGAACTATCAAAACCAACATCCCGAATAATCGGAATCCTTTCGATTGATTCACCAAAGCAATCTTGAGTGAAGAATTCTCCGTGAAAGATTCGAGCTGGTTGTCTGGTGTACCCTCCTCTGCCTCTACCGCCTCGTCCGCCACCTCTGCTTTTCATTTCGCGATATCGTTCCTTAGCTTGATCAATCGAGATATCCGCTGGATCCAATCCAACATATAATTCCACCTTTTGTGGTGCTTGTTGCCATTTTCCTAAATCACCACCTTTACCACAGCCAATATCGAGAACTAGCAAACCTTTTTCTTGACTCGGATCTGGTCCTTCCGCGAATTGGTATTCCCCACGCGATCCACGTTCTTGTGCTCCTGGGGTATAATCTTCATTTGGTGAGAATTTCTGAATGATCGTGCTTTTGACCCAGTTATTAAAGCTTCTCAAGCCCTTGATCTTACTATCCGTCTTGCGCCATTCTCTGCCTCGTTGTGGGACCGCATTATAATGCTCCCTGACTGCATTATGAATTCCTTGAGCGGCTGCGATAGCTGCCGCTTCCTTTTCACGTTCAATTTGCTGTTGTCGAATGGCTTCGCGCTCGGAATCGCCAATTCTTGCTCGTTGGCCAGGACGTTTTTGCTTCCGAACCGGTGAAGGCGATCTACGACTCTTGTAGACATCAGAAGGAGATGGTGATCTTGCAACACGTTTTGCGCCTTTTGTAGGTGAACTTGATCTTTTGCGTTTCTTTGCGGCTTCGAGCTTCGTAGCATTAAAAGGCTGAGGTTGTTCCTCTGGACCACTATCATCACCAGCCATCTTGTATAGCACCTTTGAAAAGTGTAAGGATCTTTTAAAGATTGTAAAATATACTTTGATGGAATAAAGTTGTGATGATTTGTTGCGCTTCTTTGTTCTAGATCAGTATTTTGTTGAAGAAAAAGTAAATTCAAGAACAAAGGTTGTAGACAAGATATAGACAAGATATAGACAAGATAAAGCAATAAGGTAAGGTAAGGTTTAAGGTGAACCACTTAAACCCCGAAAATGACGGCGGCCAAAATTTAGCCTTGCCGGCCTCGCGTCACACTAGTGCCTGGAATATGGAAGGTAGCTAAGAGCTTCATATGATACGAACCTCATAGCAACAACCAAATCTTTTACTTCTTACAAATCGTATCTCAATCACAATTGATTTCCTTTCTCCATACCCTTTTTAAATCCCATACAATAAACAGCCGCCAAGATGGGTTCTGATCCTCAATACGCAAAGTATCCTCTACTGCCCATCGCCCAACACATCTTCACCATCACAAACCCATCCGCCTCCAAAGCAACCCAACAAACATCTTTGAAAAGTCTCCAAGATGCAATTACCGAACATAAGATGGCTCCTCTTTACAGATACTTGGCACACCCACAAGATGGTATTTTGAACGATGCTGGAGTTACAACTTCGAGTGCGACGAGTGCTATTGGTAGAAAACCAAGTGCAGCTGGATTAGTGGCGAGCAAAAACTCAATACCAAAGGTTGATTTACCGTGGGATGAGGCTTTATATCAGAAATTAACAAAAGAGAACGATGAGGAGTTAGAGGGGTTCAAGAAGGAAGAGGAAGAGGCGGCAGAAAAGGCGGGGGAGACTGAAGTACAAGCTGCTAGAGGGAAGCGGGCAGAATTCTGGGCTCGAGTTGGAGACAAGGTATGAATGTTTGCGGTATGATACTTCATGAAATACTAATATATGAAATTACTAGGACCGAGCGATTGCTGCATACGAAGAAGTATTTGAGAAGACTGGTGTTTTAGGAACCAAGATTGATCTTGTCCTTGCAATTATTCGCATGGGCCTGTTTTATGGCGACAAGCTATTAGTCAAGAAGCACGTCGACCGCGCAAAGGCATTAGTAGAGAGTGGTGGAGATTGGGATCGTCGAAACAGATTAAAGGCATATACTGGACTCTACCTCTTGACTGTCAGATCCTACAACACTGCAGCACCACTTCTCCTAGACAGTCTCTCCACTTTCACCAGTTACGAACTCTGCTCATACTCATCCCTCGTCGTATATTCCGTTCTCGCTGGTTCCGTCTCGCTCAAGCGTGTTGACTTCAAATCTAAAGTCGTCGATGCTCCGGAAATCAAGGCCATTCTCGGAGATGGTGAGGATAAACTTCTAGCATTATCAGGAGCCATTTCAGCAGGTCCTGGTGCTGATGAAGATATGCAAGATGTCACAGTAGCAGCTCCATCCGCTGCTAAAACTGCAGTAAATCTCACTACTCTCGGCACAGGCACAGATGTTCAAGAAGCAGAGGCGGCACTCGATTTCTCTCCTCTGGCTCAACTTGTTTCAAGTCTATACACTGGTAGTTACCGTTCATTTTTTGGTGCTCTCGCCGCGGTTGAGGTAAACTTTCTTACTCAAGATCGTTACCTCTATGAGCACCGTGGTTGGTTCGTTAGAGAGATGCGTTTAAGAGCTTACCAACAACTCCTTCAAAGTTACCGAGTTGTAGGTCTTGAGAGTATGGCAAATGATTTCGGTGTTTCAGTAGATTTCCTTGATCGGTATGTTTTTATTTCCCTTTCAGTGCCCTTACCCTGCCTTCCCTCTTCGACTTCTCTTTAACTCCATGAATGCACATTATCTAACACAAACCCCGAATAGCGACCTAGCAAAATTCATCGCCGCAGACCGTATCCCCTGCACCATTGACCGCGTCACCGGCAAAGGCATCATCGAAACCAACAGACCCGATGATAAAAACAAGCAATACAACGATGTCGTCAAGCAAGGTGATCAGTTGATCACTAAGTTACAGAAATATGGACAAGCGGTTAGATTGAGGGGGAGTGAAAGAGCTTAGGGATTAGAAGCTATGAGTTGGGGGATGGGGTTAGAACTGGGAAGGAAAAGAGATACCAGAGATGAAAAGATGAACTTGCATGCTTGCGTGTATGCTTGCATCAATACCCACCTACAGACATATATTTTTGTAAGATTACGATAATTACAATCTTATGATGGCATAGAATGAATCTATGAATGGATCTTTGAGTGAGTGATTGAATGAATGAATGGGGATGTGATATGTGTCATAAATAACTGGTTTGTCTTCTTCACTACGAGTATAGTGAAATAATAGAGATTAAACTGGGTATCATTCAATTAATCACAAGCTTGCAAACTATACCTAACTATAACTCATACCCCTCACCCTTACCTATATCAACGATATTTCTTTTCCATCCATTGCTTTCGTTGTGTCTGAGGATTCCTATCGATCAGGAAGTAAATACCTAGTATCTTAGCAAGGTACTAAGACTAAGACTAAGACTTCATTCCATCAGTGGTTAGGTATTGGAAGGAAAACAATATACGAATTGTAAGTGCAGTGCATCCCCAACAAGACCCCTTCATAGTGCTATGCATGCAAAACCCTTCATTTCTCAGAGCCACACAACTCTCTCTATCCGACGTACCACGTCCTCCTCCAAATCATACCCGCCGCCACGACCGCGCAAGCTGTCGCGCCAACCGCAATCCAGACACCTGTTCTATCTGGCGCCTCTTCCTCGCTTTTTGGAAACGCTTTTGATGGATCTGTCGCTGCTTCTGCTAGTGTAACAAAAAGTTCACTAATGCTATGCCACGTGACGCTTACATGGACTGGGGCGTTCATGTTCATGAGCTGAGCGTATTCATCTGGTTGTTTTTCGCATCTTTGGGTTGTTTTATCGAGATCGGCTTTGAGGGCTGTGCAGATCGAGGGGAGGGATGAGAGGGCGGGATATTTTTTATGTAGGTTGATTATGTGGGAGAAGGAGTCCGGATCGGAGGAATCGTAAGTGTAGCAGAGGAGATCACAGGCGTCTAGCTTGGCTTGGTTTTCGAGGATGGCCGGTTCGAGTTCACCGAGCTCTTCGAGGATTAGATAACACTGTTTGCCGCCTGGAAGTTCGACGCTGTTGACTGCAACGCGCGGTTTGATGGTGGGGCGGTAGAGGTGGTCAAAGGGACGGTTGAGGAAGGCATCGAGGATGGAGGATTTTCCTGACGAGGGGGAACCAAGGACGTAGCAGAGAACTACGTTTCGCTCGGTGCGGACAGGTCGACGTCGTCTTTTGCGAGGTTTTGTTATTTTGAGGGCGGTGGTTGTAGAAGGTTTGCCAGGCGTAGGCTCGAAACCCAGGTAGGCTAAGTAGGAGAGGGTAGTGGCAGGACTAACAAAGGTTGTCATAGACCATTGAGCTAGCCAACCTTGGAGAGTTATGTGCCCGGCTTCATTGCGAACTGTAGAAGCTGGGAAGTTCGAATCGAGCCAATGTGATGGAAGCCCCGGAGTAGGTGCAAATAGCGCATTCAATTCGTTATCGTTCAAACCTCCATCGTTGTCTTTGTCGAACAACAGAAAGAGGTCGACGAAGAATCGATATCCAGCGGGACTGAGTTCTGCAGAAGCAAATTCGGGAATATCGAGTTTAGGATGAAGGAAACTATCCTTCAAGCTCAGGCTGTCCGTATAGTGATATTTCCGTAGAATAAGCCATATAGTCTCATGTCTGCCCTTTTCCGCAAATATTTTGTTGAGGTGAATGAACCCTTTTTGATCAACCCCTCTTTCCATATTTGAATTTGGCGAAGCCCTACTTATCGACATCTTAATATTCTCGAGATCAGTGGGGGCCAATGGCTTTTCAAAACACCTGACTTGAAAGTCTTGCATTTCCTGGTCATTTAAATATCCATCCTGATCTTTATCATTCAAGTAAAATATCCTATTCAAAGCCGCAACACACGCAGGCTTCAATATACCTTCCTTGGAATCGAAAAGTGGTGCAATTGGATGTGTAACGGCTTTTTGACATAGGAAGAACACTTCATTGACATTGTGATGTTCCCTAGCACTCGTCCGTATACAAGAATCTATTTCTTTAAACTCTGCCATCACTGGTAACATTTCATCCTCCACCACTTGTGCCGTGTTTGCATTTGTAGTTGTGTCAGATTTATTGGCACATAATACTACCGGTACATTCACACCCAAGGAGCGGAAGTATGGCATCCAGAATAGAGCCACTCTTTCATAGCTGTAGTGATCCGAGTATACCAAAAGTATAACATTTGATTTCCTTATTTCTTTGCGCAATGTATTTCGTTCTTGAGGTTCGGCAGATGTATCGACAATCGTTGTGGTAACATTTTCTGGAGTACCAATACTTGGAGGTATGGTGATTTGAGGGAGAACTGATTGAATTTTGTTCGTAACAAATACATCTTTGACTAGTGATGTGATGAGACTCGATTTTCCAGTCCCATCATCTCCGCAGACACATATCCGCACTGTTATATGCATGGTTAGCATAGGGCAGGACCAAGAGTGAAGAAAGCTTTCAAGAGAAAGGTATCTAACCTGTAGCCATATTTCTAGCCTTGTATGACGAGGCTATTACACTTTCATCCTTGCTCGGAGCTACCAGTACTGGCGAAGAAGCCAATAATAATAAGACAAGCTCTCCAATATAAAGATATAAAGATACGTACGTTGGGGTTAATGGAGCTTCTTAAAGCTGCGCGGTACTTTGTGTTGATGAGATTAATGCGTAGCTGTGTGACTGTGCTCCGTACAGAAAATACTCGGACAATCAAATCCGAGGGTTATTATTTTCAGATGAAACGATGGAACCTTTCCTTTCCTTTCTCCACGTTTAATATTTAAGACTGGCGACGTTGACAATGCCCCGTGCCATGCTTGATGAATGTGTAAGAGAGAGAAGTCGATAACCTTGCACTCTCCTTTCACTTTCTTACATCATTCTACACATTTTGGTCAAATTGAATTGAACTTTCCTGTTGTATATGTACAATCATCCAATCTTTTGTATATTTCAATCATTCACATATATGATCCCTTCAGATCATCAATCGCTTTATCTTTACATAAACTGGGTGAGATCTTCAGGGTCATTATACAAGCATCTTACCCCACACTTTCGTTCCTGCAGCCCCCAAAATACTAGCTTCATACATTGTTAGTTGATGTTGGTTGTTGTTGTTGTTCACAAGGAAACTCAACCTTAATACCTTCCTTTCTCATATTACTTTACATCCCGTCCATCACACTTAATCTTTAGCCTTGGATTGATTTGAGCCTGGTCAAGTAGTACCGGCACACACAATACTATAGCCGTCATGTTGTAAGTGTCGCATTCGAATTTATCCAGAGTGTGCATCGAATGAACTCGTGCCGAGATTACCAATGGGTGTTGCATTGTGTCGCATAGCTGATGATGAAGATAGTGTGTTACCCCCACCGCCGCGATATCCATCGCAGGCAGCGTATAATCTGGCTGTTCAAAATGGGATGGCTGCGCCGATGATAGAGACGAATAACCTTCTCAAGCACCCTGAGGGACTACAATTGCTTGCTGGTGAAGGTGAGCTTCCAATCGCGAATGTCTAGCCACTCAATGCTCAGATCATCTCTTATAGGGACATACTTGCTGCAGGACGACCTACATCTTGCGACACCTCCTCCACATCCCTCCGAAACCCCGAATTTAAATCCAAATCCACTATCTACAGCTCCACAAGCTGCAACGGCTGGGACGAAACTCTCTCTCCTTTCCTTTAGCACGAAGCCTTCCGCACCCCTTTTATACAGGCTCGATACGAACAAAAGTTCCAGGACGGGATTGGCTCAATCGAGTATACAGGAACATCCATACGAAAATCGCAATTCTTCTGAGGTACCTGGAAGTAGTGATGGTGGAGGGACTTCAGTCAATGGTAGTGCAAGAGTTTCGCCTTCAATTGGATCTGCACCGGCGTTCGGAGAGGGAAATTCGTTGTTGTCATTTACAGGTAAAGATACTGGAAAACGTCGCAAACCAAAGAGTGGTATTTTGAAGAGTAATTCTTCATTTATTTCACGATGCATCGTACATGAAAATTTGGTCAAAAGGCTGCAGGATCGTCCAATTGATGGATATTTCGCGTTTGCAAACATCAATCGGGCTTTTCAGTGGCTTGATTTGTCTTCTCCAAATAAAGTGAGTTCTGTCGCAATTATGGGAATTCATGGAATATCAAATGCTCATAACAATAACAGCAAGATCATCTCCTCAAAATTCTTTTTACCAAAGCCCATTGCCTTTGTCATGATGTCAATCAAGTCACTAAAGGTCCAAATCATATAGACATTATAATGGGATTTTCAACTGGCGAAATTATCTGGTTTGAGCCTTTCACACAAAAATATTCAAGGTTGAACAAAAATGTAAGCAATATTCCCGCCATAAAATTTACTAAAAGTTTGACAAGATCAGTGTGTCATAAATTCAACGCCAGTCACACAAATCAAATGGATTCCTGGTTCTGAGAATTTATTCCTGGCATCTCATATGGATGGATCTTTAATTGCATACGACAAGGAGAAGGATGACGCAGCCTTCGTACCAGAAGAGGCTGGACCTGATACTAATGGCAGTGTTCCAAGTGAAGAGAATTTAGACCCAACTTCAATGCCGAAAGCCAAACTTCAGATCGACAAATCAGTCCATTCAAAGAACCAAAAATTCAATCCTGTTTCATACTGGAAGCTTTCCAATCAACCAATCAATAATCTCGCTTTCTCGCCTGACAACAGGCATTTGGCTGTCGTGTCTGAAAACGGTACTTTGCGAATCATTGACTATTTGAAAGAGCAGTGAGTAAGATGCATCTCCCTAAATCTCTCATGCTGACCCCCTTAGATTACTCGATATCTACAATAGCTATTTTGGTGGCTTGACTTGTGTTTGCTGGTCACCTGATGGCAAGTATGTTCTTACCGGTGGTCAAGATGACCTTGTTTCTATATGGTCCATGGCAGATTCCGCCATCATAGCTCGCTGCATTGGCCATACATCCTGGGTTACAGATGTAGCTTTTGACCCATGGCGTTGCGATGATCGAAATTATCGTTTTGGTAGTGTGGGTGAGGATGGTAAACTCTTGTTATGGGATTTTAGCGTTGGAATGTTGCATCGTCCCAAAGCCGTAAGTCCTCACTCCGTCACATTTCAAGCTGGTGCAGCACATGTCAGCTAATGTTAAATTAGGCCTCCGTTCGTCAAAGAGGTAGTATCTCTTCTCGAATGCCTAGTTCCCTTCAAAGAGTTGAAACTCAGGGCACAACAGCTACCGCCGGTCGATTTCGCTCAAACTCAAATCTTTCCATCACCGATGGACAATTAGATACGGTGGATCATCCAGTAGAACCAAGGGCAAAGATTTCCATTCTACCTGCCGTATGCACGAAGACTGTTGCCGATGACCCAATTTGTTCATTGGCATTTACAGAGGAACATATTATTACAAGTGATAAGAGTGGTATGGCTGTCTCCTTATTCATGTTTCGATGATTTTTTGTAGGCACCTGGAGCTAACACTAGAACAGGACATATCCGCACTTGGAACAGACCAAAGGATCACGAAGAAGCTGATGACGAGGATGCTGATGTGGTAGCACCATCTCAAACTTTGTAAATCAATTACTAGAGCATGAGCGTCAGGAGTAAATATGTGTATATTGTTTGACGGAGTAGTAGTCCCTCACTTCAGTTAAAGCTAGATTTGGAGTTGTGGCGAGCTTGGGTAAAGAGTAGCTAGGCGCAATCTTAGGTTGAATTAGGTACAACGTCATAAGGAAATATCAGAGAATACTTTAAAGAAAAAAACAGATTGTGAGGAGTGTGTGTACATTGTTTGGCGTTGAATAATTTTATCAATACACACCTACCTGCGTACATACCTAGTTGCGTCACTAGTAGTTTGTCGGGTAATTCAACGCGAGTAGGTATATAGCTAGGAGACATCTCAACATGAAGGCGTAACTTGCTAGGTTAGAACTAATTAGCTGACTAAGCGATTCGGTTACGGAGGCAATTTGACTGCATCCCATGTTCATGTTTATATTCATATACATATTCATATTCATGATTATGATCAACTACCTCAAAAGGATTTAAGTAGTTTTGGAGAGGAGGTTTCGAACTGCGTTTTCGTATTCACGATAGCAAATTTGATGATGGGGGAAGAAGATTAGTGTCTATCGTTGAAAAAAAAGCCTAATGACGTTGGAGATATCGAATGCTCTAATACAGCTATGATAATCTTACAATGAATGTATCCAGGCCTCCTGCGCCAACTTTGCCGGGTGATCAATATCCATTTAACGACCATCAAGCTGAATTAATCTCTTTAAAAGTTTCGCCACTATATGTATGCATGAAGGAAAGAGATACGCCAACTTCTCGCGATAATCATCGTGGTTCACCCGCTCTACAACTTTCGCGATTTCGCCATATAATATGCAAAAATAACTATAATACCGCCTTCTTAATGACCTAGGATGAATTTCTGGGGAAGATATATTGACTGTCAGCTCTCGAGTGATGCAAGTGTTTGAGAAGTAGTTGCTCAATATCCCTACCATTACGCCGCAAGCTCTAAATTGCACAAAAGGCCCTACTATTGACCAGATGCTAAACCAGAGAAAGACAAATTAAACTCAACTTATTAGAGTAAATCAGACCATTCTGGCATATCCTTGATGAAAGCTAACATTAATCTTTCAAGTGAGTTTGCACGCTTGCAATAGACTGTTCCTGGTCTGTTGTACTGTCTGCAATTTTTGATAATCAACTTGACATCATCCACGAAAGACTTTGGTGTATCATAAAGACCTTTGTCTAATTTTTGACCCATCGTCTGTAAATCCATTGGATGGGTAATCGTCGCATAATAATCCGGGACCAAATCTCCATCAACAGGCTCGAGGAAAGGCCATGCTTGCTTACTACGCGTTAAGTGAAACAAGAAATCTCGAAGTGAATTGCTATGAGGTCTCGGTTTGTTTTCTCGTGCAAACGCATCCATTGCTGGTGACCAGCCAGATTCTCGTATGCCGGGAATAGAATAAGGATCGATGGGTTTAATGGATCCCCTTGCCCATTGCGCGGGAGGAGGATGTACAACTTCGTTTCTTTTTGCGGCGGCGATTTTAGCTAGGAGAGTTTCCTTTTGCTTACGAATCATGCGAGCTGCTTCGACATAACGAATTTTAGGGAGTAACGTGCATTGCATCAGACTTGATTCGACGTAGTCTTTGATAACACCAACCCATATACTCTCATCGAGAGTAATATCTCTTGTAAACCCTTGCTTTTTGAAGAAACCAATGGCGGTAAGATCGGCATATGCGAGGACCTCCATCACTCTTTCCGCGTACGAAGATTTAATCTCATCTTTAAAATGGTTTACCAAGTGCGATCCATACCCTCCGCCGTGGTATTTTGTAGAAATAACAAGATATACCATCTCAACGAAATTACGTTTTTCTCCCCAGACACGGTAACAGATACCGCCAATTACCTTGTCAATTTGTTGGGGGATTCCGCCATTTTTACCCTTGGAGCTTTTATTCGACTGCTTCTCCTCGATCTTTTTGATCATGACGAGTGATGTATGTGTAGGATCAAGAACTGATTTTGCGATATATGCTGGACTCATACTTCGGAGTGTCTCTCGAATTATTTCTTGAAAGCCTGTGAGAGTGATAAAACTCTTTTCACTTCCGTCATTCTTGACAGTTTGGAATTTGATCACGCCGTTTTTCTCTTCCGTGATTGCTTTCTTTGGATAGGTATATTAGTTTGGATACTTGTTGAGATTCGGGAAGAGTAACTTACACTGTCCATCTTTGCTGATAGCTTAGCAATGTAGAAAATATCGGTTTTGAATGCTGCGGGAATGAGTTGTTCAGATCTGGGTGTAGAACTTGATGTGTTTAATATTCCATATGGACTATGGAGTGAACTGTGAAGTGTATTGTGAAGTGTATTATGAAGTGAGCTGTAAACTCATATACAGCTAGCACTAACTTAACATGGCCCATGGTATCCAAGAGACTACCCGAATTAGGAATAAATTTTTTTCAAATCTTAAGTTCCAAGTTTTAAATTTTAAGTTCGAGATTGGTGAATGCCAGTACGGTAAATAAATGAGCTGAGTTTTGTGTAACCCAGTGCATTGCTCTTTAATTTTTTCTTGAATGACCCATGAGTATCTGTTTGGCTAATTCTGTTTGTCGAAAGATATGTGGGAAGGAGGTTAAGGGAAATTTTCTCTTTCTGTACGGGAATGAGTTACTTTTCTGGGCGATATGGGTAGGTGGTACTAAGATTACTGGTCATTCGCAACTGCTCATATGGTTTGAATACCTATAAGAGAAGCTTCGAGGCTGACATGGCAAAATTGGAAGGAGGAACGTTCGGGCAATCTCGATGGGACTCGAAAGAGGATATTAAATTGAGGAGGATAAAGAGGAGAAAACAGTTGGAGAGCTTACCTGTTAAGTATAGGATATCCAACAGATTATCCTTTTCCACTGAGTTTTGTATCAACTATCATAGTTGAGCCATGCGTTATCTACAAAATAAGTCTAGTGCTCTACTTTCGGGCCACCCTCAATTTGGGCCACTCTTTTACATCAAAAATCGTCATTTTCAATTATTAATAACTTTATAATTAATTAATATAATCTTATAAAATTTGAATTATAAATTTATCGTATAATTATTAATAGATTTCAAAAATTTGAAAATTTTCATTATTGAATTTCATTGAGATTTGAAAGATTAAATTTTAAATTTTAATTTATATAGAATTTATATATAAATTCAAAAATTATTATAATCTTCAATAACTTTTCAATAAAAATAATTAAAATAAATTATAATCTTTTTGAATATTTATATTATAATCAATTATAAAATTAATTTATTTTAAAAATAATTTATAAAAATTCTTTTAATTAAAATGTTATTATTTTTTAATAATTTTAATTAAAAGTTATTTTAAATTTATATATAAATCTTATATAAATTAAAATTATAATTTCACTTTTAATTTCTTAATCAATAAAATCGTGAAAAATTCAAAATTTTAAAATTATTAATAATTATAAAATAAATCTATAATTAAAATTTCAATTAATTTTATTTATTTATTATTAAAATATTAATAATTGAAAATGATTATTTTGATATAAAAATAATTAAAAAAAGTAATTGAAAAAAAATATTAAACTTATATATAATTAAATTATTATTTTATAAAAATATATAATAAAAATCTTAAAGAGAGTAAATCTTGAATTAAAATAAGAAAAAAAAATATATAAAACTTTTTATATTTATAATCCGGAAATACTATACAGAGCTCTTTATAAAATCAGATGTCTATAACTTGAAAATATAAAGAATGGCAATTTTCAGAAGCTCTATGTTATATCGCACCAACCTGAACTTCACCTTTAAGCCAGTAAAAATGATCAACTGCATATTGTGCTTTAGCTTTCTCCGTTGTCACTAGCCCGTGTCAAAATATATAGGTTCCATCCCCACTCAACCATTCACCCGACCGCTAGTCATAAATATAAATAAAAGATAGCTTAAAGCCCATCACCAACATCCCCGGATCGTGATCCAAGTCGTGCTAGAAGTTAGGACTGTCTTACTCACCGCACTCCTCATGAACGCATTCGATTGCGAGAAGCCTATGTATCCATTTCGACCATCCCATCCGAATTATCTGAATCACTTATGATGTCTACACCCATCAAAATTAACTCTTCCTTTGCTGGTCAATGCCTATCGTACGTGAGTCTTTGATATCCAGCCGGTCTTTGTTGTATTAATGCCTTTTTGCGTAATGCGTTGATGTAATCACTTTCATCGAGAATTGAGGGTAGAGGACTTTTGTCGAAATCGCAGTCATCTTCCGAAGTCGAACACGTAAAAGAAGAGGAACTATTCCTATTGGGGCTGTAAATACGCGAGCGTTTAGATGATTCTTCCACTTCGTCATCAAGGTTTGAAGTAACTCGGCTGCGTTTGGTCGGACTGTTGCTACGAGAGGCAACCGCTTTTTTCGCAAGTACAACAGGATTCGATAGTTCCACCTCAGATCGTCCATCAGCACCTACTTGAATAACCAATCGACTGTTTGATGTTCGAGAAAGGAAGCCAGAGAGAAAAGGAAATATCGTCCATGCAAACCTTGCAAATAGAAATTCCAAACCGCATGCATGTATATGGATGCAGGTATTGTGGTAGAGTTGTCCGACATCCACTGTTGGCTGTAGCATATGTACAACGAACGGATTGGGACCGTTATCTCTTGGGAAGAATACAAGTTTGCGTTGATCGAAAATTGTATGCATATCGGAGCGTAGTAGTACTGCGTTGCTGAGATCTCTCAAAAGATTGATCGTTATTATATTTTGACATATCATTCGAATCGAACCATTTCTTTTCGTGTTGCGGAATCTAATGCGCACTCTCAATTCTAGTTTGAAATGCAGTAACTCGGCAGATAGCATCTCGGCAGTTCGGGCTAGCACCTTGTACGCTCTCGCATCTTTGCCAGATCTCTGGTAGGTTTTCAGGAAACTTCTAATCTTGAAAATTGGTAACAATGGGCCATCGGTTTGGGGTTTTCTGTGGCTCGAGTGAAGAAGAATCTATTCATGGGTTTTGTTAGCGCCAGTTGGCTAATTAACCAATTTCGAAGCTATCTACTCCTCATGTCATTTTACCATCAAATTGACCACCGCCGCCAACTTCTTAAGGTATTAGAATGTAGTTCTGTGTGCATATTTCCTGCCAATGTTTTAATTACTCATCAACAAGCGAAGGAACAGTGAGATGATGAAGATTATTTATTTTTCATTACTGAGAATTTCTTATTACTGTTGTTACTTTTGTTATTATTGTTATTGTTATTATTATATATTATTATTATTAAATAAACTTGTTAAATAAAATAAATCTATAATAATTATAAATTGAAAATATAATTTTAAAACTTTTATTCATTTAATATAAATAATATTATCGAATTTTAAATATCTTTAATTAAAATTATAATAATTTTAATAATTATCGATTTATTAATATTAAAACTTTATTATATATAAGATTTACTTGATGAATGATAGAAAATAAAAAACATGTTTAAGTGAGTCACGATCCTGACAATCTGATTGGTTTAAAATACCCTGATAAATAAATCTAAAAAAAACTTAATATAAGCCTTATAATCTTAAATAAATCTGATTTAAAACTTTTTTCAATTATAATTATTATTATTATTATTATTATTATTATTATTATTATTATTATTATTATTATTATTATTATTATTATTATTATTATTATTATTATTATTATTATTATTATTATTATTATTATTATTATTATTATAAATTGAATAAATAAAGTTAAATGATTTCAATAGAGTTAAAAAAAGTTTTAAGTCAGATTTGTTTAAGGTTATAAGATTTATATCAAACTTTTTGTTAGATTTATTTACCGGGGTATTTACCGGGATATTTTAGATCAATCAAATTATCAAGATCGTAATTTATTTAAATAAATGTCATGAAATCATTTTATAAAATGTTATAAAGTAACAATCAACCTGTCTTTATAAGTTTGGACCTTTTCAAAAAGCAAAACAACTTATATATAAATTTGTATAGTAATCGTTTTATATAGTCTTTTTATTTTTAACAGGTTTAGATATATAATCTAATTCTAATTATATAATGAAGTCTCCAGGAATATAGGCTTTTGTAGATTTCTTAAAGTTTTTAGAAGTATAGGCTTTTAAAGACTTTCGAAATAGATTAATATATAATCAGAATAGTTTTATAATTTAAAAGCTTTATATTTAATTTAGTTATCAATTAGTTTATTTATATTTCAATTGATCTAGTAATATATTTATCTTCGAATAAATAATCAATGATTATTAATCTTAACCTACAACTACCAATTATACGAATCCTGAGGCAGCCGCTGTATCAATCAGATTGTTATAATAAGTTTCTTATTTTCTATAATCTACACCGGGTATATTATAATATATTATATATGTAGTAAGGTTTTGATATCGGTAAACTGATAATAAAATATCAATTAATTAAAAAAATCATTGATTTTAAAGATTTTATTTATATAAAAACTATTAAATAATATTAAAAAATAATAAAAGTTTTGATATCTTTTTGATTATTATTTAAATATAATTATTTATTTATTATATAATTCTTATAAATACAATTTAATTTTTTAATATAAATTAATTTTCTTTTATTATAATTTAAATATAAAATATATAATAAAGTCACTTATAATTATTATTATTATTAAAATTTTTTTTTTTAAATTTGATGTTATTTACAATTTAGTTTTATTTAATATATTTTTAAATGATTAATATTTCCTTCTTAATTCTTAAACTTTGAATCTCCCACTGCAGGTGATCCTCGGCCTGAACCTTCTGCTGTCTTCGATTTGCCTGCATTGATGGATGATGCACCATCCTCCTCATAAAGATGGTGCTCCTCAATGTACTCGATAACTGGAGCGGGTAACAAATATTGCACGCTCATCTCTTTCCTCAAGAAAAGTCTAATCTTTGTGCTACTGATATCGTTTGTTACCAGCTGTTGAATGACGTAAATATTGCGCTTATATTGTTCAAGACTTGCAAGTGCGTCCTCAACATCCGTGCCAGTACGTTCGACGATGAAAGTGCCGTATTGTCCTAAGATATGTTGAAGATCCTCCTCACTCCAAACTCCCGGTATACTCATTGTTTCGATAAGATCAGCTCCGGCTAGTAAGGCAATGCGAACGGGCACTCGAGATCCATCTGGTCGTATAGCACCACCCAGAACTTTGTTTATCTCATGCTCGACATGGTCAAGAACAAGGGCAGTCGGCGTATATTCAGTTTGTAAGGCTTCCCATGGATCCACCATAAGCCAATTTGAAGATTGTACCGCCAACTCGCACATATTTATTCTGCGAACATTAGTCGATGGTGCAGATGCTCGGGAGATTTGGACTTACCGGTGTTCCGAACTCGCCAGGCCGGCTTTCTTGTAAAAATTCGATACAGGTGAAAAATATCCGGCAAGAAGTTCAAATTCCGTGTTAAACTTGCAGTAATCGGCGGCCATCTCCATCATTCGCAAGTGAAGGTAGGTTATAGGCGAAAAGCTTCCACAGGCTACCAATACTAGAGGAGTCCTCTCAGGATCATTTTGAGTGAGTCTTAGACGATTTGTTGGGAATGTATAGCTATCGAGAGTTTGCGCAGGAATAGCCTGCGCAGGAGTATTGGAAGTCATCTTTAGTTGGTAATTCGGAGGTTGTATTTTGCTGTGTCGACGTAAAATGGATTCGCGGAACGAACTCGAAAGGCTAAGTAAGGTGCGCGGTAGTTTTTGAACTTATCTAATCTAATCTAATCTAACCTTTTAAAAAGTTACGGGCATGTGACTGAGCGGATCAAAAAAAGGAACGTGCGAACCATCAAAACAAAATATTTCTTTTTATTAATATAGATTAAAGAGAAATAGAATAATTTGGAACTCAAAACTTGTTTATTTATAAATTAAATACTTGAATAAAATTAGATTTTGTGAACTGATCATCGAACGATGATTTTGAAACTGAATATCGAAATCGAGGCTAAAAGTGCTCGATATTTCAAATGATATTTTTGGGCTGGCCACCGAATAGGCTCGGACTACAATACGATACAACTAGCCCAACTCAACAAGTTTTGCGTATAATCCTTACTACATTAGTGGCCAAGGGCATCGGCACCAACCAGACCAGAATCTTTCCTCAACTTGCAAAAATTCCAGTGTTTCACATAAGCTCGAATGGCGCGTAAAGCCGTAGAAGAGTTAGGTTACCAGGCATGATTGAGGCAAGTAGAAAGCACAGAGTAAGATATGTATTGAAGACCTGCAAAGGCGTCTGAGCAGGCTAAAGTATAGTGTCATCGTTAGATCACCATTAATCATACAATGAGGAATACCTCGCCGCTATCTAATATGACCATATCTCATTTCCCGCCTCTGCCTCTACCCCTTCCCTTCCCACCACCTCTACCACGTCTTCCACCCCTCTTGTTACCTCGTGAATTGCCCTCGTCAAATCTTTCATACAACTTCTCCTCCCCAAATGCACTGTCTCCCATTCTCAGATAGCTGATGATTCCCTGATCATTAACTGCTAGGATAACATTCCTATATCCGTGTCTGATTGTGTGATACATTTTGTTCGGACCCTTCATGTTCTTTCCAGGTGGATCCCAAGGCGAGCTATCGAATAATGATACTACTTCTGGCAATGTAGGTACAAATGTTTCTCTCGCATCCACTACCGCTATGCGGAAATCGGGCGAACCAGGGTTAGTTTTTGCGAATGTAGGAATGCTACTGGGTTTCCAGATATGGAAACAGACGCGAAATGGGTGAGATGGAGGTTGGGAGGATAAATCTGGTGCTGGAGATGGCTTGTAGCGGGGTATTACGGCCATTTGCCGGTAGATAGAATCGTAAGATCTGTATAAACCTGGTTTGACTAATGGACCATATGGAGAATGTGTAATATCCTTTGCGAAAAGGTCGAAAAGCCAGGTAAACATACCCTTTGACTCTCTCGGTGTGGACCCGTGTTTAAAAGTTTTGGTGGAAATGTTTGGATCCCAATCTGGACCTCTCATGACAACATATCCATTTCTTTTCAGATTGGCATAGACATTATATCTTTCCAAACTAATCTTTCCTCTTTCACCATCCAAACCAATAAGCATAGCATATGCAGCTTGTAAACTCATTGGTGCACCCTCGTCATCATTTTCTCCATCCACAATTTTTTCACTTTCTCCGTCCTCAACTCCATTGTAAGAAGATTTATTGGGCCACCATAAATCCAAATTACCCCGCTCAACCAAATATAATGCCTCCTCCGGCAACAACCACAAACTACTCTTGTGTTTCCCTTCATTTGCCCTCCCAATTGTCCTGAAATGTGGTCCTCTTGGTCCCTCCACCACCACAACGTGATCTGCCTCTAGACCTTTCCTCCACTCCTCTCCTACCAGTTCATCTCTCTCCAGTCCTTCTCCCACACCTTCCCCGTAGTAAAAAGCTCTTACATGTGCTTTTGGTAGATGAAATCTTGTATAATCCAATGCATCATGCATTGCTTGCCTCGATGCAGCTAATACACCATCTTGTTGTTTTGTACCGTGAGGTTCAAAATCTTTCTCTCCACGTTTAGGAAGTGAACCTGTCTTTGAATTGAGGGATGCAAGAAGGCGGAAATCTTGGGTCTCGTCGCCTTCTTCGTTGTCATCATTTATTTGGCTGTGAAGTGAATTTATGGGCACATCCTCATCCATATCTGCCAATTTGTAGAATCAGATTCTTCTTGCTGTGGTTTGCAATACGAAGTGCTGGTGAAATGATATCGTCGTAGGTAAATTTTATTTTCAGCCTTGCAGAAAGGGCTTGATCAATTCCGCCGTTAGTGGTCTATGCACAAAGAGGCTACAGATATCGAATAAACTACAAATGCATACCAAAAATCAACCTTTTTAAAATTGAATTAAAATTTCGATTTATGATATTTTTTATTGAAATTTGAAAACAAGAATAATTAATTATTAAAAAATGATATTTTGAAAACTAATCTAAAAGTGAAATGATTTTAGAAGTAAAAAATATAATCTTATTTTTGTTTATTATATTTAAAAAAAATAAAAAAATATTAACTTATAAACTTTTCAATTTTGATATTAATAATGAGGTTTTTAAAATATAAAACAGTTTTATACTTTTTATTTTATATTTCAAATTTGAGATATTTTTCTTAAAGATTTGAATTTTAATAAACTTTTAAAAATATTGATTTTTGATATGATTTTGTAGTTTATTTATAGACCGGATCGTACAGTCCGTGCACCTATTGGTGGGGTTTTTGAATTGATTCAATTCTGTGAGCTTTATAAATCAAATAAAAACTTTGATAATCATCAACCAGTAACTGAGGTGGTTTGGCCGAGTGGTTAAGGCGTTGTGTTTAGGTCCTTCGAAAGAAGATCCGAATCCCGCAATTCTAACGAGCGTGTAAGTTATTTCTACTCCAAAATTAATTGTACAAATCGTCTAATAAATTGTCTTCTAGGGGTTCGAATCCCACAGCCATCAACAGTATAATATATTTTTGTCTCTTTTGTCTGTCTTAGTACATAAATTGAGCGAGGTAAACTTATTTTTAATATTGAAAACTAAAAAAATCTCATTTAAAAATAATAATAATAATAATTATTATTATTTTAAATTGAAAAAGATAAATTAAATGAATAAAATTCAATGATTTCAATAGAATTGAAAAAGTTCCAAGTTAGATTTATCTAAGATTATAAAAGTTATATTAAGGTTTTTATTAGATTATTTACCGGGGTATTTTAGATCAATCAGATTATCAAGATTGTAATTTATTTAAATAAGTTTCTCATTTTTTATAATTTACTTTAGATAAATTATAGTATATTATATATATAATAAAATTTTAATATCAATAAATCAACAATTATTCAATCGAATTATATAAAATTTATACAGATTTTAAAATATATATAAATGAATAATAATATCAAATTTTATAAAATTTTATTAAAGATTCAAAAAATTATTATATTTTTAATTTTGTTTATATATTTTTTTAAAATCTCGCCGAGTATAGATATATAATATTTATATATTTTAAACAAATTAAGATATATTATAAAAGTGATAGGTCGAGATATATACATCCTGATAATATATTGTAAAGAGGGAATTGAAAGAGAAAATTAAATTAGATTATATTATAATATATTACTTATAAAGAAAATAGATTTCGTAATGATTTTAAGATTGATACTATATAGATTCAATGTTATAAAATCATTTTATAGAATGTTACAAAGTAATAATCAATCTGTCTTTATGAATTTGAATCTTTTCAAAAAGCAAAACAATTTGTATACAAATTTGTATAACAATTACTTTATATAATCTCTTTATTTTCAATAAGTTCAGATATATAATCTGATCTTAATTATATAATAAAGTCTTCAAAAGTGTAGGTTCTTATAGATTCCTTAAAGTTTTCAAAAGTGTAGACTTTTGAAAGCTTTCGAAATAGATTAGTATATAATCAGAATAGTTTTATAATTTAGGAGTTTTGTATTCAATTTAATTATCAATTAGTTTATTTATATTCCAATTGATCTAATAATATATTTATCTTCGAATGAATAACCAATGATTATTAGCTTTAATCTACAATTACCAATCATATAAATCCTGAGACAGTCGCTGTATCAATCAGATCGTTATATTCAAATGTATATATATAAAAGGTTGATTATTCTGAAAAGAAAAAACAAAAGCTCTTTTTTTATATCTAACTACAAAAGGGTATATAATTGACTTATTAAAAACCTTTATATATTTGACTTATAATTCCAACTTTCTTACAATACTTTAATATAATCTCAAAGATAATAAAGAATTTGAGAGTAATTATTTTAAAGATACTATTAAACTAGATTAAGTATTTTCTTTTATTTAATTGAGTAAATTAAAAGATAATGAGATGAAATAATATAATGAAAAAATAATTCAAAAAATTAAAAATTAAAGATGAGATTATGATCATTGTTATATTCAAAATAATAATATATTAGACATTTCGACGACGCATCATTTAATATGATCAAGAAGGTATCAAACATTTTTATTTCACTGCTTGGAATTTGTACAATCCCTAAGCTTCCAAAAAGCGGGAGTTCCTGACAGATACTGCATCTCTTGATTCAATCACCATAATTAATGACGGGAACAAACTCCTGAAACCAGATCCAAGACCGGGTCAAACCATTCAAACTACAGCTGGAAGTAAATCAAAGACCGCTTCATTATCATTAATAAGTTGTATAAAAGAGAGTACTAAGGTTAATAACTAACACCGATATGCGTTTGATAAGTGATATTTTAAATATTTAATAGATACTATAAAAAGATGATATATAAAAATATATTATTCGTCAATTTCTTTATAATATATTATTTCCAAATTCTAATCTTTTAATATCTTATAATATATATAAAAACAACAATATAAATAAAGTAAAAGAAATCAACATCTTCCTATAAACAATCTTAATAATAACCAACACCATCCCCAAACCCCAACCCTCATTCCTTCCACTCATACCTATCCAACCCGTCATCCACCTTCTCACCCCAGGTAACCAACCCCCCAAACAAAGTCGCCACCCTCGTCCACGACAAAACCCCCAAAACCCCATGTAAAACCGTAATCCCCCATTCCGTCTGCGGACTAACAATTCCCGGAACCCCAGGCGGAAGTTTCTGTACATTCTCCATAAACGGTCTCATGATCTCCTCATACTTTTTCAATCCTTCTTCCCAATTCCCGTCGCATGCTCCCAATTCTCCTGCGAGATGATATGCTCCTAGGATAGCTGAACTAGTTCCCATTCCGGACAGAGGAGAGGGACAATATCCCGCATCTCCTACTAGAGCGATTTTACCTTTGTAGAATTGAGGGGGATTTATTTGTGCGATTTCTTGCATGTAGTAATCTGAAGCTTTATCCATTTCATCTAGAACTCTCTCGATTTCCCATCCCATACCACTCATTTCTTCTCTCCACGCACGTTTTTGTTCCTCGGGTGTCATTTTCAGATAATTGACTAATTTGCAGGTTTTGTTTGGGTCGGTGATACTGAGATATATTCTTGTAGTTGTACCATGGTGAATATTATCCGGACGCATTAATACCATACGACCACGACTGGCGTTATACCATTTCCCCCATCCATCGTCTTGGGATTGCTTAGGCATGGTAAAGTATGTTGCATATTGATTCAGTGATTTCATACCGTCATTTGGGAGGGGAATAGCAAGACGTCTAGTTTTTGAACGTAATCCATCGGCTCCGACGACCAAATCAAACATTCTCTGTTTTCCTTTTGCAAAAGTAACAAGAACAGCTTCATCCATCTCTTCAAGCCCAGTAATATAATCATCCCAAATATACTCACATGTCTCCTTGGTACTTTCATAAAAGACCTCTGAAAGATCCCCTCGTAATATCTCAATATCACTCGTAAACGAATTCCCATTTGGATCCATGGGAAAGGAGGCTTTAGGGTAACCAGTCTTGTCTACAAATTGTAGACCTAGTTCGTGGGTTACCTTTGAGCGAATGGCAGAATCGAGTCCCATCCGAGCTACAACACCGCGGGCAGGACCTCGAATGTCAATTCCTTGGCCGGCAGAACGTAAGAAGGGTGATCGTTCGATGATTGTGGTTCCTATGGAGGCGCGATGGAGCCAGTAGGCTAGGGCAGGACCGGCGATACTGGAGCCCGAGATTAGAATATGAGGTTTTCGGGTTGAGGTGGAGGTTTTGCTGAACATTTTGGAGGGATTGAAAGAATTCGTGGTGCGAGTGAAGGGAGGGAACGGCGGGGGTTGATTCGTGGATAGTGGAAACCTGGGTTTGATCGATTTGAGAGTTGAGTGTATGGAACGATATGATTGATAGTCAATGGTTTTTACAAACTCCAATGATTGAGCCTTATAAATTCGCCACCAACCAGTATATCAATGGTCAACAAAAAGGTAAATCTCGACTACGTTGTACTGATGTATGGACGGCAAGTTTTGTTACACGTATGAAAATGGTGATATCATAGACTCAGCGGAAATCTGATAGATCAATTTAGAAACGAGAGTAGCTAAAGTAAAGTATGTAGAAACTTGAAATAATGTGTGAAACAAAACTAAGGAAGGGGACTTCGCGAATGATATATAAACAGCTCTACAGAAGGAGCAGGGCCACAAAAGCTTTATATCCGAACCGACTACTGTAGAACTTGGAATATCTGGTTAGACTTTCCTGCACAGCAACGATCCATTCCATTGGGATCGAAAACAACGAGACAATCTACTATAATTATCTCGATGAGAAACTATTCTTCTCAAGCAGTATTGCTGCATGCCAATGTATGAGGCGGGTGGTACC
Organism: Sclerotinia trifoliorum; assembly: GCA_905066765.1. Lineage (NCBI taxonomy): Eukaryota > Fungi > Ascomycota > Leotiomycetes > Helotiales > Sclerotiniaceae > Sclerotinia > Sclerotinia trifoliorum. The sequence goes on from CAJHIA010000033.1 coordinate 1,674,643, forward strand.
CTAGCCTCGGTGAATACCATCGGCCGAGAAGGACGATTTAAAGTCCGTTTAATCCGAATAGATAAAAAATATCCAGACCGACAGAAAGGCTAATATATTAATCCCTCCTCTATGTTTCACTTAATAAAGAGCTGACTTGTTTACTCAACATTCTAATTGGTTTCGGGATATATACACCATTAAAGTGTCGTCGGAAGGTAGGGTTTACCGGAGTTAAGTTACCTAATAATAACGGGGACTTCATGAGGGGGGCTGCAGGGAAGAGAGTGATGAGTGGTTTATACAATAGCTAACGAGGCGAGATACTATATTAACTCATACAACACTAAGCCTATTTCGAAAAATGATCGCCCGTGGGTTAGGGTTCGGAATCTTCAAGTTCCGATGCTTTTTCAATCTCTTTTTTATTATTACAACTTTTAAAATTATTATATTATCAATATAACAATCTGATCGAGACAGCGGCTGCCTCGAGGTTTTATATAATTAATAATTGTAAATTAATATTAATAATCATTGATTATTTATTCAAAGATGAATATATTACTAAATCAATTGGAATATAAATAAACTAATTAATAATTAAATATTACGATTCATGGTTTTGATTATAATAGTATTATTGATGTTAGTGATTTATATATCGATTATAAAAAGAATATGATTTAATCATTGTTTTCGAGGATTCTAATTATCTAAATCTAAGATCCTAGGATTTCTAAAATAAATATTCTAAGTAATTATAATAGAATAAAATAAATATTCTATCTAATTAATTATAATAAAACTATTAATTTAAAGATTATTATATTCTAAAACTATAATTTCTAAAAAAAAAGCTTCTGGAATAAATATTCTAGGAAAAGAAAGGCTTTAGGATATAAAAAACTTCAGAATCAATTATATAATATATTAGTTTTATTAACTAGTTAGTAAAGCTAGTATTATAAAAATATTAATTATATTAATATAACGATCTGGTTGAGGCAGCGGCTGCCTCAGGAATTCGTCTGGTTGGTAGTTGTAGGTTAAGGCTAATAATTATTGATTATTCATTCGAAGGTGAATATATTACTAGATCAATTGGAATGTAGGTAAACTAATTGATAATTAAGTTGAGTATAAAGCTTTTAAACTATGAAATTATTTTGATTATATATTAATGAATATAAAAAAGCTTTGTGAAGCTTTAAAACTTCAAAAAGCTTTTGGAGCTTTAAAAGCTTTCGAAGTTCCTAGAACTTTTTATTATATAATTAAAATCAGATTATATATCCGAGTTTGCTAAAAGTGGGGAGATTATATAAGGTGATTATTATACAAATTTATATACAAATTGCTTTACTTTTCGATAAGGTTTAAGCTTATATAAATACATTGATTGTTATCCCTTAATATATCCTTATTTAAATTGTAAATCGTAATATTATCTTTTTTTTAATTAAATATTATTCTAATCGTTTATAACCCTTCAGATTTCATTTAATAATTAGTATTTTTTTTTCTCTTATATTTTATTTATTTTTCTTTTTTTGTTATAAATAATTTTGATTTCTTTAATAGTTTAATTTGAAGAAAGAAAAAGGAATATATATATTTAATTATAATTATCGATTTTATTAATATTGAAATGATTCTTTGTTTTTATTATTGATAAAAGAATCATTGTTGTATTAAGAATTTCTTTAATAAATATTATTTATATTATTTGGAATGTATATGAAATTCTGTTTTATATGATATTGAGTTTTGTTTGAAAGATAATTGGAATTGTGAAATTCCTTGAAAATATAATTGAGAGAGTTTTGATTGATAAATTGATAAATTGGATATTGAAATCGTTAAATCTTCTATTAAAATTATTTGTTTTATTAAATAGAAGATATAATTCAAAGAACAATATAATAAGATATTATATTATAGATTCAAATACCTTGATAAACTTGATACTTTTAAAGAAAAGAAATGAAAAGAAAAGAATAAAGAAATTTCTACAATTCTTTTGTTATCTTTTGATCGATTTGATCAATTTGATTAATTTGATTGATTTGATCAATTTGATTAATTTGATGAATTTGATCAATTTAGTTAATTAATTCCTAATCAATTTGATCAATTACTAATTGATTTTATTAATTTCAACGAAATTCTTATAAACGAATTCGATTCTTTTGATTTCTTTTTATAGAAAACGATAAATTCTTCTTTCTTTTGAATAAATCCAGATTCTATTGATGAAATTTTTGAAATCTTTTTAGATATTTAATTTCTTTCTTGAATTCCTATATATTTTCGGAATTAAAGTAATCTTTTTATTTCATCAAATATTTGATTTTGTTTTTAATATATTTATAATTTAGTATTTTCTTTATTTTGTATTCAATATTTTGGTTTGTAGATATGATTTCTATTTTAGAAGTTTTAAATACTTCTAAAAATATTAATTCGAATAAGGATATATAGAATATTAGATATATATTTATACTTTTTGATAATATTAATTTATAATTCAAAAATCCTTTAACTTTCTTGATTTTGAATAATTCGAGTTTTTTGTAATCCAATTTTGTATTAGGTTTTTTTGTTTTAATATTTTTTCGAAGTAAATAGATTTTATCTTTCTTTTTTAATATTGATTTCTAATTATATTTCCGATTATAATAATATACATTTCTTTCAGTAACGAATTTCAACTTTGTTATTATTTCTTTATAAACTTTTTTGAATCTTTTTATTTGTATTATTACAAATTGATTCTTTACTTTTATAATCTCTAATTTATAATATACAATCAATTTGTATTTATAATTAGTATAATTTGGAATAATTTATATTATTTTCGATACTGAATTATTATATACAAATTATATTAAAAATAAAAGTTCTATTTAATTATTTTGTTGATAATTTATATAATATCGAAAATAAGCTTCAATAATTTGATTCATTTTCTTATTTTCTTTATTGATTTATAAATAGAATATAATAAATATTTTTCTCTTTTTTCTTAATAATATTATTAAAACAATTCAAAATTTCGATATAAAAAGTTTATCTTTATCAAAGAATATTTCCTTTGATAATTTATATATTATAACAATCTCTTTCAAAAATATTAAGATTAATATTTCTGTAATTAATATTATTTAATATAATATAAATATTAAATACTTCGTTAATCTATTCATTATAATAAAGAAATAATCATATATTACTTTTATTATTAGATCTTTAGATTTTGATAATGAATTTATAAAATCTTATAATATTGATTTCTATAATATAAATAATATTTCAATAATATTCATCTATTTATAAAGAGTATAACAAAAAGCTTTATTCTTAATACAAATATTATATTCAATGATTATTTTATTAACTATATTCTGGAATTCTAGATTTCAATATTGCTTTTTGATTTTTAAATATATTCTTTACATTTCTTGATATTTATAAACTAACAATATATATTGTTCTGTAATATACTCAAAAATAATACTATTTGATAATCATATTTTGTTTTTTATTCGAAATAATCCTTTAACAATTATTAATGATTCTGATTATTTGATATCTTTTTTATTTTATTATACTTTCATAAATTTATCTTTTCAAATCTTTATTGATTTATTTTCTATAATAGCAATTTCTGTTAGATTAAAAATAAAATCTTTATTTGATAAAGATTTTAAAATTGTTATTTCCTGATAAGTTTTATTATTTTTATAATCTGATAATTTATTTAAAACATCTACTTTTATATTGTCTTTTCCCTTGATATATTTGATTATCAGATCAAATCCTATCAGTTCTTCAATTTATCTAATCAATTTATAATTATCTAAAATTTTAATAATAATAAAGATTCAAAGATTTATATAATTAATATAAATAATTATTGGGAATTTAGCTTTTTAAAAGTAGATCCTTTAATATTTTAATGTTTTTATAATAATTATAAATTCCTTTTTATAAATATTATAATTTTGTTTTATTTTATCTATTTTGTTTAAATAATAAATAATAAAATATAATTTTCTATTATTATCTTTTTACAAATGGATTTTTATTATATAAATATCAAAAATATTTATTTCGATAATACTTTCTCAATCATTATAATAATTATAGAAAATGGATTCCTTTATAAATTTGTTCTTGATTTCCTAGAAAACTTATTTCATTTTTTTATTCTATATAAAAATTATTCTTTTTTTGATTATTTCGATAAAAGATTCCATTATTTTCGAGAAATCTTTTATAAATATTCAATAGAAATTGACAAATTCTAGTATAAATTGTATATCCTTGATATTTCTAGTATAACGATTTGATTGAGGCAGCGGCTGCCTCAGGGTTTCGTCTGATTGGTAGTTGTGGGTTAAAACTAATAATTATTAGTTATTCATTCGAAAATGAATATGTTATTAGATCAATTGGAATATAGTGTGAGAAAGTTGGAATTATAGACCAAATACATAAAGGTTTTAGCTAGTCAATCACATGACCTTTTGTAGTTAGATATAAAAGAAGAGTCTTTTATTTTTTCTTTTTACAATAATTAATCTTCTATATATATATATTTGAACCTATATAACATCAATCTCAAAACTATTATAAATCCTGTTTTATTTATAAATAATATATTATAATGTAATCTAATTCAGCTTTCTTTTCTAATTCTCTTTTTATAATGTATTATCGAGATGTATATATTTCGATCTATCATTTTTACAATGGTGATCTATATAGGGATATCGAGTTATATTGTTTACAAAATATACAAAACCAATTTGTAAGGATATTATATTGAAAAAGAAAGTAGAATTAATTGTTTGTTAATAAAGGGATGGAATAGATTTTGAAAAGATGAATTTTTCAAAAGTAGAAATATCAAGTAAAGGATAAGGGAGATTTGGATTCCTAATTATTTTTATTCTTATTAATTCATTATATTATGGATAAGTGATTTATTATCGATCTATTTATCTATACTTTATATAAAAAATTTGTATTAATAAAGTTTTGTTTAAAGATTAGATTTTAATAGTTTATAAAAATAAAAAAGATTTGATTTTGAAATAAGCTTAACAAAATATAATTAATTAGATTAAAGGATTTTATATATCTTATAATTGAACGAAGTATTTCGTTATTTATTTATAAGATAATATTTAGAAAAACTGGATTATAATATACAGAATTGTTATTTCTAGTATTAGTATTTAAAAATTTGAGATATATTTTAAAAAACTCTTAAATGAAAGATTTAGATTCTGTATAATCCTTTTATAAGAAAGGATATCTTTGAAAGAATTATTTAAAAACTTTTTTATTTTTTCTGAATCTTACAAAAAGAAAAATATAAGTAACAGAAATTATCGAAAATCTAAGATTGATTTAGATTCAGATATATTTGATATATATTCTTTGATTCAATAACTATATAAATCAAATCTATTATTATCCAAAATTCGTTATCATTTTGTTATCATAGAAAACCCTAATTAATCTAAAATTCGTTTAGAAGATACTTTTCAAAAGTTTTCGAAGGTATTTATTTTTTACAATTTCAATAAGGAATTCTTTATTGATTTAAAAAAAGATTATATTAGAAAAGATAGAGATGATCTTAGGAAAAGGAAAACCAAGAAAATCAAGAACAATAATGATATGGATTAATCAATAAAAGTTTATATATTAGATCGAAGTATTATGAATTATGTATATATATATCTTGTTATACTTTATATAGGAAGCTTCAATGCTTTTATCTTCGATGGAAACGATATCTTTAATTTTTTTATAATATAAGAGGTTTTACAAATTAATTGTGATATATCTAATAACAAAATACAAATTTGTCTTTTTTAGTATTGTAATAAAATTATTTTGATTCAAATAAAGTTTATATCGAAGTACAATTTTATTAGTTATAATTAGAAAAAGGAATTCTGTTTAACTTTCTTTTGTTGTTTTTACAATTTTGATATTCAATAAATTATTAATATTTGCGATTTTTTGGATCAGTTTGTTGATATTCAATAATCCAAATATGAAACATCTTATAATATAAATCCAATCTTGATTAAAGATTATATTATTAAATTTGCTCTTTTTGTAAATCAATTTATTGAAAACAGAATGATTATCGAATTTGAAGTAGGAAGACTTTTCTTATATAATCTATATATATAAGTTAACAAAAAGGTTGTTAAAAGTTTTAAAGTTGATTTTGATAATTTTATTATTATAAATTATAAGAAAATAATAAATAAAATCTTCAAATAATATATATCGAAAGATTCTATTGTTAGAATTTACAAAAAATCTAGATAATATCAAATTACAATTACATTTGTTGTAAAAGAATATATAAAAATATTATTTTCTAAAGAAATTATTTCAAATTTCGATATCTAAAAAAGGATTAAAAATAAATCAGTAAATAAAATAATAAAACTTTTAGATAAATTAAATATAAATCATTTATAAATTCGAATTAAAAGTATTAGAAATATAAGAAACATTTATATTCCCTTTCAATAATAAATACTTCAAAAAAAAAGGAATATTAAATATAATAAATTCTTGATTCAGAAAAACTATAATTCTATTTATATAAATATAAATATTATCAATAAAAAAGATTAATATTGTTTTTATTGTTTTGAATAAACTTTTTATAACAATAATTATAATATTAAACAAAACTGTTTTGTTATATATAAAGATATTTAGAATAAATTGTATTATTATAATAATTATAAAATCTTCAAATTTGGATCAAAAAGAAGTTTTAATATATCTTCGATCTTTAAAGACAAATTTCATTCTGAAAGATAATAAATTATAATATAATCTAGAATATATAACAATATTGAGTTTCGATAGAATAATATAGGATCATCAAGTAATCAAGGATCTTCGAAGATTAATGTTTCGAGTATTGATATTATCAAAAATATATTTATCAATAATTTTATATATAAAAAAAAACAATTAATTAATATTAATATAATCTTTCAATCAAAAGAAATAATTAAATTATATAACTGATTTTTTAAATAAACAAAAACAGTAGAATGAAATGAAATTGAAAAATCATTAAAATCTATTATTTTTGTATTACAAATTCTACAAAAATCGATATTATTAATTGAAAAAGCAAAATTGGAAAAGAATTTCTAAAAACAAGATAACGAAATAGATATTGAAGAAAACTTTAGAGATAAAAATGAAAAAGGGAAAGAATTGTTCGAATCGGATAAAGAAGGGATTATAAAAGAAATCCGATTTTTTTGTAATAAAACTTCAAGAATCAAAAAATAATTATTCATTTCGATATATGTTACAAAAACGATAATGGATTTGTTAGAATATATTGTTTATATCGAAATCTTTATGTTTATTGATAATTTATATATTTATTGTTTAGAATTAGTTAAAGAAATAATTAAACGAGTTTCTATTGGAGAATATAAAAAGCAAAGAGAAGTTAAAAAAAAGATAATCAATTTTATAAAACAAATATTATTGGTGTTTATTAACTTCAATATAAATAATATAGATATGATTTTTATTAAATAAGTTTCTATTGTTATAGTTAATATTAATAATTTGATAGACAAGTTAAGTTTTTATTCAAAGGAAATATATAATATATTGATAATCATTGTTTCATTTACTAAAAGAAAGATTAAAATCATTAGTATTATTGATTCTGGATTGATAATCAATATAATAAGTTTGGAAATTGTAAAAGATCTAGGCTTTATAATATAAAAATATAATATTATAATAATAATTTCAGATAAAAATGTTATTATTCTATATAATTTGATTGAAAATGTCGAAATCAATTTCGATAAAATCAAGAACATTGTCGATATATTTATACTGAATAATGCTAAGGATTTGTTATTATTTGATATACTTTATCTCTTTGTAAAAAAAATTAATTTTGAATATAAAGGAAATGAATAAATCATTTGGATTATTGATAATGATAATATTAATAAAACAAATTATTGGACAATAAAACCTAAACGATTAATTGATATCAAAAAAACTAGAATTATAAATTAAAGAAAAGATTAGGAAATATAATGTTTAAGAATTGTATCAATAACCTTTCAAAGAATTTAAATATTTGTTGAGATTCTAAGGCTTTTAAGAAGTATATTCAAATCAATTTTCAAGAACTCCTAAATTATTATTCAAAATTTGGAACAGATTTAAAATTTAAAGAATTGATTGAAAGTATTATCAGATTTAATTTTGATTTCAATTCAAAAGACATCTTTAATAATATAAACAATTCTGAAATAGAAACTTTCTAAAAGTACTTCGATTTTAGCAATATTTATATAGATTTAGAAATACTTAAAATCAAAGATAATGTTTATAATAAATCAATATCTATCAATTCGATAATATATATTTCTATCAATAAAATCTACAAGAAAAAAGATAACAAAATGAAATTATCAAATGAAATTAAATATATCAATAAAGGAATCCTAAAAGATAATCTAAATTGGTTTGAAAATAAATATATTAAAGATCTTATATATTTGTTGTTAAAATTATTCTCAAAATATCTAATATTATATTTCGATTCTCGATTTAAAGGTTTCTATTTGATATTTGAAAAATTGAAACAATTGAATATAAAAGATATCTTTTTAATTTGAAAAAAAGAATTTTTTATTATATTCTTAATAAATTGAGAAGTTATATTGATATTCGATTGATTTAAAATCGAATCAATTAAATTATCTATTGTTTTCTTATAAATTATCAAAATAATTCTATATAAAATCTAATAAGTAATTGGATTTGTTTTGTTTAGAACATTTTTATTAATTGTAATTGATATAATAAAAGAACAAATCAAACGAAATATATTTGAAAAAAAAGATAGATTTTATTATAATCTATAATATTTAATCAAGAAAAGTGAGACTGAAAAATATCGAATTATTATAATTATAATAAAGGCAAATAATATAATCTTATAAGATACAAATATATCTTCAAATTTAAAGAAGTTTATAAAATAATTAATTGATTATCAATTAATCTTTATAATCGATTTTTTTTTTGATTATAATCAAATATTTTTGAATACAAAGAATAAAGATATCATTATTATTATAATTTTATTAGAATTAATAAGATTTACAATTCTCCCTTAAGAAATCATTAATTCTATAATTCAATTCGTTAAGATAATCTCAAGAATATTATAAAATATAATATCTGATATTGCTATACTTTATTTAAACAATATTGAAATAAAAAATCCCAAAACTTATTACAATAAAAAAGAAATCGAATCAGGATTATAAAAGTTTATTATTGAATATCTAAAGAATCTTGATATTATAATAGAATATATCGAATATATTAATTGTATTATTGGAATCAAATTTAAATGGTATTATAATAAAATCCGAATCGTAAAGTATCTTATAGATTCAAAAAAAAGGAGTTTTAATACTATCAAAATAATCAAGATAATCGAATAACTTTTTTGCTCAAACGATTATAAAGTCAGAATGTTTTTGGGAATGTATATTTTCTATTGTTTTTGAATAGAAAATTTTATAGAAATTATAGCTTTTTTGTATATATTATTAAAAAAAAAGATTGAATTCCTTTAAACAACAATTTATAATATTATAATGATTTTATTTAAAGATAAATTTATTATTATCTTAATATTATTATTTATAAACTATTTACCGAAAATAGGAAAAGTAATACTTATAGTAGATATAAGTTTGATAAAATAAGAAACTGTTTTTGGACAAGAATATACAAACAAATCCTATACTATTACAAGGTATAAGAATAATCTTTGAAATCATATTAAATAAAATTATAATATAATTAAAAGAAAATATAAAGGAATTTTTAAAGTTTTATAAAAATACAAAAAAGATCTTTATAAAATCTATTTCTTATTAGAAATTAATACAAATATTTTTGTAATTCAATTAAACAAAGCTATTATCGATCTTCTTGAAATATTAGTAATAAAATGGATTGTTTGAATCAGACTTTTCGATTTTGAAGTTAAATATATTCTTAGGAATAAGAATATTATAATTGATATATTATTATGATACTCTCAAACTATTTTTAATGATATTGATAAAGAATATAAAAAGGATATAGATAATTTAATTATAATCGATTTGAATTCTTTAAGTATAGAATTAGTTGTATAAATAAATATTTCCCAAATTTTAATTCTATCTTAAATTTTGGAAAATAGAAATACAAAGATATAGGATTATACTCGATATATTATTATATTATAACAACTTAAAGGTTTAAATATAAAAGATTGATAAACCTTCAAAAAAGAGATATTAAATTTCTGTATCAAAAATCGTTGTTTATTCAGAATCTATAAAGATAGTTTATCTTTTGTTTATATAATTGTTGATAATGATTTAAAAGAAAAAACAAAAGTTATAGTTTGGATATACAAAAAGCTTAATTATAAAGATCTCGAATCTTTATACAATAAATTACAGAATAATTATTAATAGGATGATATATACAAAGATATAAAAAACTAGATAATATTCTATTCAATCTATCAATTCCGATTGTTCAAATAAATAAACGAATTAATGATTGTTATTTAATCTTTAGAAATTTAATACAAAGTTAGTATGGATATTATAAAGATATCAGATGATTATAGATTCAAATGTATTGTAGTTCTATAAAAAGATTTGAATAATTAAATAGAAATTAAAGTATTACAAAATACTATTTCAGAGATAATTGTTAAATTCTTATATGAAATTGTTTGTAGATATAATCTTTTCAGGGAGATCATTGTAGATAATAAGTTTAAGAATAAAAGTGTTATATTTGTTTATTACAAAAAGTATAGAATCGATAAAATCCGAATATCAGTTTATTATTTTCAAACGAATAATATGGTAGAAAAAGATCATTATTCGATTGTCGAAGTCCTTTTCTGTTTTTCAAAAGGAAACCGTAGATGATCAGAATAATTAAAGATTGTGTTATTTGTTGATTATATTTCAATATACAAATTGACAAACAAAACATTGTTTGAATTAATCTACAAATGTAAGATTGTATTACTTTTAGAAATTATATATATCATTTGAAGAATTCTTGATTGAGGAAATATATATATTCGAAAAGATTTGCTAATTATAAAGGTATAATAATTAAAAATGTTTGATGATAATATCGAAGAAGTAATTCTGTATAAATAATATTATAAAAAAGATGAAAAACTTTGGTACGATTTAGATTATAAAATTCTAAATAAGAATATACTTATTAAGGATATCATTTTATATTATAATCCTTAGTCAAAAATCGATATATTACGAAACAAGAAATTAACTTTCAAATGATATAGATTTTATAGGATTATTAAAAAATTATTTAGATTATCTATTTATATATTCGAAGAAATAGATAATATTTTATTTAATGGAATCTATATAAATATTTATTTGAAAAAGTATATCTTATATTCTAATCTTTTTATTGATAATAATTCAAAGAATCTTTGTAAATAAATAAATCAATAAAGTCAAATTTCAAGATATCTATATTCCTTTAAATAAATATCGATTATTAATCAAGGATTGTTTATTATATAATTACAAATCGATCGAGATCTTGAAATACAAAATAATATATAAGATATCGAAAAGAAACTTTTATTATATATTTCTATTCGTCGATTAAGGAATACAACTAATATTTTATTTTAAATTTTAAGAAAAAAAAGAGTATTCATATATTTTCAGAAAAATTATAATAATCCCTCCAAATTCCTTTTTGAACAATTACAAAAACAATTTTTAAACAATACTTCAATATTTCAATTTCCTTTTTATAAATCTACCTTTTTCTTTATATTTTGAATTTTATTCATTTCTTTTTTATTATAATCATCTTTCTTTAAAAAACAATATATTCTTCTAAACAAATCTATTTGAAAATTTTATAATAATTGAAAAACAAAATAAAGAAATAATTTTTTATCTGAAAACCTTTATAATAATTTCCTTTTATTACAAAGAAAAATCCTTTATTAATATTATATAAATTATTATATTCTATAATTCTTTTCAATCTATAAATCAATATAATACTTTCAAACAATAATTCAATATTGTTTTGAAATTAATAAAAGATATTAAAGATTTTGTAAAAGAAATACAAAATAAAATCAAAAAAGCAAAACTTTATAAAACTATAAACCTTTCCAAAATTATATATTTTATCAAAAACAATAATATTATTCAAATAATCGAACAACATTATAACAAAATCAAAGAAAATCTCAAATATTTAAAGAAAATCTAAACAATTCCTAAAGGAAAAGAATTTATAAAATTATAATCCCAAAACAAAAAGTTAAAAAAAAGTATTATAAAAACTAATATAATCTTTTATATTATACAATTTAATCTTTAAATCTTTGTTAAATTCTTAAATGGATTTATAACTCAAAAGCTTATTAAAAAGAAAGATTACAATTACAAAAAGTATATTTCAATAAAATTCTATAATATATATATCTTCATTGCAAATTTGAATCCAAAAACAAAAAAGGATTAGAAATCTTTATCTTTCGATTTCGAAAAAGATTCAATTCTCAAGAAATATTAATTCATTATTGATAAATTCAGATTTCTGAAAAAATACAAATCTAATAAAACCCCTTTTATTTTATCTCAAAAGTTTATATTTGAAAACTCTAAAAGAATTAACAAAACCAAAATCGAAAAGATTGATAATAAGGAATCGAAAACAGATTCAAATATTAAGAAGAAATCAGAAATTATCGATATTTCTAATTCTTTATAAACTTTTCGTTTTCTTTATAAACAAATTATTATATTAATTTCTGAATTCGTTATTATAAATATTAATAAATAAACAAAACGAAATTATATATTCGATCTTTCAAAAAAAAACCCTTTTCATCTTTTCATTTTAGATAAATTCATTCTCTATCGTCGAAAAATTGATTTCATTTCAAAAACAGTTTCAGATAATAATAATGATATATTTAAAGAACTTTTTAAAACCATTTTAAATTCCTTTTGGGAATTAAAAAATTGTAATTGTGAATCTGACCTTCAATTCGAAGATGAATAGTATATATTAATCGACAAAAATTATATTATTAATCAAATAAAATAAATAGTTGTTATATTTTTTAATAAAAGTATTATTAAAAAAGCTCTTTATATATACTATTTATATATTTTAACCAGATTATTTGATATAAAGATCAAATATATTCCTATTAAAGAATTTCGGAATCAATTAATTATAATAGCCTACAATTGAAACTATATTAATAAGATAAGATTGATTACTCAATTTTATCTTTGATTCTATCCCTATATATAATTAGCTATTGAATAAATTAAACAAATTCAAAGATCTTATTATTTTGATTCAAAACCAAATATATATTCTTCTTATATAATTCCAAAACTCAAAGCTAAACTTATCAAGAAAAAACCTATTCCCGAAGTATTCTTCCAAAAACGAATCTTTATAAAAATTCCTGAATTTGTTCTTTTCTTATAATATAAAGATTTTCCAAATCTTGAAACTAATCTTGAAAATACTTTTATTATTTACAAATAGAACTTTTATAATAAACTTAAAAAAGATCCGTTTTCAAATTATTATTATTTTCTAATCTAGATATTTTTGAGGAATAATATTATTTTATAATAAATTACTATACTTTTATATATTGATAAAAAGTTTTGTTTTATTTTTATTTTTCTTTTTGTTTTTTAATTTCCAGATTATAATCAAAAAACAACTTTGTATTATTCTTTTGTCAATCTTGTAGAACTAATATCCAAATATTGAAATATAAAACCACTTCTAAGAACTATTATCCTGATAGACCTTTCCAAATCTGGTAAAATATTAATTGAAATATATTAAGAATATCAGATATTAATACCAATTAATCCTAATAAGGATTTTTATTTAATCAAAAAGCTTTTTAAGAAGTATTTATTCTTTTATCAACTTTAATATAATTTAGATTAGTTTGTATAAAAAGAAACCTTTCAATAAACAAAAAGAAACAATAAATTTCATTAACAAATATTAATCAAAAAAGACTCCTATATAATTGTTTTACTATTTAATACAATCCTTTGATTTATTAGTATCATCAAAAATTATGATTCGATTATAGTATCAATCATCTATCTTATTGTAGATACTAATGATAATAAGATAGAAAATAATATCTCTCAAGAAAACCTTCTTTAATCGCTTCAAAATCAAATTGTCCCTTTTGTTCTTTAAGAATTCAATGAAAAAGAATTTTATATACTAAAATTATTCTTTTTCGATATAGAAATATTATTTTTTTTAATTTCTATTTTATAAACCTTTTTAGGAAAAATCTTTTGATATTCGAAATCGATAATAAACAAAGTTTATATATTATTCGATTATAAATTCAAAAGTTTTATAGAAATATATATAAAACTTTTTGAATATAGATTCGAAGAAATATAAATGATTTTCGAAATTTTGGAATAGAAAGAAAAATCTTGAAGAATATATTCTTTTTTTATACAAAATCCAATTTATAAACAAAAATAGATTATTTTTAAAATTAAAAATTTGATGATATTTAAATTTATTAATGAGATCTCAAAGGAAGAATAAAAGATTATCAATTTAGAAATCTCTATTTAAGAAAAAAAAACTCCTTTACCTATTCCTCGAAAACCATTTCGGAAAAGAAAAGAATTTGCTTATTATATTAAGTCTGAAATAAAAGATTTCCTCTCAATCCCTGAAATACAATCAGAACGAAAAAGGGCTCTACAATAAGAAAAGCTTATTATTGATCTTTTTAATATATAAAAACTATTTCTTCCTTTTGTTCAAAAACAACAAAATCCAACTTTTTTTGTATCATCTTCAAAATCGAAAAAAAAACCATTCTTATCTTTTCGAGCCTTCAAATATCTTTATTCAGAATCTGATAAACCTCTTCTTTTCTTGGATATATCTTCAAAACTAAAACCTAAATACTCAAAAACTAACAAAAGTATTAATAAAAACAAAACTTCTATTGAACTATCTATTAAAGAATGAAGGATTATCTTCAAATTCAATAAATCTCTTTTTTATTATTCAATTTTTATATCCATTCTAAAAAGCTATTAATAACAATATTTTATATATTCTATATTCTAATCAATTATTTTCTTTGATAAACAAAAAGAGATATATATATCTTAAAAAGAAAAAGTATAAGAAAGTTAAAATTATAAATCAAATATATAAAGGTTTTAATTAATCAATTATATAACCTTTTATAATTAAATATAAAAAAAAAACCTTTTGCTTTTTCTTTTCATAATAATCAATCTTCTATATATATACATTTGAATCTATATAATATCAACCCCAAAATCATTATAAACCCCATTTTACTTATAAATGATATATTATAATATAATTTAATTCAGTTTTCTTTTCCAATTCCCTTTTTATAATATACTATCAGGATACACATATCTCGACCTACCACTTTTATAATAGATAAATTAATTGATAACTAAATTGAATACAAAACTTCTAAATTATAAAACTATTCTGATTATATACTAATCTCTTTTCTTATATTAACTATACTAACTAAACTAATACAGCTAACATTTCTATAATACTAGCTCTATTAATTGAGCTAACAAAGTTAATATATTATATAATTGATTCTAAAGTCTTTTATATCCCAAAACCTTTCTTTTCCTGAAATACTTATCTCAAGAGTTTTCTTTTTAGAAATTATAACTTTAGGATATAATATCCTCTAAAATAATAGTTCTATTATAATCAATTAAATAAAATACTTATTCTATTCTATTATAATTGTTTAGAATACTTATCCTAGAAATTTTGGAATCTTAGACTTAGATAATCAAAACCCTTAAAAGCAATAATTAAATTATACTCTCTTTGTAATCAATATATAAATCACCGATATCGATAATATTATTATAAAGAAAACCATGAATTGTAATACTTAGATCGTTTTCAATTCTTTATCTTTTTTGTTTTCTTAGAATCTATATTTATTTATTCTAATTGAATAATATATTCTAGGAATATTATCTTTTATACTTTAAATTTATATTTTGATAATTTGAATCTTGAATTCATTTTTCTGAATACTTCGAGTATTTTCAATATATATTCTTTGTATTTCTTTTCTTTTTGAAAGAAAATTAAAATATCATTTAGATAATAGATTACAAATGAATTGAATTTCTTAAGTATTTTGTTATTCTATTGTTAATATATAATTAATATATTAATTAAATTGAATAATATAATTATATATTCTTATAAACTTAATAATAATATAAAGATTATTTTTTATTTGTAATTCTTTTTTATTTATATCAAATTGAAAATATTTCTTTGATTTAATTTTGTATAGATTATAATTTTATTCAATTTATCCCTGAATTCCTAGGCTTTTGGTATTGAATATATATTTTTGATTGTTCCATCGTTTACCCAATAATAGTCTTTACAAAACCGATTATTTGAATCGTTTTTTTTGAATATTAATAATATATTGAATATATAAAAGAACTTGGATTTCTTAATCCATTCTTTCTTTTCAATTTTAATCTTATATTTTTTTTATATTTATATAATATTAAGATTATATAACCTTAACTTTTAATAAAAATATAAATCCTTCTTTAAAATTGATTTTATAATCTCAAAGTTTATATTCTAATAAAGTTCTCAAATCTTATAAATTTTCGAAAAACTTAATAAATCTTTTATATTACATTAGAATTTCTTTTTCATCGATTCTATCAATTAATAAAGAATTTGTTGCTATTATAATATAATATTCAATCTTTTTGAAAATCTGTTCCTTCGGATTATATAATTATTTGTTATTATAATTATAATAATCGAATATTAAAATATCTTTTATTCAATCGATATTTGGATTATATTTCTTAATCTATAAAGTATCAAAAACAATTATATATTTGTTTAATAATATTAAATCTATTTTGATTTATTTGATATATTTATTCAATATAATTATCTTAACAATATTAGTTTTTTTATATACTCAATTATCAATTTTAACTTTTTTTTTAATAATATCAATTAATAAAAATCCTATTTTAATTCTATAAGAATTCTATTTTCTTTAACAAAATTGGGATTTATAAATATATTTATAATTCTGAAATCAATCAAAATATTAATCTATTAATTTTCTAATTAGATTTTTATAATCAATTATTTGATTTCTATAATATCATTAAGTTCTAACAATAATAATTCAATAATTTGTTCTTCAATAAAAAAATTCAGTTATTTATATTGATATTTGTTTTTATTCAATAATTGATAAAATATAATAAATAATAATCTTATTAATTCTATTTGAAAATCTCAACAATAATTATAATTTAATACTTCTTTATTATTCCTATTGATTCTTTATTAAATATAACGAATCCCAATTTATAATAAAATCTTCTATATTTTTCAATTTTAAATCATATTTATTATATTCTTATACTTTATTAAAAAATAAAGAATCTATATTTACAATATATCTCTTAATATTATTTATTCTAATATTTTTTTTAAATATTATATAATAAATATTATTATATATTACTATATAAAATATTAATAAAATAAAATAATTATAAATTTTATATTTCTTAATAAAATCAGATTTCTTCTTTTTATAATAATATTATATTTGTTTTAAATTTAAATAATTAATTAAATATTATAATTCATTTTTCCGAAATAAATAATAAAACTTAATTGTTTATTGATTCTTCTCGAATTTTTTAATTGATTCTTTATTTTCTAATTCAAGATTGTTTGAAAGTTCTTCTTTATAATCGATATTATTTTTAATATTAATTTTAAAGTTTTAATTGTTAATATCCAATTCCTTTAACTATTTAAAATTAGATTGAAATAGATTTTTTTTTAATAATCCTATTTTTTTCGAATTTCCTTTTAAAATCCTTGTTTTTTAAGAATTTTATCTTTTATTTTTAAATTTCATTTGTTTTCTATTTTTTATAATAAATAGTTTCTTTTTTTAAAAACAATCTCAAAATATATATCTGTTTTTTTTATAAATATAATATAAATTATTCTTTTTATATCTTTTTTTTTCATCAATATTTAAATTATTTAATTTTATATAATATTATTCAATATTATCTAATTCTATTAAATCATTCATATTATAATATTTATTTGTTATAATTTATAGTTTTCTTTATAGTAGTATTATTGATATTGATGATTTATATATCGATTATAAAGAGGGTATGATTTAATTATTGTTTTCGAGGGTCTTGATTATCTAAATCTAAGATTTTAGGATTCTTAAAATAAGTATTCTAAATAATTATAGTAGAATAGGATAAATATTCTATTTAATTAATTATAATAAGATTATTATTTTAAAGGATATTATATTCTAAAATTATAGTTCCTAAAAGGAAAGCTTTTGGAACAAATATTTTAGAAAAAGAAAGGCTTTAGGATATAAAAAACCTCAAGATCAATTATATGATATACTAGCTCTGTTAGCCAGCTAGCAGAGCTAGTATTACAGAAATGCTAATTATATTAGTCAGTTAGTATAACTAGTATAAGAAAAGAGATTAGTATATAATCAGAATAGTTTTATAATTTAGAAGTTTTATACTCAACTTAGTTATCAATTAGTTTATTTATATTCCAATTGATCTAATAATATATTCATCTTCGAATAGATAACCAATGATTATTAGCCTTAACCTACAACTACCAATCAGACGAAACCCTGAGGCAGCCGCCGCCTCAACCAGATCGTTACACTATTCTAACAATAAAGTTTTTAGAACTTCTTACTTTCCTAAATGATTTCTTTCTTCTTCATTTATTATTCATAAAATCAATTATCAATAAAAATAAAGGTTTCGATTAATTCGAAAAAGTTAAATAATTTCGAAGCTTTTGTTAACTCATTTTTAATAATATCTTTCAATTCTTTATAGAATTATAATTTTAAATAATCATTATCTTATATAATATATTCAATATATTATTGAAACTTGATAATATAAATTATAACTAATCCGATCTATTTGAATTATTATAATACTCTTTTAATTATATAATCAAGGTTTACTTCCTTGAATGCTTTATCGAATCTTTATTTGAATGATTTATAATTAAAGAAGAAATAATAAGTTTTAGATTTTATACTTTTATTTAATTGATTATTAATAATCTTGATTATTAAATTATTGAAAAATGATTCAATTCAATTGAATATAATTCTATAGAAAAAGAAGATCAATTATAAGATTCTTTATATAAGAATCAAGAAAAATTGTTTATTAAAGGTATAATAAAAATCAATTTGTATAACAAAAGCTTGATACTTATTATAATCTTTATGAAATAGATCAAAGATGGATATCTGAATTGTTTGTTTATATTTTATAATAATAATAACCTGAACAAAGATCTCGATTGAATTGAATAAAAACGATTCGATAGATTACTAATTGAAAACCATTGTATTATATATAGCTTAATCATAATAATACTCAAAATATAACAATTTGATTAAGATAACGATTGTCTTAGGAATTCATTTAATTGGTAATTGTAGATTAAAATTAATAATCATTGATTATCCATTCAAAAATGAATATATTATTAAATCAATTGGAATATAGATAAATTAATTGATAACTAAATTGAATATAAAACTTTTAAATTATAAAACTATTTTGATTATATATTAATAAATATAAAGGAACTTTGTAAAACTTTAAAACTTCAAAAAACTTTTAAAACTTTAAAAACTTTCGAAGCTTTCAAAGTTTCTTATTATATAATTAAAATCAAATTATATATCCGAGCTTATTAAAAATAAAGAAATCATATAAAACAATTATTATATAAATTTATATACAAATCGCTTTGCTTTTTAATAAGGTCTAAGCTTATATAAATATATTGATTATTACTCTTTAATATATCCTTATCTAAATCGTAAATCATAATAATTAACTAGTTAATATAATTAATATAAGAAAAGAGATTAATATATAATCAAAATAGTTTTATAATTTAGAAACTTTATATTCAATTTAATTATCAATTAGTTTATTTATATTCCAATTGATCTAATAATATATTCATTTTCGAATAAATAATTAATAATTAATAATTAATAATTTTAATTTATAATTATTAATCAAATGAATTCTAAAATAATTATTATCTCAATTAGATTGTTATACTTTAAGTATTGTTATAATTAAATTATATATAATATAATAACTTTCAATTAATAATTTATTGAATCTATTACGATTTATAATTAAGATTATAATATATTAAGAGATAATAATCAATCTATTTATATTATAAGAAAGTTGGAATTATAGGTCTAATATATAAAGGTTTTAGTTAGTCAATCATATTGTAAAAGTGGTAGGTCGAGATACGTGCGTCCCGATAGCATGCTGTGAGGAGGGAAGAGAAAGCTGAATTAGATTATATTGTAATACATCACTTATAGGTAAAACAAGGTTCACAATGGTTTTGGGGTTGATATTATATAGGTTCAAATGTATATATATAGAAAATTAATTATTATGAAAAGAAGAGGCAAAAGACTCTTTTTTTATATCTAACTATAAAAGGTCATATGATTGACTAACTAAAACCTTTATGTATTTGGCCTATAATTCCAACTTTCTCACAATATAACCTTTTGTAATTAAATATAAAAGAAGAGTCTTTTGTCTTTTCTTTTTATAACAATTAATCTTCTATATATATATATTTGAATCTATATAATTTCAATTCCAAAATTATTGTAAACTTTGTTTTACTTATAAATGATATATTACAATGTAATCTAATTCAGCTTTCTCTTTTAATTCCTTTTTTATAATATACTATTAAGATATATATATCTCGATCTACCTTTTTCACAATAATGATTTATACAAAGAAATCGAGTTATATCGTTTACAAAATATACAAAACCAATTTATAAGAATATTATATTGAAAAAGAAAATAGAATTAATTGTCTATTAATAAAAGAATAAAATAAATTCTGAAAAAATGAACCTTTCAAAAATAAAAATATTAAACAAAGAATAAAAGAGATTTGAATTCTTAATTATTTCTATTCTTATTAATTCATTATATTATAAATAAACGATTTATTGTTAATCCATCTATTCGTATTTTATATAAAAGATTTATATCAACAAAATTTTGTTCAAAATTAAATCTTAATAGTTCACAAAAACAGAAAAGACTTGATTTTGAAATAAATTTGATAAAGTATAATTAATCAAATTGAAGGATCTTATATATCTTATAATTGAACAAAATATCTTGTTATTTGTTTATAAAATAGTATTTAAAAGAACTAAATCATAATATATAAAATTGTTATCCTCGATATCGATATTCAAAAATTTGGAATATATTCTAAAAAACTTTTAGATAAGGAATTTAGATTCTATATAATCCTTTTACAAAAAAGAATATCTTTGAAAGAATTATTTAAAAACTCCTTTATTTTTTCTGAATTTTACAAAAAGAAAAACATAAGTAACGAAAACTATCGAAAACCTAAAATTGATTCAAATTTAGATATATTTGATATACATTCTTTGATTCAACAATTATATAAATCAAATCTATTATTATCCAAAATTCATTATTATTCTATTATCATAGAAAACTTTAATCAATCTAAAATTCATCTAAAAAACCTTTTTCAAAAATCTTTGGAAGTATCTATTTCTTATAATTCTAATAAAAAATTCTTTGTTAATCTAAAGAGAGATTATATTAAAAGAAATGAAGGTGGTTTTGGGAAAGGGAAAATCAAAAAAACCAAAAACGATAATGATATAAATCAATTAATAAGAGTTTGTATATTAAATCGAAGTATTATGGATTATATATATATATACTTTATTATATTTTATATAAGAAACTCTAATACCTTTATCTTTGATAAGAACGATATCTTTAATTTCTTTACAATATAAAAGGACTTACAAATTGATTATAATATATCCAATAACAAAATATAAACTCATCTTCTTTGATATTATAATAAAACTATTTCGATCCAAATAAAGCTTATACCGGAATATAATTTTATTAGTTATAATTGAAAAAAGAGATTCCATCCAACTTTTCTTCATCGTTTTTACGATTTCGATATTCAACAAATTATTAATACTTACAATTTTTTGGATCAATTTATCGATATTCAATAATCCAAATATAAAATATTTTATAATACGAATTCAATCTTAATTAAAGATTATATTATTAAATTTATTTTTTCTACAAATCAATTCATTGAAAACAAAATGATTATCAAATTTGAAATAAGAAAACTTTTTTTATATAGTTTATATATACAAATTGATAAAAAGATCATTAGAAACCTCAAAATTGATTTTAATAATTCTATTATTATAAATTACAAAAAAATGATAAATGAAACCTTCAAATAATATATATCGAAAGATTTTGTTATTAGAATTTATAAAAAGTTTAGATAACATCAGATTACAATTATATTTGTTATAAAAGAATATATAAAGATATCATTTTCTAAAAAAATTATTTCAAATTTCAATACCCAAAAAAGGATTGAAAACAAATCAATAAATAAAATAATGAAACTTCTAAATAAACTAAATATAAATCATTTATAAATTCGAATTAAAAATATTAAAAATACAAGAAATATTTATACCCCCTTCCAACAATAAATACTTTAAAAAGAAGAAAATACTAAATATAATAAATTTCTGATTCAGGAAAACTATAATTTCACCCATATAAATATAAATATTATCAACAAAAAAGATTGATATTGCTTTTATTGTTTTGAACAAGCTTTTTATAACAATAATTATAATATTAAATAAAACTGTTTTATTATATATAAAGATATTCAAAATAGATTATATCATTATAATAATTATAGAATTTTTAGATTTGAATCAAAAAAAAGTTTTAATATATCTCCGATCTTTAAAAACAAACTTTATCTTGAAAAGTAACAAATTATAATATAATCCAGAATATATAACAATACTAAGTTTTGATAAAATAATACAAAACCACTAAACAATTAAAGATCTCCAAAGATTAACATTTTGAATATCAATATTATCAAAAATATATCTATCAATAGCTTTATATATAAAAAAAAATAATTGATTAATATCAATACAATCTCTTAATCAAAAGAAATAATTAGATTATATAACCGATTTTCTAAACAAACAAAAATAATAGAATAAAATGGAATTAAAAAATTATCAAAACCTATTATTTTCATATTATGAATCTTATAAAGGTTGATATTATTAACTGAAAAAACAGAATTGGAAAAGGATTTCTAAAAATAAAATAATGAAATAAATATTAAAGAAAACCTTAGAAACGAAAATGAAAAAAGAAAAAGATTACCCAAATCGAATAAAGAAAAGATTATAAAAAAAACCTAATCCTTTTGTAATAAAATTCCAAGAATCAAAAAGCAATTATTTATCTCGATATATATTATAAAGACAATAATAGATTTATTAGAATATATTATTTATATCAAAATCTTTATATCTATTGGTAATCTATATATTTACTATTCAAAATTGATTAAAGAAATAATCAAATGAGTTTCTATTGAAGAATATAAAAAGCAAAGAGAAGTTAAGAAAAAGACAATCAATTTTACAAAATAAATATCATTGATATCTATCAATTTCAATATAAATAATATAAATATAATCTTTATCAAACAAACCTTTATTATCATAATCAATATCAATAATCTAACAAACAAATCAAGCTTTCATTCAAGGAAAATATACAATATACCAATAATCATTATCTCATTTATTGAAAGGAAAATTAAAATCATTAATATTATTAACTCTGGATTAATAATCAATATAATAAACTTAGAAATTACAAAAGATTTAGATTTCATAATATAAGAATATAATATTATAATAATAACTTCAAATAGAAATATTATTATTTTATATAATTTGATTAAAGATATCAAAATCAATTTCAATAGAATCAAGAATATTATCGATATATTTATACTGAATAATATCAAAGACCTATTGTTATTTGATATATTTTATTTCTTTATAAAAAAGATTGATTTTGAATATAAAGGAAATAAATAAATTGTTTGAATTATTAACAATGATAATATTAATAAAATAGATTATTAAACAATAAAATCTAAACAATTAATTGATATTAAAAAAATTAGAATTATAAATCAAAGAAAAAATTAGAAAATATAATATCTAAGAATTGTATTAATAATCTTTCAAAGAATCTAAATATTTATTAAGATTCTAAAGTTTTCAAAAAGTATATTTAGATCAACTTTCAGAAACTTTTAAATTATCATTCAAAATTTAGGATAAACTTAAAATTTGAAGAGTTGATTGAAAATATTATCAAATTCAATTTTGATTTCAATTTAGAAGATATCCTTAACAATATAAACAATTCCAAAATGAAAACCTTTCAAAAATACTTCGATTTTAATAATATTTATATAGATTTAAAAGCATTTAAAACTGAAAATGATATTTATAATGAATTAATATCTATTAATCCGATAATATATATTTTTGTTAATAAAATCTACAAGAAAAAAGATAATAAAATGAAATCATCAAATAAAACTGAATATATCGATAAAGAAATCCCAAAGAGTAATCCAAATTGATTTGAGAATAAGTATATTAAAAATCTTATATATTTACTATTAGAATTATTCTCAAAATATCTAATACTATATTTCGATTTTCGATTTAAAGGTTTTCATTTAATATCTAAAAAATTAAAACAATTGAATATTGAAGATATCCTTTTAACTTGAAAAAAAGAATTTCTTATCATATTCTTAATAAATTGAGAAGTTATATTAGTATTCAATTGATCTAAAACCAAGTTAATTAAATTATTTATTATCTTTTTACAAATCATCAAAATAGTTCTATACAAAGTTTAACAAATAATTAGATTTGTTCTATTTAGAATACTTTTATTAATTACAATTGATATAATAAAAGAACAAATCAAACAAAATATATTTGAAAAAAGAAACAGATCCTATTATAATTTATAATATTTAATCAAAAAAAATAAGATTGGAAAATATCGAATTATTATAATTATAATAAAGACGAATAATATAATCTTACAAAATATAAATATATCTTCAAATCTAAAAGAGTTTACAAAATAATTAATTGATTATCAATTAACTTTTATAATCGACTTTTTCTTTGATTATAATCAAATATTTTTGAATACAAAGAATAAAGATATTATTATTATTATAATCTTATTAAAATTGATAAGATTTACAATTCTTCTTTAAAAAACTATCAATTCTATAATTCAATTCGCCAGGATAATCTCAAGAATATTATGGAATATAATATTTGATATTATTATACCTTATTTGAACAATATTGAAGTAAAAGATTCCAGAATTCGTTATAATAAAAAAGAAATCGAATTAGAATTACAAAAGTTTATTATTAAATATTTGAAGAATCTTGATATTACAATAGAACATATCAAATATACTAATTGTACTATTGGAATTAAATCTAAATGATATTATAATAAAATCCAAATTATAAAGTACCTTATAGATTTAAAAAAAAGAAGCTTTGATATTATTAAAATAATTAAAATAATCGAATAATCCCTTTACTCAAACAATTATGAAATCAAAATGTTTTTGAGAATATATATTTTCTATTACTTTTAAATAGAAAATTTCATAGAAATTATAACTTTCTTATATATATTATTGAAGAAAAAAACTGAATTCCTTTAAACAATGATTTATAATATTATAATAATCTTATTTAAAGATAAATTTATTATTATTTTAATATTATTATTTGTAAATTACTTGTTGAAAATAGGAAAAGTAATATTTGTAATAAATATAAATTTGATAGAATGAGAAGCTATCCTTGAATAAAAATATACAAACAAACTTTATACTATTGTAAGATATAAAAATAGTTTTTGGAATTATATCGAACAAAATTATAATACAATCAAAAGAAAATATAAAAAAGTTTTTAAAACCTTACAAAAATACAAAAAAGATCTTTACAAAATTTATTTCTTATTAGAAACTGATATAAATATCCTTATAATCTAACTAAACAGAACTATCATTGATCTTCTTAAAATATTAATGACAAGATAAATTACCTAAATCAGGCTTTTCGATTTCGAAGTTAAATATATCCTTAGAAATAAGAATACTATAATTGATATATTATTACAATACCTTCGAACTATTTCTAATGATATTAACAAAGAATATAAAAAGGATATAAATAATTTAATCATAACCGACTTGAATTCTCTAAATATAAAACCAATTATATAAATAAACATCTCCCAAATTTTAATCCTATCCCAAATTTTGAAGAATAAAAATACAAAGATACAGGATTATATTCAATATATTATTATATTACAACAATTTAAAAATCTAAATATAAAAGATTAATAAACCTTCAAGAAAAAGATATTAAACTTTTGTATCAGAAATTATTGTTTATTTAGAATCCATAAAAATGATTTACTTTCTATTTATATAATTACTAATAATGATTTAAAAGAAAAAGCAAAAATTATAACTCAAATATACAAAAAGTTTGATTACAAAAGTCTCGAATCCTTATATAATAAATTGTAGAATAATTATTAATAGAATAATATATACAAAGATATAAAAAACTGAATAATATTCTATTCGATCTATCAATTCCAATTATCCAAACAAATAAACAAATCAATGATTGCTATTTAATCCTTAGAAATTTGATACAAAATTGATATAGATATTATAAAGATATTAAATGATTATAGATTCAAATATATTATAGTTTTATAAGAAGATTTGAATAGTTGAGTAAAAGCTAAAGTATTATAGAATACTATTTTAGAAACTATTATCAAATTCTTATATGAAATCATTTGCAAATATAATCTCTTTAAGAAGATCATTATAGATAATAAGTTTAAGAATAAAGATACTATATTTATCTATTACAAAAAGTATAATATTGATAAAATCTAAATATCAACTTATCACTTTCAAACGAATAATATAATAGAAAAAGATCATTATTTGATTATTAAAACCTTTTTTTATCTTTCAAAGAAAGATTACAAATAATCAAAATAATTAGAAATTGTATTATTTATTGATTGTATTTCAATATACAAATCGATAAACAAAACATTATTTAAATTAATCTACAAATACAAGACTGTATTACCTTTAGAAATTATATATATCATTTGAAGAATTCTTAATTAGAAAAACATATATATCCAAAAAGATTTGTTAATTACAAGGATATAGCAATTAAAAATACTTGATAATGATATCGAAAAAGCAATCCTATATAAATAACATTATAAAGAAAATAAAAAACTTTAATACAATTTGGATTACAAAACTTTAAATAAAAATATATTTGCTAAGAATATTGTTTTATATTACAATCTTTAATCAAAAATTGATATATTATAAAACAAAAAATTAACTTTTAAATAATACAGATTTTATAAGATTACTGAAAAATTATTTGGATTATCTATTTATATATTCGAAAAAATAGATAATATTCTATTTAATGAAATTTATATAAATATTCGTTTGAAAAAATATATTTTATATTTTGATCTTTTTATTGATAATAATTCAAAGGATTTTTGTAAATAAATGAATCAACAAAATTAAGTTTCAAAGTATCTATATTTCTTTAAACAAATATCAATTATCAATCAAGAATTGTTTGTTATATAATTACAAATCGATCGAGATTTTGAAATACAAAATAATATACAAGATATCGAAAAGAAGTTTTTATTATATACCTTTATTTATCGATTAAGAAATATAATCAATATTTTGTTTTAAATTTTAAAGAAGGAAAAGGTATTTGTATATCTTCAGAAAAATTATAATAATCTCTTCAAATTCCTTCTTTGAACAATTATGAAAATAGTTTCTAAATAATATTTCAATATCTCAATTTCTTTTTTATAAATTTATTTCTTTCTTTATATTTTGAATTCTATTTATTTTCTTTTTATTATAATTATTTTTCTTTAAAAAACAATATATTCTTTTAAACAAATTCATTTGAAAATTTTACAATAATTGAAAAATAAAATAAAGAAGTAATCTTTTGTTTAAAAGCTTTTATAATAGTTTCCTTTTATTATAAAAAAAAATCTTTTATTAATATTATATAAACTTTTGTATTCTATGATTTCCTTCAATTTGTAAATCAATATAATACTTTCGAATAATAATTCAATATTATTTTGAAATTAATAAAAGATATTAAGGATTTTGTAAAAGAAATACAAAATAAGATCGAGAAAACAAAACTTTACAAAGCTATAGATCTTTTTAAAATCATATACTTTATTAAAAACAATAATATTATCCAAATAGTCAAACAATATTACAATAGAATCAAGGAAAATCTTAAATATTTAAAGAAAATCTGGACGATTTCTAAAAGAAAAGAATTTGTAAGATTATAATCTTAAAATAAAGAATTGAAAAGAAGTATTATAAAAATTAATATAATTTTTTATACTATACAATTTAATCCTTAGATTCTTATCAAATTCTTAAATAGATTTATGATTTAGAAGTTTATCAAAAAGAAAAATTACAATTACAAAAAATATATTTTAATAGAATTCTGTAATATATATATCTTTATTACAAATTCGGATTCAAAAACAAAAAAGGATTGAAAATCTTTATTTTTTGATTTCAAAAAAGATTCAATTTTCAAAAAGTATCAATTTATTATCGATAAATTCGAATTTCTAAAAAAATACAAATCTGATGAAACCCTTTTTATTCTATTTTAAAAGTTTATATTGGAAAACTTCAAAAAGATCGACAAAATTAAAATCAAAGAAATTGATGATAAAGAATCAGAAATAAATTCAAATGTTGAAGAGAAATCAAAAACTATTAATATCTCTAATTCTTTGTAAACTCTTCGTTTTTTTTATAAACAAATTATTGTATCAATTTCTGAATCTATTATTATTAATATTGATAAATAAACAAAATGAAATTATATATTCGATCTTTCAAAGAAAACCTTTTTTTATTTTTCTATTTTAGATAAATTTATCCTTTATTATTGAAAAGTTAATTTCATTTTAGAAACAGTTTCAGATAATAATAATAATATATTTGAAGAACTTTTTAGGATTATTTTAAATTCCTTTCAAAAACTGAAAAATTGTAATTGTGAATCTAATCTCTAATTTGAAAATAAATAGTATATATTAATCGATAAAGATTATATTATTAATCAAATAAAATAGATAATTATTATATCTTTTGATAAAAACATTATTGAAAAAACCTTTTATATATACTATTTATATATTTTGACCAAACTATTTAATATAAAAATCAAATATATTCCTATCAAAAAACTTCGAAATCAATTAATTACAATAATTTACAATCAAGATTATATTAATAAAATAAAACTAATTATTTAATTTTATCTTTGATTTTATTCTTATATACAATTAATTGTTAAATAAACTAAACAAACTCAAAGATTTTATTATTTCGATTTAAAATCAAATATATATTCTTTTTATATAACTTCAAAACTCAAAATTAAATTTATCTAAGAAAAATCTATCTTTAAAATACTCTTCTGAAAACAAATCCTTATAGAAATTTCTAAGTTTGTTTTTTTCTTATAATATAAAAACTTTTCAAATTTTGAAATTAATCTTAAAGATATTTTTACTATTTACAAATAAAACTTCCGTAATAAATTTGAAAAAAATCCACTTTCAAATTATTACTACTTTTTAACTCAAATACTTTTAAAAAATAATATTATTTTATAACGAACTATTATATTCTTATATATTGATAAAAAGTTTCGTTTTATTTCTATCCTTTTTTCTATCCTTTGATTTTCAGATTATAATCGAAAAACAACTTTGTATTATTCTTTTATTGATCTTATAAAACTAATATCCAAATATTGAGATGTGAAATTGTTTTCAAGAATTATTATTCTGATAGATTTTCTCAAACTTGATAAAGTATTAATTGAAATATATCAAGAATATTAGATATTGATATTAATCAATCTTAATAAAGGTTTCTGTTTAATTAAAAAACTTTTTAAAAAGTATTCATTCTTTTATCAATCTTAATATAATCTAGATTGATTTATATAAAAAAAGACTTTTCAATAAATAAAAAGAAACAATAAATTTTATTAACAAATATTAATTAAAAAAAATTTCTATATAATCATTCTGTTATCTAATATAATTCTTCGATTTATTAATATCATTAAGAATTATAATTCAATTATAATACCAATTATCTACCTTATTATAAATATTAATAATAATAAAATAGAAAATAGTATTTCTTAAAAAGATCTTTTTCAATTGTTTCAAAATCAAATTATCCTTTTTATTCTTTAGAAATTTAATAAAGAAGGATTTTATATACCAAAATTATTTCTTTTTGATATAGAAATATTACCTTTTTTAATTTCTATTTTATAAGTTTTTTTAGGAAAAATCTTTTGGAATTCGAAATCGATAATAAACAAAATGTATATATTATTCAATTATAAATTCGAAAGCTTTATAGAAATATATATAAAGCTTTTTGAATATAAACTTTAAAAAGTATAAATGATTTTCGAAATCTTAAAATAAAAAAAGAAATCCTAAAAAGTATATTCTCTTTTTATACAAAACTCAATTTATAAACAAAAATAGATTATCTTTAGAATTAAAAATTTGATAATATCTGAATTCATTAATAAAACCTCAAAAAAAGAATAAAAGATTATTAATTTAAAAATCTTTATCTAAAAAGAAGAAACTCTTCTACCTACTCTTCGAAAACTATCTTGAAAAAAAAAGAAATCTATTCATTATATTGAATCTGAATTAGAAGATCTTTTCTCGATTTTTGAAATACAATTAAAATAAAGAAAAGCTTTATAACAAGAAAAGTTTATTATTGATCTTTTTAATATATAAAAACTATTTCTTTTCTTTATTCAAGAATAACAAAATCCAATTTCCTCTACATCATCTTCAAAATCAAAAAAAAAGTTGTTTTTGTCTTCCCAAACCTTTAAATGTTTCTATTCGAAATCCGACAAACCTTTTCTTTTCTTGAATATACCTTCAAAACTAAAGCCCAAACATTCGAAAATTGATAAAAGTATTAATAAAGACAAAACTCCCATTGAATCATCTACTAAAGAATAAAAGATTATCTTCAAATTTAACAAATCTCCTTTTTTATTATTCAATTTTTATATTTATTCTAAAAAGCTATTAATAATAATATTTCGTATATTCTATATTCTAATCAATTATTTTCTTTGATAAACAAAAAAGAATATATATTTCTTAAAAAGAAAAGATATAAGGAAATTGGAATTATAAATTTAATATATAAAGATTTTAATTAATCAATTATATAATTTTTTATAATTAAATATAAAAGAAAAGTTTTTTGTCTCTTCTTTTTACAATAATCAATCTTCTATATATATATATTTGAATCTATATAACCTCAATCCTAAAATTATTGTAAACCCTGTTTTATTTATAAATGATATATTACAATATAATCTAATTCAACTTTCTCTTTCAATTCTCTCTTTATAATATATTATCGAGATATATATATCTCAACCTATCTCTTTTACAATATAAACTTAATGTTACAAGGTAACAGTCAACCTATCCACATGAGCTTAGGCCTCATCAAAAAGCAAGGCGATTTGTATACAAATTTGTATAGTAATCGCCTCATATGATCTCCCCGCCCTCAGCAAGCTTGAACATATAATCTGATCCTAGAGATCATATGATAGACTCTATATATACAAGGATACAAATCGTAGATCTATACGAATCGTAAATCTATACGAATCGTAGGTCTATATGAATCGTAGATCTATATGAATCTACAGGATACGAAAATCTATATAAACCAAAGGGGTTTCATATATATAAAAGCTTCGTACTCAAAATCAATTATTTAATATAACCTATTATTAATTACAAATTGCAACCATTAATATTACTTTAAAGCTCCTGCTTGACACCTAGTTATAAACCTTTCGAGGATCCAGGCCACTTCCACGTGATCTAGATCGCATCCCTCGTAACACTTAAACCTCATCGAAAAACAAGACGATTTGTATACAAATTTGTATAATAATCATTTTATATAATCTTTTTATCTTTAATAAACTCGGATATATAATCTAATCCTAATTATATAATAAAGAGTTTTGGAAGCTTCGAAAGTTTTTAAAACTTTAAAAGCTTTTTGAAGTTTTAAAGCTTTATAAAACTTCTTTATATTCATTAATATATAATTAAAATAATTTCATAATTTAGAAGTCTTATATTTAGTTTAATTATCAATTAATTTATTTATATTTCAATTGATTTAATAACGGATTTATCTTCAAATGAATAATCAATGATTATTAATCTTAACCTACAACTATCAATTATACAAAAACCTGAGGCAGCCACTGTCTCAATTAGATTGTTATAGAATCATTTTTATTCAATTCAATTAGAATCTTTATTTAGATTATTATTATTATAGAAAATAAACAAATAATTTAAATATTCATTTTTGATTTATTTTATAAAGATTATAATAAATATCAAGCTTTTGTTATACAAATTGATTTTTATTATATCTTTAATAAATAACTTTTTTTGATTTTTATATAAAGGATTTTATAATTGATCTTCTTTTTTTAAGAAATTGTATTTAATTGAATTGAATTATTCTTTAATAATTTAATAATCAAAATTATCGATAATTAATTAAATAAAAATATAAAATCTAAGACTTATTATCTCTTCTTCAATTATAAATTATTCAAATAAGGATTTGATAAAGTATTTTAAGAAGTAAACTATCATAATTTATAATTAAAATAAAGATATATTGAAAGACAACAATTAATGTATTTACATAAGCTTAGGCCTTATTAAAAAGCAAGATGATTCGTATACAAATTTGTATAATAATCACCTTATATAATCTCCCTATCTTTAATAAGCTCAGATATATAATCTGATTCTAATCATATAATAAAAAACTTTAGAAGCTTCGAAAGCTTCTAAAGCTCTAGAAGCTTTTTGAAGTCTTAAAGCTTTACAAAGTTTCTTTATATTTATTAATATATAATTAGAATAGTTTTATAGTTTAAAAGCTTTGTATTTAATTTAATTATCAATTAATTTATTTATATTTCAATTGATCTAATAATATATTCACTTTTGAGTGGATAATTAATGATTATTAATCTTAACTTACAACTACCAACTATACGAAAACCTGAGGCAGCCGCTGCTTCAATTAGATCGTTATATAAACCTCAATTATATAATTGAAAAAGCATTATAATAATTCAAATAGATCGAATCAATTACAATTTATATTATTAAATTTCAATAATATACTGAATATATTATATAAAATAATAATTATTTAAAATTACAATTTTATAAAAAATTGAAAGATATTATTAAAAATAAATTAACAAAAGTTTCAAAATCATTTAATCTTTTCGAATTAATCGAAATTTTTATTGTTATTGATAATCGATTTTATAAATAACAAATAAAAAAGAAAAAAATTATTTAAGAAAATAAAAAGTTCCAAAAACCTTATTATCAAAATAAATATTATAATATTAATAATTCAATAGAATTAGATAATATTAAACAATATTAAATAAAATCAAATAATTTAAATATTAACAAAAAGAAAAAATATAAAAAAAATAACTTATATTATATTTATAGAAAAAGCAAATATATATCTTAAGATTATTCTCAAAAAAAGAAACTATTCATTATAAAAAATAGAAAATAAATGAAATTTGAAAATAGAAGATAAAGTTTTCAAGAAACAAAAATCTTGAAAAGAAACTCAAAGGAAATGAGATTATTAGAAAGAAAACTATTTCAATTTAATTTTAAATAATTAAAAAAATTGAATATCAATAATCAAAATTTTAAAATTAATATTAAGAATAATATCGATTATAAAAAAAAACTTTTAAAAAACTACAAATTAAAAAACAAGGAATTCGAAAAGGATCAATAATTAATTGAATTCTATTATTTATCTCGAAAAAATGAATTATAATATTTAATCAATTATCTAAATAAGAAACAAATATAATATTATTATAAAAAAAAGAAATCTGATTTTATTAAGAAATATAAAATCTATAATTATTTTATTTTATTAATATTTCATATAATAATATATAATAATATTTATTATATAATATTTAAGGAAAATATTAAAACAAACAATATTAAAAGATATATTGTAGATATAGATTCTTTATTCTTTAATGAAGTATAAAAATATAATAAATATAATTTAGAAATTAAAGAAATATAGAAAATCCTATTACAAATTAGGATATATTATATTTAATAAAGAATTAATAAAGATAATAAAGAAATATCAAATTAAGATTATTATCGAAACTTTTAAATAAAATTAATAGAATTATTATTTATTATATTTTATCAATTATTAAATATAAACAAATATTAATATAAATAACTAAATCTTTTATTAAAGAATAAATCATCGAATTATTATCATTAAAACTTAATAATATTATAAAAATCGAATAATTGATTATAAAAATCAAACTAAAGAATTAATAGATTAATATCCTGATTAATTCCAAAACTATAGATATATTTATAAATCCCAATTTTGTTAAAAAAAAAGAATTCCTATAGAATTAAAATAAAACCTTTATTAACTAATATTATTAAAAAAAAAGAAAACTGGAATTGATAATTGAGTAGATAAAGAAACTAACATTATTAAAATGATTATATCAAATAAATATATTGAATAGATCAAAATGAACTTAATATTATTAAACAAATATACAATTGTCTTTAATATCCTATAGATTAAAAAATATAATCCAAATATCAATTGCATAAAAAATATTTTAATATTCGATTATTATAATTACAATAACAAATAATTATATAATCCAAAAGAATAGATTTCTAAAAAGATCAAATATTATATTATAATAATAATAAATCCTTCATTAATCAATAAAATCGATAAAAAAAAAATTCTAATATAATACAAAAGATTTATCAAATTCTTTGAAGATCTATAAAACTTGAAGGCCTTATCAAAATATAAATCTTGGAATTATAAAATCAATTTCAAAAAGGGATTCATATCTTTTGTTGAAAAGTTGAGGTTATATAATCTTAGTATTATACAAATATAAAAAGAATATAAGATTAAAACTAAAAAGAAAAAATAGATTAGAAAATCTAAATCTTTTTATATATCTAATATATTATTGGTATTTAAAAAAGATAATTCAAATGATCAATTTTGTAAAAATTATTATCAAATTAATAATAAAACAATCAAAGATATATATTGTAAAAATGATAGGTCGAGATATGTGCGTCCCGATAGCACATTGTAAGGAGGGAATTGGAAGAGAAAGCTGAATTAGATTACATTGTAATATATTACTTATGGGTAAAACAGGGTTCATAATAGTTTTGGGGTTGATATTATATAGGTTCAAATGTATATATATAGAAGGTTGATTATTATGAAAAAAAGAGGCAAAAAACTCTTCTTTTATATTTAATTATAGAAGATTATATAATTGACTAGTTAAAACCTTTATATATTTGGTCTATAATTCCAACTTTCTTACAATATCCAATATCGAAAATTTAGAAGTTTAAAAATAAGTTGAATAGAATAATAATTTATATAAAATTAAATCAAAAGAATATTTTCAATTTGATATAAATAAAAGAGGATTACAAATAAAAGATAACCTTTATATTATTATTAAATTTATAAAAATATATAATTATATTATTTAGTTTAATCAATATATCAATTATATATCAATAATAAAACAATAAGATATTCAAAGAATTCAATTTCTTTGTAATCTGTTATCTAAATAATATCCTAATCTTTTTTTAAAAAAAAAAGGAATACAAAGAATATATATTGAAAGTATTTAAAATATTCAGAAAAGTAGATTCAAGATTCAAACTATCAAAATACAAATTTGAAATATACAAGGTAATATTTCTAAAATATATCATTCAATTAGAACAAATGAATATAAACCTTAAGAAAATAAAAAAAATAAGAAATTAGAAAACAATTTAAGAATATTAAGGATATACAATCTATATTAAATTTCGCCAACTTTTATCGAATATTTATAAAGAATTTTTCGAAAATAATAAAACTCTTTATCAAAATGATTAAAAAAGGAATAACTTTTATTTAGAATAAAAAAATAAAACAAACTTTTCAAAAAATCAAGAATAAATTTACAAAGGAATCTATCCTTTATAATTATTATAATAATCAAGAAAATATTATCGAAACAAATATCTTTGATATTTATATAACAGAAATCCATTTACAAAAAAACTATAATAAGAAATTACATTTTATTATTTATTATTCAAACAAAATGAACAAAATAAAACAAAATTATAATATTTATAAGAA
The DNA here is from genome assembly GCA_905066765.1 of Sclerotinia trifoliorum. NCBI lineage: Eukaryota > Fungi > Ascomycota > Leotiomycetes > Helotiales > Sclerotiniaceae > Sclerotinia > Sclerotinia trifoliorum. The sequence continues at coordinate 1,711,495 of CAJHIA010000033.1, forward strand.
AGAATTTATAATTATTATAAAAATATTAAAACATTAAAGGATTTATCTTTAAAGAATTAAATTCCCAATAATTATTTACACTGATTATATAAATCTTCAAACCTTTACCATTATTAAGATCTTAAATAATTATAAATTAATTAAATAAATTAAAGAACTAACAAAATTTGATTTAATAATCAAACATATCAAAGAAAAGAATAATACAAAAACAAATACTTTAAATAAATTATTAGATTACAAAAATAATAAAACCTATCAAAAAATAACGATTTTGAAATCCTTACCAAATAAAGATTTTATCCTTAATCCAACAAAAATTATTATTATAAAAAATAAATCAATAAAGATGTAAAAAGATAAATTTATAAAAATATAATAAAATAAAGAAAACATCAAATAATTAGAACTATCAATAATTATTAATAAATTGTTTCAAATAAAAAACAAAATATAATTATTAAAAAGTATCATTTTTGAATATATCATAAAACAATATATATTATTAATTTACAAATATTAAAGAATACAAAAAACATATCTAAGAATCAAAAGATAATATTAAAATCTAGAACTTTATAATATAATCAATAAAATAGTTATTAAGTATAATATTTATATTAGAAATAAAACTTTCTATCATACTCTTTATAAATAAATAAATATTATCAAAATACTATTTATACTATAGAAATCAATATTACAAGATTTCATAAATCCATTAATAAAATCTAAGAATCCAATAATAAAAGTAATATATAATTACCTTTTCATTATAATAAATAAACTAACAATATATCTAATACTTATATTATATCAAATAATATTAATTATAAAAATACTAATCTTCATATTCTTAAAAGAAATTATTATAATATATAAATTATCAAAAAAAATATTCTTTAATAAAGATAAACTTTTTATATCAAAATTTTGAATTGTTTTAATAACATTGTTAGAAATAAAAAGAAAAATGTTTACTATATTCTATCTACAAATTAATAAAGAAAACAAAAAAATAAGTGAAATTATCAAAATTTATCTTTAATATTATATAAATTATTAATAAAACAATTAAATAGAACTTTTATCTTTAATACAATTCGTATATAATAATTCAATATCAAAAGCAATATAAATTATTCCGAATTATATCAATTGTAAATATAAATTAATTATATATTACAAATCAAGAATTATAAAAATAGAAAACCAATTTATAATAATACAAACAAAAAGATTTAAAAAGATTTATAAGAAAATAATAACAGAATTAAAATTCGTTATCGAACAAAACATATATTATTATAATCAGAAATATAATTAAAAACCAATATTAAAAAAGAAGAATAAAGTTTATTTATTTCGAAAAAACATTGAAACAAAAAGGTTTAATACAAAATTGAATTATAAAAAACTCAAATTATTCAAAATCAAAAAGGTTAAAGGACTCTTGAATTATAAATTGATATTATCGAAAAGTATAAATATATATCTAATATTTTATATATCCTTATTCAAACTAGTTATAACGATCTGATTGAGGCAGCGGCTGCCTCAGGTTTTCGTATGGTTGGTAGTTGTAGGTTAAGATTAATAATCACTGGTTATCTACTCGAAGGTGAATACATTATTAAATCAATTGAAATGTAGATAAACTAATTGATAATTAAGTTGAGTATAAAGCTTTTAAATTATAAAACTATTTTGATTATATATTAATGAATATAAAAGAGCTTTATAAAGTTCTAGAACTCCAAAAAGCTCCTGGAGCTCTAGGAGCTTTCGAAGCTCCCAGGGCTCTTTATCACGTGATTAGGATCAGATTATATATCCGAGCTTGTTAAAGGTGGAGAGACTACATGAGGTGATTATTATACAAATTTATATATGAATCATCTTGCTTTTTGATAAGGTTTAAGCTTATATAAACACATTGACTACTGCCCTTTAATATATCCTTATCTTAATTGTAAATCGTGATATTAGTATCTTCAAAAGTATTTAAAGTTTCTGAAATAGAAATTATATCTATAAATTAAAATATCGAATACAAAATAAAGAAGATATTAGATTATAAATATATTAAAAACAAAATCAAATATTTAATAAAATAAGAAGATTATTCCAATTCTAAAAACATATAAAAACTTGAAAAAGAAATTAAACATTTAAAGAAGTTCTAAAAGTTTTATCAATAGAATTCAAATTTATTTAAAAAGAAGAAGAATTTATTATTTCTTATAAAAAAAAATCAAAAGAATCAAAATTATTTATAAGAATTTTATTGAGATTAATAGAATCAATTAATAATTGATCAAATTAATCAAATTGATTAAAGCTTAATTGATCAAATTGATCAAATTGATTAAATTGATTAGAAAAGTTAGAATTAACAATAGACATCAAGGATACAACAATTTCCTTCTTTTTCTTTCTTTTATTTTCTTCTAAAACATCAAACTTATTTATAGAATTCAATCCAATTATAATCATCTTCTGTTTTCGTTTATAAAAAAACTTCTATTATTTGTTAAAACGAAGAATTTTAGATATCGTTTCAAACTAATATTGATGAAAAAGATTCTTCTCAATATCCATACACTCGATCTAAACATTAATAACTTTCCAATCAAAAACAATAAACATTTTATTTAATTTATAAACATTATATGATTTATTGAAAATAACACAACAATCATAACAACGATATTTAATATCATAAAAAGAAATATATTCGACACTAATACTTTTATATCAAGTATAAAGAGTTATCTTCTTTTTAATCAAATTGATTTCTCGTTTAAAAGTCTTATAATCAATACAAGATTGAAAACGAATAGATAATATAATAAAAAAAGAATACTCGAAATAAATTATATAAAAAATAACACTTCTTTTCAAACCTTATAAACAATCGAGGACAATATTTAATTAAAAAAAGAATAATATCACAAAATTATTTTATAAAATATTACAGATAACAATCAATCTATCCTTATAAATTTAAACCTTTCTAAAAAACAAAACAATTTGTATACAAATTTGTATAACAATTATTTCGTATAATCTTCCCATCTTTAACAAATTTGAATATATAATCTGATTCTAAATTATATAATATACTAACTCTACTAACCAAGCTAACAAAACTAGCATTATAGAAATATTAATTATATTAACCCAACTAGTATAATTAATATATAAGGAAAAGGATTAATATATAATCAGAATAGTTTTATAATTTAGAAGTTTTGTATTCAATTTAGTTATCAATTAATTTATCTACATTCCAATTGATTTAATAATATATTTATCTTTGAATAAATAATCAATAATTATTAATTTTAATCTATAATTATCAATTAAACAAAATCTAAGACAATTACTACCTTTATTAGATTGTTATATTATAAATAAAAGATAATCTTTATATCATTATTGAATCTATAAAAATATATAATTATATTATTCAATTTAATTAATATATTAATTATATATTAATAATAGAATAATAAGATATTCAAGGAATTTAATTTATTTGTAATCTATTATTTAGATAATATCTTAATCTTCTTTCAAAAAAGAAAGAATATAAAAGATATATATTGAAAATATTTGAAATATTCAAAAGAATAGATTCAAAACTCAAATTATCGAAATACAAATTTGAAGTACAAAAAGTAATATTTCTAGGATATATCATTCAATTAAAATAAATGAATATAGATTCTGAAAAAACAAAGAAAATAAGAAATTAAAAACGATTCAGGATATTACAAGGGGTGCGATCTAGATCACGTGGAAGTGGCCTGGATCCTCGAATGGTTTATAATTAGATGTCAAGTAGGAGTTTTAAAATAATATTAATAATTGCAATTTGTAATTAATAATAAATTATATTAAATGATTGATTTTGAATATAAAGTTTCTATATATATAAAACCCCTTTGGTTTATATAGATCTTTGTATTTTGTAGATTTGTATAGATTTATGATTCGTATAGATCTATGATTTGTATAGACCTTCGATTTGTATAGATCTATGATTCGTATTCTTGTATATATAGGGTTCATTATATGATTTTTAGGATCAGATTATATGTCCGAGCTTGCTGAGGGCGGGGAGACTACATGAGGCGATTACTATATAAATTTGTATACAAATCGTCTTGCTTTTTGATGAGGCCTAAGTTTATGTGGACAGGTTGACTGTTATCTTGTAATATAGGAATATCAAGGATATATAATCTATATTAGAATTCATCAATTTTTATCAAATATTTATAAAAAATTTCTCGAAAATAATAAAACCTTTTATTGAAATAATCAAAAAAAAAATAACTTTTATTTGAAATGAAAAGATGAAATAAACTTTCTAGAAAATCAAAAACAGATTTATAAAGAAATCTATCCTTTATAATTATTATAATAATCAAGAAAATATTATCAAAATAAATATCTTTGATATCTATATAATAGAAATTCATTTACAAAAAAATGATAATAGAAAATTACATCTTATCATTTATTATATAAACAAAATAAAACAGAATTACAATATTTATAAAAAGGAATTCATAACTATTATAAAAACATTAAAACATTAAAAGATCTATCTTCAAGAAACCAAATTCCTAATAATTATTTATATTGATTATATAAATCTTTGAACCTTTATTATCATTAAAATCTCGAATAATTGTAGATTAATTAAATAGATTAAGGAATTAACAAGATTTAATCTAATAATCAAATATATCAAAGGAAAAAATAATACAAAAGTAAATACTTTAAATAAACTATCAAATTACAAAAACAATAAAATTTATCAAAAAACAACGATTTTGAAATCCTTATCAAATGAAGATTTTATTCCTAATCTAATAGAAATCGTTATTATAAAAAATAAACTAATAAAGATTTGAAAAGATAAATTTATGAAAGTATAATAAAACAAAAAGGGTATTAAATAATTAAAACTATTAATAATTATCAAAGAATTATTTTAAATAGAAAACAAAATTTGATTATCAAATAATATTACTCTTAAATATATTACAAAACAATATATATTATCAATTTATAAATATCAAAGAATACAAAGAATATATCTAAAAATCAAAAAACAATATTAAAGTCCAAAACTCTATAATATAATCAATAAAATAATTATCGAATAGAATATTTGTATTAAGAATAAAACTTCCTATTATACTCTTTATAGATAAATAAACATTATTGAAATACTATCTATATTATAAAAATCAATATTATAAGATTTCATAAATCTATTATCAAAATCCAAAAATCCAATAACAAAAATAATATACAATTACTTTTTTGTTATAATAAATAAACTAATAAAATACCTAATACTTATATTATATCAAACAATATTAATTACAAAAATATTAACTTTTATATTCTTAAAAAAAATTGTTATAATATATAGATTATTAAAGAAAATATTCTTTAATAAAAATAAACTTTTTATATCGAAATTTTGGATTGTTTTAATAATATTACTAAGAATAAAAAGAAAAATGTTTATTATATTCTATTTATAAATCAATGAAAAAAATAAAAAAATGAATCAAATTATCAAAACTTATTTTCAATATTATATAAATTATTAATAGAATAATTAAATAAAACTTTTATTTTTAATATAATTTATATATAACAATTTAATATCAGAAACAATATAAATTATTTTGAATTATATCAATTATAAATACAAACTAATTATATATTATAAATCAAAGATTATAGAAATAAAGAATCAATTTGCAATAATATATATAAAAAGATTCAAAGAAATCTATAAGGAAATAATAATAAAGTTGAAATTTGTTATCGAAAGAAATATATATTATTATAATCGGAAATATAACTAGAAATCAATATTAAAAAAAAAAATCTATTTACTTCAAAAAAATATCGAAACAAAAAGATCTAATACAAAATTGAATTATAAGAAATTTGGATTATTTAAAATCAAGAAAATTAAAAAACTTTTGAATTATAAATTAATATTATCAAAAAGTATAAATATTATAAAAAAGTTGGAATTATAAATCAAATACATAAAGATTTTAATTAATCAATTATATAACCTTTTATAATTAAATATAAAAAACCTTTTGTCTCTTTTTTTCACAATAACTAATCTTTTATATATATATATTTAAATCTATATAATATCAATATCAAAATCATTATAAACTCTGTTTTATTTATAAATGATATATTACAATATAATCTAATTCAGCTTTCTTTTTTAATTCCCTTTTCACAATATACTATCGGGATATATATATCTCGACCTACCTTTTTTATAATAATGATTTATATAAAGATATTGAATTATATCGTTTGCAAAATATACAAAATCAATTTGTAAGGATATTATATTAAAAAAAAAAGTAGAATTAACTGTTTATTGATAAAAAATAAAATAAATTTTAAAAGAATAATTTTTTCAAAAATAGGAATATTAAATAAAGAATAAAAAAGATTTAGATTTCTAATTATTTTTATTCTTATTAATTTATTATATTATAAATAAACGATTTATTATTGATTTATTTATCTATACTTTATATAAAAGATTTGTATCGACAAAGTTTTATTTAAAATTAAATCTTAATAGTTTACAAAAATAAAAAAGATTTAATTTTGAAATAAGTTTAACAAAATATAATTAATTGGATTGAAGGATCTTATATATCTTATAATTAAACAAAGTATCTCATTATCCATTTATAAGATAATATTTAAAAGAATTAAATTGTAATATACAGAATTATTATTTTCGATATTGGTATTCAAAAATTTGAAATATATTTTAAAAAACTTTTAAATAAGGGATTTAGAATTTATATAATTCTTTTGTAAAAAAAAATATTTTTAAAGAAATTATTTAAAAACTCCTTCATTTTTTTTGAATTTTACAAAAAGAAAAATATAAATAATAAAGATTATCAAGAATCTAAAATTGATTTAGATTTAGATATATTTGATATATATTTTTTAATTTAATAATTATATAAATCAAATCTATTATTATCCAAAATTCGTTATCATTTTATTATTATAGAAAATCTTAATCAATTTAAAATTTATCAAAAAAATATTCCTCAAAAATCTTTGAAGATATTTGTTTTTTATAATTTCAATAAAGAATCCTTTATTAATTTAAAAGAAAATTATATTAAAAGAGATAAAAATAATTTTAGAAAAGGGAAAATTAAGAAAATCAAAAATAATAATAATATAAATCAATTAACAAGAACTTATATATCAAATTGAAATATTATAAATTATATATATATATACCCTATTATATCTTATATAGAAAACTTCAATATTTTTATTTTCGATAAAAACAATATCTCTGATTTCTTTATAATATAAAAGATTTTATAAACTGATTATAATATATCTAATAACAAAATACAAATTCACCTTCTTTAGTATTATAATAAAATTATTTCGGTTCAAATAAAACTTACACTGAAATATAATTCTATTAATTACAATTGAAAAAAAGAACTCTATTCAACTCTCCTTTATTGTTTCTATAATTTCGATACTCAACAAATTATTGATATTTATAATTTCTTGAATCAATTTATTGATATTCAATAATTCAAATATAAAATATTTTATAATACAAATCCAATCTTGATTAAAGATTATATTATTAAATTCAGTTTTTTTTATAAATCAATTCATTAAGAACAAAATAATTATCGAATTTAAAATAGAAAGACTTTTTTTATATAATTTATATATATAAATTAACAAAAAGGTTATTAGAAATCTTAAAATTGATCTTGATAATCCTATTATTATGAATTATAAGAAAATGATAAATGAAATCTTCAAATAATATATATCAAAAGATTCTATTACCAAGATTTACAAGAAACCCAAACAATATTAAATTATAATTATATTTGTTATAAAAGAATATATGAAAACATTATTTTCTAAAAAAACTACTCCAAATTTCGATACTCAAAAAAGAATTGAAAATAAATCAGTAAACAAGATAACAAAATTCTTGAATAAATTAAATATAAATTATTTATAAACTCGAATCGGAAATATTAAAAATATAAAAAATATTTATATTCTCTTTCAATAATAAATATTTCAAAAAAAAAGAAATATTAAATATAATAAATTCCTGATTTAAGAAAACTATAATTTTATCTATATGAATATAAATATTATTAACAAAAAAGATTGATATTATTTTTATTATTTTGAACAAATTCTTTATAACAATAATTATAATATTAAACAAAATTATTCTATTATATATAAAGATATTCAAAATGGATTATATTATTACAATAATTATAAAACCTTTAAATTTAAATCAAAAAGAAACCCCAATATATCTCCAATTTTTAGAAATAAACTTCATCTTGAAAAACAACAAATTATAATATAATCCAGAACATATAATAATACCGAATTTCAATAGAATGATACAGAATCATCAAATAATCAAAGACCTTCGAAAATTAATATTTCAAATATCGATATTATCAAAAATATATTTATCAATAGTTTCATATATAAAAAAGAATAATTGATTAATATCAATACAATCTCTTAATCAAAAAAAACAATTAAATTATATAACCGATCTTTTAAACAAACAAAAACAATAAAATAAAATAAAATCGAAAAATCGTTAAAATTTATTATTTTTGTATTATGAATCCTATAAAAATCGATATCATTAATTGAAAAAGCAGAATTGAAAAACAATTTTTAAAAACAAAATAACGAAATAAATATTAAAGAAAATTTTAAAAATGAAAATAAGAAAAAAGAAAGATTATTCGAATTGAATAAAAAAAGGATTATAAAAGAAATCTGATCTTTTTATAATAGAATTTTGAAAATTAAAAAGTAATTATTCATTTCGATATATATTACAAAAACAACAATAAATTTGTTAGAATATATTATTTATATCGAAATCTTTATATTCATCGATAATTTATATATCTATTGTTCAGAATTGATTAAAGAAATAATCAAACGAATTTCTATTAAAGAATATGAAAAGCAAAAAGAAATTGAAAAAGAAATAACCAATCTTATAAAATAAGTATTATTAATATTTATTAATTTCAATATAAATAATATAAATATAGATTTTATTAAATAAGTTTTTATTATTATAATTAATATCAATAATTTAATAAATAAATCAAATTCTTATTTAAAAAAGATATATAATATATCGATAATCATTATCTTATTTGTTAAAAGGAAAATTAAAATTATTGGTATTATTAATTTTGGATTGATAATCAATATGATAAACTTGGAAATTGTAAAAGATCTAGGTTTTATAATATAAAAATATAATACTACAATAATAATTTTAGATAAAAGTATTATTATTTTATATGATTTGATTAAAGATATCGAAATCAATTTTGATAGAATCAAGAATATTGTTAATATATTTGTATTGAATAATATTAAGGATTTATTGTTATTTGATATATCTTATTTCTTTGTAGAAAAGATTGATTTTGAATATAAAGGAAATAAACAAATTATTTAGATTATTGATAATGATAATATTAATAGAATAAATTGTTAAATAATAAGATCTAAACGATTAATTGATATTAAAAAAACTGAAATTATAAATCAGAGAAAAAATTAAAAGATATAATATTTAGGAATTATATCAATGATCTTTTAAAGAATCTAAACACTTATTGAGATTCTAAGATTTTCAAAAAGTATATTCAGATCAACTTTCAGAAACTTCTAAACTATTATTCAAAATTTGGGATAGATTTAAAATTTGAAAAATCGATTGAAAATATTATCAGATTTAGTTTTGATTTCAATTTAGAAGATATCCTTAATAATATAGACAATTCCGAAATGGAAATCTTTCAAAAATATCTCGATTCTAATAATGCTTATATAAATTAAGAAGTATTTAAAACTAAAGATGATATTTATAATAAATCAATATTTATCAATTTAATAATATATATTTTTATCAATAAAGTCTACAAAAAAAAAGATAATAAAATGAAATCATCGAATGAGATTGAATATATCGATAAAAGAATCCTAAAGAGTAATCTGAATTGATTTAAGAATAAATGTATTAAAGATTCTGTATATTTGCTATCAGGATTATTCTCAAAATATCTAATATTATATTTCGATTTTCGATTTAAAGATTTTTGTTTGATATCTAAAAGATTGAAACAATTGGATATAAAAGATATTTTTTTAATTCGAAAAAAAGAACTTTTTATTATATTTCTAATGAATCGAAAAATTATATTAGTATTCGATTGATTTGAAATTAGATTAATTAAATTATTTGTTGTTCTTTTATAAGTTATCAAAATAGTTTTATATAAAATTTAGTAAACAATTGGATTTGTTTTATTTAGAACATTTTTATCAATTGTAATTGATATAATAAAAAAACAAATCAAACAAAATATACTTAAAGAAAAAAATTGACTTTATTGTAACTTATAATATTTAATTAAGAAAAATAAGATTGGAAAATATCAAATTATTGTAATTATAATAAAAGCAAATGATATAATCTTACAAAATACAAATATATCTTTAAATCTAAAAGAATTTACAAAACAATTAATTAATTATCAATTAATTTTTGTAATCAACTTTTTCTTTAATTATAATCAAATATTTTTGAATATAAAGAACAAAAATATCATTGTTATTATAATTTTATTAAAATTGATAAGGTTTATAACTTTCTTTTAAGAAGTTATCAATTTTATAATTCAATTTACTAAAATAGTTTTAAGAATATTATAGAATATAATATTTGATATTATTATACTTTACTTAGACGATATTGGAATAAAAAATCCCAGAACTTATTATAATAAAAAGGAAATTGAATTAGAATTACAAAAATTTGTTATTGAATATCTAAAGAATCTTGATATTATAATAGAATATATCGAATATACTAATTGTATTATTGAAATTAAATTTAAATAATATTATGATAAAATCTGAATTGTAAGATACTTTATAAATTTAAAAAAAAAGAGTTTTAATATTGTTAAAATAATCAAAATAATTGAATAACCCCTTTATTCAAACAATTACAAAATCAAAATGTTTTTGGAAATATATGTTTTTTATTATTTTTAAATAGAAAATTTTATAGAAATTATAATTTTTTTATATATATTATTGAAGAAAGAGATTGAATTTTTTTAAATAATAATTTATAATATTATAATAATTCTATTTAAAGATAAGTTTATTATTATTCTAATATTATTATTTATAAATTATTTGTTGAAAATAGGAAAAATAATACTTATAATAGATATAAATTTGATAAAATAAAAAGCTATTCTTGAATAAGAATATATAAACAAATCTTATATTATTATAAAATATAAAAATGATCTTTGGAATTATATCGAACAAAATTATGATATAATCAAAAAAGAATATAAAAGAGTTTTTAAAGTTTTACAAAAATATAAAAAAGATTTTTATAGGATTCATTTCTTATTGGAAATTAATATAAATATTTTTGTAATTCAATTGAATAAAGTTATCATCAATCTCTTCAAAATATTGATAATAAGATAAATTGTTTAAATTAAACTTTTCGATTTCGAAGTTAAATATATCTTTGAAAACAAAAATATTGTAATTGATATATTATTATAATATTTTCAAATTGTTTTTAATAATATTGATAAAGAATATAAAAAGAATATAAATAATTTAATTATAACCGATTTGAATTCTTTAAATATAGAATTAATTATACAAATAAATATTTCCCAAATTTTAATTTTATTCTAAATTTTGAAGAACGGAAATATAAAGATATAGGATTATATTTAATATATTATTATATTATAATAATCTAAAAATTTAAATATAAAAGATTAACAAATCTTCAAAAAAAAGATGTTAAACTTTTATATCAAAGATTATTATTTATTTAGAATCTATAAAGATAATTTACCTTTTGTTTATATAATTATAAATAATGATTTAAAAGAAAAAACAAAAATTATAATTTAGATATATAAAGAGTTTGATTATAAAAATCTCAAATTTTTATATAATAAATTATAAAATAATTATTGATGAAATAATATATACAAAGATATAAAAAATTAAATAATATTTTATTCGATTTATTAATTCCGATTATTCAAATAAATAAACAAATCAATAATTGCTATTTAATCTTTAGAAATTTGATATAAAGTTGATATAAATATTATAAAGATATTAAACGATTATAGATTCAAGTATATTATAATTCTACAAGAAGATTTGAATAATTAAATAAAAGTTAAAGTATTATAGAATATTATTTTAGAAGTTATTATTAAATTCTTATATAAAATCATTTACAAATATAATTTCTTCGAAAAAATTATTATAAATAATAGATTTAAAAATAAAGATATTATATTTATCTATTATAAAAAGTATAATATCGATAAAATCCGAATATCAATCTATTATTTCTAAATAAATAATATAATAGAAAAAGATCATTATCTGATTACTAAGACCCTCTTTTGTTTTTCAAAAAGAGATTACAAATAATTAGAATAATTAAAGATTATATTATTTGTTGATTATATTTCAATATATAAATTGATAAATAAAACACTATTTGAATTAATTTATAAATGTAAAATTATATTACCTTTAAAAATTATATATATTATTTGAAGAATTCTTAATTAGAGAAATATATATATCCAAAAAGATTTGTTAATTACAAAAGTATGATAATTAAAGATATTTGATAATGATATTAAAGAAGCAATTCTGTATAAATAATATTATAAAAAAGATAAAAAGTTTTAGTATGATTTAGATTACAAGATTTTAGATAAGAATATACTTATTAAGGATATTATCTTATATTATAATCTTTAATCAAAAATCGATATATTATAAAACAAGAAACTAATTTTCAAATGATATAAATCTTATAAGATTATTGAAAAATTATCTGGATTATTTATTTATATATTCGAAAAAATAAATAGTATTCTATTTAATAGAATCTATATAGATATTTACTTGAAAAAGTATATTTTATATTTTGATCTTTTTGTTAATAACAATTCAAAGGATTTTTGTAAATAAATAAATCAATAAAATCAAGTTTCAAGATATCTATATTCTTTTAGATAAATATCAATTATCAATTAAGGATTGTTTATTATACAATTATAAATCAATCGAGATCTTGAAATACAAGATAATATATAAAATATCGAAAAAAAACTTTTATTATATACTTTTATTTATCGATTAAGAAATACAATTAATATTTCGTTTTAAGTTTTAAAAAAAAAAAGAGTATTCATATATTTTCAAAAAAATTATAATAATCCTTTCAAATTCCTTCTCTAAACAATTACAAAAATAATTTTTAAACAATATTTCAATATCTCAATTTCCTTTTCATAAATCTATCTTTTTTTTTATATTTTGAATTTTATTTATTTCCTTTTTATTATAATCATCTTTTTTTAAAAAACAATATAATCTTTCAAACAAATCCATTTGAAAACCTTACAATAACTGAAGAACAAAATGAAAAAGTAATTTTTCATTTAGAAGTCTTTATAATAATTTTTTTTTATTATAAAAAAAAATCCTTTATTAATATTATACAAACTTTTACATTTTATAATTCTTTTTAATTTGTAAATCAATATAATATTTTCGAATAATAATTTAATATTATTTTGAAGCTAATAAAAGATATTAAAGATTTTATAGAAAAAATATAAAATAAAATTGAAAAAGTAAAACTTTACAAAACTATAAATCTTTTCAAAATTGTATACTTTGTTAAAAACAATAATATTATTCAAATAATCGAATAATATTACAACAAAATCAAAGAAAATCTTAAGTATTTAAAGAAAATCTGGATAATTCTTAAAAGAAAAGAATTTATAAGATTATAATTCTAAAATAAAAAGTTGAAAAAAAGTATTACAAAAATCAATATAATTTTCTATACTATATAATTTAATCTTTAGATTTTTATCAAATTCTTAAATAGATTTATAATTCAAAAACTTATCAAAAAGAATAATCATAATTATAAAAAATATATTTTAATAAAGTTCTACAATATATATACCTTTATTGCAAATTCAAATCCAAAAACAAAAAAGGATTGGAAACTTTTATTTTTTGATTTTGAAAAAGATTCAATTCTTAAAAAATATTGATTTACTATCAACAAATTCGAATTTCTAAAAGAATACAAACTTAATAAAACCCTTTTCGTTCTATCTCAAGAATTTATATTTGAAAGTTTCAAAAAGATTAATAAAACTAGAATCAAAAAGATTGATAATAAAGAATCAAAAATAAATTCAGATATTAAAAAGAAATTAGAAATTATCAATATTTTTAATTCTTTACAAGTTTTTTATCTTCTTTATAAACAAATTATTATATCAATTTCTAAATCTATTATTACAAATATTGATAAATAAACAAAACGAAATTATATATTCGATTTTTCAAAGAAAATCTTTTTTCATTTTTCTATTCTGAATAAATTCATTTTTTATTATCGAGAAATTGACTTTATTCCAAAAACAATTTTAGATAATAATAATAATATATTCGAAGAATTTTTTAAGATTATTCTAAATTCCTTTTAGAAATTGAAAAATTGTAATTATAAATCTAGCTTTCAATTCGAAGATGAATAATATATATTAATCGATAAGAGTTATATTGTTAATCAAATAAAATAAATAATTGTTGTATTTCTTAATGAAAGTATTATTAAAAAAACCCTTTATATATATTATTTATATATTTTGATCAAATTATTTGATATAAAGATCAAGTATATTCCTATCAAAGAATTTCAAAACCAATTAATTACAATAACTTATAATCAAGATTATATTAATAAGATAAGATTAGTTATTCAATTTTATTTTTAATTCTATTTTTATATATAATTAATTATTAAACAAATTAAACAAACTTGAAGGTTTTATTACTTCAATTCAAAATCAAATATATATTCTTCTTATATAATTTCAGAATTCAAAATTAAACTTATTCAAAAAAAACCTACTTTCGAAATATTCTTTCGAAAACAAACCTTTATAGAAATTCCTAAATTTATCCTTTTCTTATAATATAAAAACTTTCTAAATCTTGAAACTAATCTTGAAAATACCTTTATTATTTACAAATAAAACTTTTATAATAAATTTAAAGAAAATCTATTTTCAAATTATTACTATTCTTTAATTCAAATGTTTTTGAGAAATAATATTATTTTATAACAAATTATTATACTCTTATATATTAATAAAGAATTTCGTTTTATTTTTATTCCTTTTTCTATTCTTCAATTTTCAGATTATAACCGAAAAATAATTTTATATTATTCTTTTACCAATCTTATAAAACTAATATTTAAACATCGAAATATAAAACTATTTTTAAGAATTATTATTCTAATAAACCTTCCCAAACCTAATAAAACATTAACTGAAATATATCAAGAATATCAGATATTGATATCAACTAATTCTAATAAAAGTTTCTATTTAATCAAAAAACTCTTTAAAAAATATTCATTCTTTCATCAATCTTAATACAATTTAGATTAATTTATACAAAGAAAGATCTTTCAATAAACAAAAAAAGACAATAAATTTCATTAATAAATATTAATCAAAAAAGACTCTTATATAATCGTTTTATTACTTAATACAATCCTTCGATTTATTAATATCGTTAAGAATTATAATTCAATTGTAATACTAATCATTTACTTTGTTATAAATATTAATAATAATAAAATAAAAGATAATATCTTCCAGAAAGACCTTTTTTAATCACTTCAAAATCAATTTATCTTTTTCATTTTTTAAGAATTCAATAAAGAAAAACTTTATATATCAAAACTATTCCTTTTCAATATAAAAATATTACCTTTTTTAATTTCTGTTTTATAAATTTTTTTAAGAAAAGTCTTTTGGAATTCGAAATCGATAATAAACGAAATTTATATATTATTCAATTATAAACCTAAAAACTTTATAAAAATATATACAAAACTTTTTAAATATAAATTCGAAAAAATACAAATGATTTTCGAAATCTTGAAATAAAAAAAGAAAACCTAAAAAGTATATTCTCTTTTTATACAAAACCTAATTTATAAATAAAAATAAACTATCTTTAAAATTAAAAATTTGATAATATCTAAATTCATTAATAAAACCTTAATAGAAAAATAAAAGATTATCA
Organism: Sclerotinia trifoliorum; assembly: GCA_905066765.1. NCBI lineage: Eukaryota > Fungi > Ascomycota > Leotiomycetes > Helotiales > Sclerotiniaceae > Sclerotinia > Sclerotinia trifoliorum. Next base: position 1,727,845 of record CAJHIA010000033.1, read on the forward strand.
ATTTAAAAATCTTTATTCAAAAAGAAGAAACTTCTTTATTTATTCTTTGGAAATTATCTCAAAAAGGAAAAGAATTTATTTATTATATTAAATCTAAATTGAAAAACCTCCCTTCAATCTTTGAGATATAATCAAAACGAAAAAAGGCTTTACAATAAAAAAAATCTATTACTAATCTTTTTGATATATAAAGATTATTTCCTTCTTTCAATCAAAAACAATAAAATCCAATTTTTTTTATACTATCTTCAAAATCGAGAAAAAAACCGTCTTTACCTTTTCGAATCTTCAAATATCTTTATTTAAAATCCAACAAATCTTTTCTCTTTTTAAATACATTTTCAAAATCAAAATCTAAATATTCGAAAACTAACAAAAATATTAATAAAAACAAAGCTTTTATTAAATCATTTATTAAAGAATAAAGGATTATTTTCAAATTCAACAAATCTTCTTTTTCATTATTCAATTTTTATATCTATTCTAAAAAATTATTAACAATAATATTTCATATATTCTATATTCTAATCAATTATTTTCTTTAATAAACAAAAAGGGATATATATTTCTTAAAAAAGAAAAATATAAGATAATTAGAATTATAAATTAAATATATAAAAGTTTTAATTAATCAATTATATAACCTTCTATAATTAAATATAAAAGAAAAACTTTTATTTTTCTTTTACAACAATCAATCTTTTATATATATATATTTGAATTTATATAATATCAATACCAAAACTATTATAAACCTTATTTTATTATAATATATAAATTATTAAAAGAAATACTTTTAATAGATATAAAATTTTTAAATCAAAATTTTAAATCATTTTAATAATATTATTAGAAATAAAAAGGAAAATATTTATAATATTCTATTTATAAATCAATAAAGAAAATAAAAGAATAAATTAAATTATTAAAATTTATTTCTGATATTATATGAATTATTAATAGAATAATTAAATAAAACTTTTATTTTTAATATAATTTATATATAATAATTTTATATTAGAAATAATATAAATCATTTTGAATTATATCAATTATAAATACAAACTGATTATATATTGTAAATTAAAGATTATAAAAATAAAAAATCAATTTATAATAATATAAATAGAAAGATTTAAAGAAATCTATAAGGAAATAATAACAAAATTGAAATTCGTTATTGAAAAAAATATATATTATTATAATCGGAAATATAATCAAAAGTTAATATTAAAAGAAAAAATAGTTTATTTATTTCGAAAAATATCGAAATAAAAAGATTTAATACAAAATTGAATTATAAAAAACTTAAACTATTCAAAATCAAAAAAATTAAAAGACTTTTGAATTATAAATTGATATTATTAAAAAATATAAATATATATTTAGTATTCTATATATCTTTATTCAAATTAATATTCTTAAAAATATTAAAAACTTTTGAAATAGAAATTATATTTACAAATCAAGATATCAAATATAAAATAGAAAAAATATTAAATTATAAATATATTAAAGATAAGATCAAATATTTGATAAAATAAAAAGATTATCTCGATTCCGAAAATATATAAAACATAAAAAGAAATTAAATATTTAAAAAGTTCCAGAAGTTTCGTTAATAAAATTCAGATTTATTTCAAAAAATGAATTCATTATTTTCTATAAAAAGAATCGAAAAATCGAAATCATTTATAAGAATTTTATTGAGATTGATAAAATCAATTAATAATTGATCAAATTGATCAAAAAGTCAGAATTAATAATAAATATCAAAGATATAATAATTTCTTTTTTTTTTTTTAAAATATTCAATTTATTAAGATATTTAAGATTTTATTTAATTATCTTTTTATAATAATCTTGTAAATAATTTTATTGTTTTCAAAAACAAAGAATTTTAATTATAATCTCTTTTTTTTTATAAAGTTTTTCTTTTGTTTATCTAAAGATTTCTAATTATTTATTCAAAGGATTTCCTTATTCTAATTATCTTTTAAATATTATTTTATATTATAAAAAATATAAGATTGTATATATTCAAAACAACAAATCTTTTATAAATTATTCAGAATTTTTATACAATAAAGATTCTTTATATAATAATAAATATACAAAATTATTTCGATATTAGAATTCTTGATTTCAATTATAAAATAAAATTTCTTTTTATTTTTTTAATAAATTTTGTTGAATTATAAATCATTTATAATAAAAAAAAGAATTAAAATATAAAACAATAAAAATTAATAAATTATATATTAATTATAAACAATCAAAAACAATATTTAATTAAAAAAAGAATAATATTACAAAATCATTTTATAAAATATTATAAAATAACAATTAATTTATTCTTATAAATTTAAATCTTTTTAAAAAACAAAACAATTTATATATAAATTTATATAATAATTATTTTATATAATCTTTTTATTTTCAACAAACTTGAATATATAATCTAATTCTAATTATATAATAAAGTTTTCAGAAATATAAACTTTTATAAATTTTTTAAAGTCTTTAAAAATGTAAACTTCTGAAAACTTCTAAAATGAATTAATATATAATCAGAATAATTTTATAATTTAAAAGCTTTATACTTAATTTAATTATCAATTAGTTTATTTATATTTCAATTAATCTAATAATATATTCATCTTCGAATAAATAATTAATAATTATTAATCTTAATCTATAATTATTAATTATACAAAACCTAAGACAACCGCTGCCTTAACCAGATTGTTATATTAGAATTATAAAATCAATTTTAAAAAAGGATTTATATCTTCTATTGAAAAGTTGAGATTATATAATTCTAATATTATATAAATATAAAAAAAATATAAAATTAAAATTAAAAAGAAAAGATAAATTAAAAAATCCAAATCCCTTTATATATCTAATATATTATTAATATTCAAAAAAAATAATTTAGATAATCAATTTTATAAAAACTATTATCAAATTAATAATAGAATAATTAAAAATATATATCTAATTTTGAAAGTTTAAGAATTCCAAGATAAATTGAATAAAGTTATAATTTATATAAAATTAGATCAAAGAAATATTTTCAATTTAATATAAATAAAAAGAATTATAAATAAAAATAGTTTTATATTATTATTAGATTTATAAAAATATATAATTATATTATTCGATCTAATTAATATATTAATTATTTATTAATAATAGAATAACAAAATATTTAAAAAGTTCAATTTATTTATAATCTATTATTTAAATGATATTTTAATTTTCTTTCAAAAAGAAAAGGAATATAAAAAATATATATTGAAAGTATTAAAAGTATTCAAAAGAATAGATTTAAGATTCAAATTATTGAAATACAAGTTTGAAATATAAAAGATAATATTTTTAGAATATATTATTCAATCAAAATAAATAAGTATAGATTCTAAGAAAACAAAAAAAGTAAAAAATTAAAAACGATTTAGGAATATCAAAAATATACAATTTATATTAAGATTTGTTAATTTTTATTAAATATTTATAAAAGATTTCTCAAAAATAATAGAATTCTTTATCAAAATGATCAAAAAAAGAATAACTTTTATTTGAAATAAAAAGACAGAATAAATTTTTCAAGAAATCAAAAACAGATTTATTAAAGAATCTATTCTTTACAATTATTATAATAATCGAGAAAGTATTATCAAAATAAATATCTTTGATATTTATATAATAAAAGTTTATTTGTAAAAAAACAATAATAGGAAATTATATTTTATCATTTATTATTCAAACAAAATAAACAAAACAAAACAAAATTACAATATTTATAAAAAAGAACTTATAATTATTATAAAAATATTAAAACATTAAAGGATTTACTTTTAGAAAACTAAATTCCTAATAATCATCTATATTGATTATATAAATCTTTGAACTTTTATTATTATTAAGATTTTGGATAATTATAAATTAATTAAATAAATTAAAAAACTAATAGAATTTAATTTAATAATTAAATATATTAAAGGAAAAAATAATATAAGAATAGATACTTTGAATAGATTATTAGATTACAAAGATAATAAAATTTATTAGAAAATAGAGATTTTATTTCTAATTTAATAGAAATCGTTATTATAGAAAATAAACTAATAAAGATTTAAAAGAATAAATTTATAAAAATATAATAGAATAAAGAAGATATCAAATAATCAGAATCATTAATAATTATTAATAGATTATTTTGAATAAAAAACAAAATATAATTATTTAATAATATTACTTTCGAATATATTATAAAATAATATATATTGTTTATTTATAAATATCAAAAATATAAAAATATATCTAAAAATCAAAAACAATATTAAAATTCAAAACTTTATAATATAATCAATAAAATAATTATCAAGTATAATATTTATATTAAAAATAAAATTTTCTATTATATTCTTTATAAACAAATAAATATTATCGAAATACTATTTATATTATAAAAATCAATATTATAAAATTTCATAAATTCATTATCAAAATTTAAAGATTCAATAACAAAAATAATATATAATTACCTTTTTATTATAATAAATAAATTAACAAAATATCTAATATTTATATTATATCAAATAATATTAATTATAAAAATATTAACTTTTATATTTTTAAAAGAGATTATTATAATATATAAATTACCAAAAGAAATACTTTTTAATAAAGATAAATTATTTATATTAAAATTCGAAATTATTTTAATAATATTATTAAGAATAAAAAGAAAAATATTTATTATATTCTATTTATAAATCAATAAAAGAAATAAAAAAGTAAATCAAATTATTGAAACTTATTTTCAATATTATATAAATTATCAATAGAATAATTAAATAAAATTCTTATTCTTAATATAATTCATATATAACAATTTTATATCAAAAACAATATAAATTATTTCAAATTATATTAATTATAAATACAAACGAATTATATATTATAAATTAAAGATTATAAAAATAAAAAATCAATCAATAATAATATAAACAAAAAGATTGAAAAAAGTTTACAAAGAAATAATAACAAAATTGAAATTTATTATCGAAAGAAATATATATTATTATAATCAAAAATATAATCAAAAATCAATATTAAAAAAAAGGAATAAAATCTATTTATTTCAAAAAAATATCAAAACAAAAAAATCTAATACAAAATTAAATCACAAGAAACTCGAATTATTCAAAATCAAAAAAATTAAAAAACTTTTGAATTATAAATTAAAATTATTGAAAAATATAAATATATATTTAATATTTTATATATTTTTATTCGAATTAATATTTTCAGAAATACCAAAAACTTTTAAAATAAAAATTATATTTATAAATCAAAATATTAAATATAAAATAAAAAGGATATTAAATTATAAATATATTAAAAACAAAATCAAATACTTAATAAAAGAAAAAGATTACTTTAACTTTGAAAATATATAAGAATTTAAGAAAAAGATTAAATATCTAAAAAAGTTTAAGAAATTTTGTTAATAAAATCCGGATTTATTTAAAAGAAAAATGAATTCATTATTTTTATAAAAAGAATCAAAAAATCGAAATCATTTATAAGAATTTCATTAGAATTAATAAGATCAATTAATAATTAATCAAATCGATCAAATTGATCAAAACTTAATTGATTAAATTAATCAAATTGATTAAAGAGATTAAAGGAAATAATAAATATAAAAATATAACAATTTCTTATTCCTTTTTTTTTTTTAAAAAAATATTGAATTTATCTATGAAATTCAATCTAATTATAATTATCTTTTATTTTCATTTATAAAGAAACTTTTATTGTTTATTAAAACAAAATATTTTTGATATCATTTTATTCTTTTCAATATCTATATATTTAATTTGAGTATCGATAACTTTTAATCAAAACAAAGAATATTTTATTTAATTTACAAATATTATATAATTTATTAAAAATAATATAACAATTATAATAACAATATTTAATATTACAAAAAGAAATATATTTGATATTAATACTTTTATATCGAATATAAAGAATTATCTTTTTTTTAATTAAATTGATTTCTTATTCAAAAGTTTTTTAATCGATATAAGATTGAAAACAAATAAATAATATAATAAAAAAGAAGTATTTGAGATAAATTATATAAAAAATAATATTTCTTTTCAAACTTTATAAACAATCAAAAATGATATTTAATCAAAATAAAGATAATATTATAATTTATAATTTTGATTATAATAATATTATTAATATCAATGATTTATATATTAATTATAAAAAAAATATAATTTAATTATTGCTTTTAAAGGTTTTGATTATTTAAATCTAGAACTTTAGAATTCCTAAGATAAATATCTTAAATAATTATAATAAAATAAAATAAATATTTTATTTAATTAATAATAATAGAATTATTATTTTAAAAAATATTATATTTTAAAATTATAATTCTTAAAAGGAAAACTTTTAAGATAATTATTCTAAAAAAAGAAAAACTTTAGAATATAAAAAACTTCAAAATCAATTATATAATATACTAGCTTTATTAATCAACTAACAAAACTAGTATCATAAAAATATTAATTATATTAACTAATTAATATAATTAATATATAAAAAAAGGATTAATATATAATTAAAATAGTTTTATAATTTAAGAATTTTGTATTTAATTTAATTATCAATTAATTTATTTATATTCTAATTGATTTAATAATATATTCATCTTCGAATAAATAATTAATAATTATTAATTTTAATTTACAACTATCAATTATACAAAACCCAAGGCAGCCGTTGTCTTAACTAGATTGTTATAATTCTTTGATAAAAAGATTCAATTATTTCTATTAATATTTATTTATATTTAATAATCAATAGAGTATAATAAATAATAATTCTATTAGTTTTATTTTAAAATCTTGATAATAATCTTAGTTTAATACTTCTTTATTATCTTTATTAATTCTTTGTTAGATATAATAAGTTTTGATTTGTAATAAGATTTCTTATACTTTTTTAATTTCTAAATTATATTTATTATATTTTTATACTTTATTAAAAGATAAAGAATTTATATTTATAATATATTTTCTAATATTATTTACCTCAATATTTTCTTTAAATATTATACAATAAGTATTATTGTAAATTATTATATAAAATACTAATAAAATAAAATAATTACAAGTTTTATATTTTTCAATGAAATTAAATTTCTTCTTTTTATAATAGTATTATATTTATTTCTTATCTAAATAATTAATTAAATATTATAATTCATTTTTTTGAAATAAATAATAAAATTCAATTAATAATTCATTTTTTTTTAGTTTTTTAATTAATTCTTTGTTTTTTAATTCGAGGTTTTTTAAAGATTTTTTTTTGTAATTAATATTATTTTTAATATTGATTTTAGAGTTTTAATTATTAATATTTAATTTTTTTTAATTGTTTGGGATTGAATTAAGATAAATCTTTTTCCAATAATTCTATTTCTTTTGAATTTTTTTCTAAGATCTTTGTTTTTCAAGAATCTTATCTTTTATTCCCAAATTTTATTTATTTCTTGTTTTTTGTAATGAATAGTTTCTTCTTTTGAAAATATTCTTAGGATATATATCTATTTTTCCTATAAATATAATATAAATTATTCTTTTTATATTTCTTCTTTTCATTAATATTTAAATTGTTTGATTTTATATAATATTGTTCAATATTATTTAATTTCATTAGATTACCAATATTATAATATCTGTTTTGATAATAAGGTTTTTGGAACTTTTTGTTTTTCTAAATAATTCCTTTTTTTTCTATTTATTATTTATAAAATCAATTATTAATAAGAATAAAGGTTTCAATTAATTTAAAAAGATTAAATAATTTTAAAGTTTTTATTAATTTATTCTTGATAATATTTTTCAATTTTTTATAGAATTGTAATTTTATATAATCATTATTTTATATAATATATTTAATATATTATTGAAATTTGGTAATATAAGTTATAATTGATTTAATTTGTTTAAGTTGTTGTAATACTTTTTTAATTATATAAACAAAATCTATTTCTTTGAATGTTTTATTAAATCTTTATTTGAACGATTTGTAATTGAGAAAGAGATAATAAATTTTAGATTTTATACTTGTATTTAATTGATTATTGATAGTCTTAATTATTAAATTATTGAAAAATAATTCGATTCAATTGAATATAATTCCTTGAAAAAAAAAAGATCAATTATAAGATTCTTTATATAAAAGTTAAGAAAAGTTGTTTGTTAAAGATATAATAAAGATTAGTTTATATAATAAAAGTTCGATGTTTATTACAATCTCTATAAAATAAATTAGAGGTGGATATTTTAATTATTTGTTTGTATTTTATAATAATAATGATTTGAATAAAGACCCTGATTAGATTAAATGAAAATGATTTAATTATCACGATTTACAATTAAGATAAAAATATGTTAAAGGGCAGTAGTCAATGTGTCTATATAAGCTTAGGTCTTATTGAAAAGCAAGGTGATTTGTATACAAATTTATATAATAATCGCTTTATATAGTCTCTTTATTTTTAATAAGCTCGGATATATAGTTTGATTTTAATTATATGATAAGGAGTTTTGGAAGCTTTGAAAGCTCTTAGAGCTTCAAAAGCTTTTTGAAGTTTTAAAACTTTATGAAGATTTTTTTCATTTATTAGTATATAATCAAAATAATTTTATAGTTTAAAAACTTTGTATTTAATTTAGTTATCAATTAGTTTACTTATATTTCAATTGATTTAGTAATGTATTCATTTTCGAGTGAATAACCAGTGATTATTAGTCTTAACTTATAATTATCAATCAGATGAAAACCTGAGGCAGTCGCTGTCTTTAATCAGATCGTTATATTAATAAGTTGTTAATTAGAAACTATTATATTATATATAATTTAATTATAACAGTATTCAAAATATAATGATTTAATCAAAATAATAATTACTTCGAGATTTCATATAATTGATAATTATAAGTTAAGGCTAATAATTACTAGTTATCTATTTAAAAATAAATATATTATTAGATTAATTAGAATACAAATAAATTAATTGATAATTAAATTGAATATAAAGTTTCTAAATTATAAAACTATTTTGATTATATATTAATTTTTTTCTTGTATATTAATTATATTAATTGATTAATATAATTGGTATTCTTATGATATTAATTTTGTTAACTGATTAATAAAGCTAGTATATTATATAATTGATTCTGAGGTTTTTTATATTCTAAGGCTTTTCTTTTTCTGGAATATTTGTTTTAGAAGCTTTTTTTTCAGAAATTATAATTTTAGGATACGATATTCTTTAAAGTGATAATTCTATTATAATTAATTAAATAGAATATTTATTTTATTCTATAAGGGTTGTTTAGGATATTTATCTTAGAAATCCTGAGGTTCTAGACTTAGATAATCAGGACCTCCAAAAGCAATAATTAAATCACACCTCTCTTGTAATCAGTATATAAATCATCAATATTAATAATATTATTATAATCAAAACTGTAAATCGTGACACTTAAATCTATATTAAATAAGTTTATAATTTATAATTATCAATTTATCAATATTATTATCGATTTGTCGATATTATAATCTTATTATATATAAGATTTATTCAATAGATAATAAAAAATAAAAAACTTATTTAAATAAATCACAATCCTGATAATCTAATTGGTCTGAAATACCCCGGTAAATACCCTGATAAATAATCAAACAAAAAACTTGATATAGGTTTTATAATCTTAAACAAATTTAACTTGAAGCTTTTTTCAACTTTATTAAAATCATTCAACTTCAAAATTATTCAATTCAATTTTGTTTATTTATTTAATTTAACTTTATTTATTTAATTTATCTCATTCAATTTATAATAATAATATTTATAATAACAATATTTAATTTTTAATTATCAAAAACAAATTGATATTTTATCTATACTTTAATATATATATTCAATATTTAAATTTATTATAAACTTTTTAAAACTTAAATTTTTACTAGACTTTCTTGAAAAGCCAGGGGTCCGGGGGGCGCAGGCCCCTGGTAATTTTTGAGGTTATAAAATGTATACAAGATATAAAGATATTAGTTAATTGATTGCCCTCATTTCCGAATGACATCAAGCTAATCCCAAAATAAGTATAGCCCTACATTTATCCGAGAAACCTTATTCCGAAATAGACTTAGTGTTGTATGTAGTTACTGAGTCAATACGGTATATAGATTGTGAAATTCAAGGAAAAGCTACCTATCTAGCAAGATCATAGTATACAATACGAATATTGGATCATGTTGTCACATTATAAACAAGTAAACTCAAACTCTATTATATTTTACTTTGTATAGATATTATACTGAAACCCAGGAGTACTGCAAATATATACTGGCGGGTATCGTGTCTTATGGAAAAGCAAAATATCCAGATATATTACACCACTACCGCTACTCCAATACAAAATGAAACGAATATATCATAACGCTGTACCTTCCTACAATCATGATTGCCAGCCTTTCAGTAAATGATCGCTGGCAATCCCATTATGACCCGTTACCCCCTAAATCAGACACAAGAATGAAGGAAATAAACTCCAGTTTTGACGCCCACGCAAATAAAGTAATACCCATGACGTTCTTACTCGTGATCGTACATCGTTAATCAACTTCTTCGTTGACAGCTTCCAGCTTCCAGCTTCCAGTCAAACCCATCTCAATTCTGAATCAAGCAGCACTAAACCTCTTGTTTTTCACCTCTCCACTTGGACGTTTCTTTAATGCAATAAATGTCTTAACCCTCCTCAATCTTGCCATCAAATCCTTATCTTTCGCATCCCTGATACTCTTCGCATCTTCATCATCTGCAAAATCGTGTGCTAAATCATTACCATCCTCACCACTAGCTTCATTCATCGTAGGTGCAATATAACTCCTCCTCGATCCCTTTTCATTCTTTTCTCTGCCTGCTCTCAGTCCATGCTCACTCTTCAACACGCGTAACACGACTTCCCATCCGGCAAGTTCTCTTGATTTTGAGCTCTGCGTCGCAGCAAGACCGTTTTGTGATACGGGGTTACGCCAGGGGCAATATTCGCGATGTTGGGCGATAGGATCGAGACCGGAGACGATAGCTGGTTCAGTTTCTTTACCTGTGGCAGAAATGGATTTGCTTTTAAACATCCAAAGACCAAGAATTCGATAACATGTTTGACATGAGACAGATTCGAGTTGATGACCAAGGCGATCATGTTTGTGACCTTGCCAACCACAAAGGGACATCATTAAAGCCACTTTATTGATTTCGCTTTGAGTATTCGTTTGCGCTTCAGGAGATGATTTAAGGAAATCTCGGGGAAGGTAGGTTATTACGCGATCGATATCGAGGCCTTCTGGAGGTGTCATATTAGAAAGGTATGGTAAATGTTCCGCTCTTTGTTGAAGCTCATCATAACGTTCGCGAAGGGTTTGTATGGTGACTGCAGGTTTATTGAGGGGAAGCTTGAATATGACATCTGCGACATAGTTAATAATAGCGAGAGAATGAACCTAATCCAAAACGACATACCATCGCATCCTCTCTGTCTCCAGGGACAACTCTCATCATGCGAAGTGACAATAAGTTCAACATATTTATCAATCAACGCGTTTTCTACTGAATTAGTTAGTACTTCATCACTGATAGATGCGCGATTGATGCCCTCACCAATATTTTCCGCAATATAAACTTCCTTCTCTTTTCCATCCTCTTCCTTCTTATTCAATTTGACCAAAATCTCCACATTACAGAAACAACATCTAACGCGCTCCTTCTTTTGACAAACCCATCCTCTCTTCGCCCATTCCACTTCATTAACCCTTGCCGGCTTTGGCGTCCAATCGGTTAGATTCGAGAAAGATTTTAATCTCTTGAGAAATTCAGCGCGATCATATGGCGCCCATTTAGGAGGTTCCGAATGCGAAACTGGAGTCGCAGAGAGTTTATAGACCGGCGCCAGTTTCTGACGAGCACTATCGAATTCAGAAGGAGCCGCCGATGATGCGCGAGTTAATGAAGGCAATCGATTAAGGCTTGAAGATGAATAAGAGATCCGCGGCTTCTTCATATTTGAATCTGTGTCGTTTTGAGGTTTGTCCGGAGTTTTGTTTACTTCGTGTGCCGATAGGGAGGAATCGGATTTTTTGTTTCCCAAGCCATTAAGAAGGGCATTGAATTTCCTTTTCGTTGTATTCATTGTCGGCGGCTGAGATGGTGACACTAATAAGTGACACTCTCGTTGTGCCGTAAATTCAACTTTTTGTTGATGGAGATGATAAGTAAGAGGTTCTCTTTTATTTACGGCGGCGGTTAATTGGTTTAGTACTGTACTTGCTATTGACTTACTCATGATGAAAGACTGCTCTGCTTCCTGCTCCTGCCCTACCCCTTGTCGCAGGTTCTGGTCCGTGCCAGGCTTGTCACCCTGCTTCACTCCGCAGTAGCTTCGAAACTTTCCTGTCCTGCTTCTTGCTTGCGTACTTCAGAAACCCCACCAAGAAAATTGGGACAAGAACAAAGAGATTCAATACCCCTCGATTAGCTTTGGAGTTCATCTAAGTTTTCCTCTAAGAGTTCCTCCTGCATATAATTAATTCATGTCAAAGACTTCAAGAAAAACTAAAAACTACTCAAACTCCAACTACCTATCACCAAGAAGAATCTTACTTGTATCTTTCTTGATAGTCATACTGGCTTTCATTATAAATAAATTTTTACCTCGTCTTTTCCTTATATCTCATCATTTTTCTCCTACCAAACTATCTACAACTTCAAATCCCAAGATGTCTAATTACAGTAAGGAATTGGAGGTGGCTCAATTAGCCGTCCAAAGAGCAGCTATTTTAACCAAGAAGGTTTTCCATGAAAAATCCAAAGGAACATTATCCAAAGACGACAAATCACCTGTTACAATTGGTGATTTCGGTGCTCAAGCTTTGATCATCCAAGCTATCAAGAAGAACTTCCCTAATGACGAGGTTGTAGGTGAAGAGGAAGCTAGCGATTTGAGAGAGAATGCTAAATTGAGAGATCAAATTTGGGAATTGGTTGAAGCTTCCAAACTTTCTGATCCAGAGGCTGAGAAGGTTTTGGGTGGTCCAGTCGAGAGTGTAGATGCTATGCTTGATGCTATCGATGCAGGAAACAGTGCTGGTGGAGCTAAAGGAAGAATTTGGGCTTTGGATCCCATTGATGGAACTAAGGGATTCTTGAGAGGTGGTCAATATGCTGTTTGCTTAGCACTGATGGTTGATGGAGATGTCAAAGTTGGTGTTCTTGGATGTCCTAATCTTCCAGTTGATGATTCCGCACCATTATCAGCTGACGCTGGCAAGGATGCATCAGATGAGGAAGGAAAAGGTGTTCTTTTCTCAGCAGTATTGGGTCAAGGTGCTACGAGTCGACCATTGGGTACTGGAGCATTAGCAAAAGGTCAATCTATTCAAATGAAGCCAGTTACGGATTTAAGTCAAGCTACATTCTGTGAAAGTGTTGAGGCAGGCCATTCTTCCCATGGCGATCAACATGCTATTGCTACCAAATTGGGTGTTACCAAGGCTAGTGTCCGAATGGATTCACAAGCTAAATATGGATCGATTGCTAGAGGTGCTGGAGACATTTACCTTAGACTCCCCGTTAGTGCGACTTACCAAGAGAAGATCTGGGACCACGCCGCTGGAGATCTTATTGTACGCGAGGCAGGTGGACAGGTTACTGATTCTCTCGGACGAAGATTGGATTTCAGCAAGGGAAGAACTTTGGCTGAAAACAAGGGTGTCGTTGCAGCTCCTGCAGCCATTCACGGCCACGTTTTGGAGGTAGTTAAGGAGGTTTTGGCGGCCAAGAAATAAATTGTTCATATATATTCGTCACAAATAAAAGACATGATACCTTTTTTCCATCTTTACATCAACCGTAGATAAGTCTACAATAGATACAAGTGACATTATCTCTATACAGATTATTTGGATATTCATCCCCTACTTAATCTTCTTATTCTTCAACTTAATCTCCTCCCCGTTGACAAAGATTCCCTTCCCCTTATACGGTTCTGGAACTCTCCACTTTCTAATTTGAGCCGCAAAAAGTAATACGAATTCCTTCTCTGGTCCTTCTAACAATATACGTGTAGGTTGTGGTGTACTCGCCTTCACGAATCTTGGAACGGGTAATTCGATGGGATGAGAGTATCCTACTTTTAAGACAACGAATTGCTGGCCTTCGAATTCGGGGGTTTTGGTTGTTACGTTGGAAGCTGGCTCAACAGTGGCACGGTATCCAACACCGACTAGACGGAGAATAGCACTGTGACCTTCGGAGACACCGAGGATGTGGTTTTGGAGATAGGCGCGAGTAGTTCCTTTAAGGAAATTGTTAGGTCATAAAAGTATACTGAAAATTGCAGAAGGGGTAAATGCTTACCCCACATCGCCCTTTGGCTTTTGACTTCTCTATCCTCCACTCTGACAATTGCTCTCCGTGTATTCACATCATGCTCGATTTTAATAAATGGTTCGATTGACATTGTCATTTTTCCTAATGGCCCCTCAATCTTAACAATTGATTTCCCTGCCAAGGCTGATCCTTTCGCCGGCGGCGGTGGTGGGATAACTGTAAAAGTAACCTCTGGGGGAATCGATAACGGTGCGCTTCCAATGTGGGAGTTTCGACATGTTGATGCGGAGAAGGATCGTGAGGCGATGGGAAAGGCGGGTAGAAGGAATGAAAGGATTGAGACGGGAGGCGTGGCGGTAAGGATCTGGGTTAGACCTTTGGATCGAGCGGTGGACAACATGATGGGCGAATTGCTGCTGGTTTGTTGTTAGGGTCGCCGTCGATAGAATTTGAGGTCGGGTTAAATGTGGTTAGCGTGGATTTTGTTCATGCACGTGCTTTCGTGAATTTTGAAGTGAGTTTCCGACTCGGAATTTGGACGCGTAAATATTGCATGATGGTGAATTGTCAAGAGTTATAGTTCTACCCCGAGGAAATGGACAAGCTCCCTGCCAAAATCACATCCCCGAAGTCATGCACAGATTTGTTTCTCAGAATCTCAAGGTAAAAACTAGCAAGTAGTCCAACGTCTTCAAGTATATAACAATTACATATCACTTTAGGAAGGAACAAGAACACCAGTTCAGATTCACCATCTTTTTCATATCTTATATTCACTTACCCTAGATCTGTTGATGATCTGTATCTGCGACGACGACGATGATAGCGTCTTCTACCTCAGTTTTCTCGATTTCTTCTGACCTCACCTTTTCTCTTCAACCTTCTTATCTTCAATTTTTCAGCAATACCAATCTTTTTCAGCTCCAGTTAACTTTCCCTTTCTCAAAGACTTCAATATATCTATTGCTAATTTCTATCTTCTATTAAATTTATCTCCAGTTCCTTCAAATTAAGACGTACCAACCATCAGGTTATCTACCGTTTTCTAACATCTACCTTGCTTCTGAGACGCGATCCAAAGTTATCTCTGGCGCATACTCAATAGAAATTAAATATTCTCACAAGGCGACCCAGCCTTCAATATGCTATTTCTCAGACTCTTCCTTCTGACGACCTGGTCAATATCAATATCTGCTTTTGGATGGAAAGCCAAAGTAACAGA
Source organism: Sclerotinia trifoliorum (assembly GCA_905066765.1). Classification (NCBI taxonomy): domain Eukaryota; kingdom Fungi; phylum Ascomycota; class Leotiomycetes; order Helotiales; family Sclerotiniaceae; genus Sclerotinia; species Sclerotinia trifoliorum. The sequence goes on from CAJHIA010000033.1 coordinate 1,743,570, forward strand.
TGACTCCACTCCTGGTGAGCGGCACATTGAAAGAAACCAGAATCAGAATAGTAGGATAGAGCTGGCAAATGCTCGATCTCGAACCAATGAACTATATTCCAGCGCAATGCTCGAGCTCAAGAGACTAGAGGAAGAGCCGATTTGCCACCGAGTGGCTGCACAGCTACTCATGAGTAATTGTGAAGGTCTGGAGGATATCAATCAAAAAGAGTATGACCTTTACAGTGGGCGTATTCAAAGACATTATGTGGAGAGCTTGGCTGCAAGTCTGGCAATTTGTGATATGGAACGAAGTAGTATGGTCGTCCCTGATTCTTGCGAGTCTTTCAGGCTACCGTCTTTACTCCGTGCTTCTCAGGAAGCAGACGGAAAATTACAGGTATCACAAAATGAGGTCGGTGCCTGCTTGAAGGGATTGGGCAAAGATCCCTCCCATTGGTTGAGTTGGACCAGTTATAGGGACAATTGTCTTTTGATCTGTCAAGCTGCTCGATCCGATATCGACAAAGGTAAGTCATCAGTTTATCTACGAGGAAGCGTCTAATTATTCCCAGATCAATCGATTCTTCTACAGAAAAAACTTGTGGAAATCATGAGACAATTTGCGGAGGACCTCGAAGATGACCTCCAAGATCTCAAGCGAAATATGGCGGATCATGCAAGAGCAGCAGGTTCCTACTTTGAAGAAGTCATGATGCGGACTGAGATACTAAAGACCAAGGTTGAAGGTGCATTCGAGGTCATTTCATCCGAGGCATTGGTAAATTACATTTCCCAGCCATAACAGGTACTCCAATAGTAACATGTATGTCCAGGATGTTGCGAGCACTCTACGGTCAATACTGGGTAGTACTGGCGATATTCAACGAGTTATGAAGAATGTTGTCGATACTATACTCCAAAGCAATGCAGAGATGGCTGCTGCACAAGAACGGGCTCTTGTGGCCACATCTGGTACTGCGAAATCACGCTTGGAAGACATCAATGCACTGGCAGAAAATGCCGAATCGTCGTTTGAGAGATTGTCTTATGCAATCGTAAGTTACTCCGGACCCTTTTAACGTAACATGACTAATTATCTCTTAGGATCTTTTGATTCCCGTGATCACTTCTATGAGTGATAGACAAGATAATTTGGATCAGGTACGGTTTTCGAATTAAAACCCCTAAGATGAAACTGATGTTTGCAGAGGTTCGAAGCACTTAGCGATGTTGTCGTCAATATGACCACCTTGATTCAGGATCATTCGGAGAGTCTTGAACAAGCCAGCTTTACCGCAACAGGTATTCGAGAGAGTCTTGGGAAAGCAGCCGAGGCCGCGAATTCATGGAATGGAATCATGGGTATGGGTGAACCATTTGTTAACAATGCTCTTCGAATATTGTCTCCCCCAGTTACCCTCTTTTTTGGAAGTCATGGTCTTCCGCCATCTTTGTTTCGCAATTTTGGTCTCTTCGTCGGAGGTATGTTTTTGCTTTTCAAATTCATACAACACATGCTAACAGGATTAGGTTGGGCAGTGGCAGAAACCACGATACAGTTACGCCAAATTGAGCACTGGATTCCACGAATTCAAAGATCTAGGGCATCAACGCAACTGGCAAGAGACAAAGTACTACAGGAGGAAGCACAAATAACTTTTAGCACTTCCTCATTACATAATGAAACCGGTTCAATCAAAAAAGCTCACACGCACGATGTGAGGTAGAGATGACGGTTTACATGACTTTTAAATTTATTCACCAACGCAAATGGACTCTTTAGGCCATCTCTAACGACAAAATTATTAATCTTAGCAAGAGGGACAACAGGATCTCTCAAATTTACGACTACCATGCGGTCAACGAAAATATGGATGAAATGGGTAACAAGATATCACTATTTATTGAACAGTAACTAATTTTGAAGGGCTTTGCATTTGCTGGGGGAATATCATATTGCTTGCTGAAGGGTATGGAGCTACAGTGAATCAAACATAGGGGGTACATACTGGCACGTATATCTTTAGGTCCGAAAAGCCAGCCTGGCTTCGATGTTTGAAGCAATCCACAGGTGATAATTAACAGCAACATATGGGAACAGGAACATATCTGTAAATAGAAAATATTATTTAGGTCGACCTTTCAGGGGTTCAGAGCTTTCTGCAAAATACTTTATAAATTGATTGCTGTGAAGTCGGTGAAGACAAAGAAGCTTTGATATGAAGCTTTTCCAAAGAAAACCCCCTATCCAATTAATTACTTCAGCCAATTGCTTTTTGCGGTGACATGAAAAACGATAATGCAAGCAGGTTATTGATTGCTAGCAAACGGTTGGGATCAGGTTGAACCTGCTGTTACCCAATCATATAGTATGTTTGTTTCCCCAATTGCAACAGATGTATATAGGTAGATTTATAATTTTTTGGTTGCAATAAATAATTATCTTTCCATGTCTACTCCGTATATATATAAACAGTGAATCTTTATTCATCATCTTCTCACAAGGTCATCCATCATCTGTTCAAGTACGGCTTAATTTCGTTTGAGACGGGGCCATATTGGGTGGGTCCATGCAATCGGCCGCAGGGGCAAGTCCCCTCTAAAATTTAACTGCTTCTCTTCTAGAAGTCAACAAGCTCAATACCGGAACCCTTTAATTTCCCTCCTGGTTCCCCGAACTCTCACCAACTTGCATGATCGGTTCTTTATTAAGCCTTGCACATCATATTCTGATACTTACTTTCTTTTACGCAAAGTTCATAAATCCATCTGTTAATTGTTGGAGATACTTGAGGGAAACGCAAGCAAGGAGTTGGCAGAGGAGAGCAGAGACATAGATTCAGGTCAGTTGTTTTTGATAGCAAGCCCAATCCCAAACGAAAGCCCAAATCGCGTATGGAGTTCTGAAGCTTGCGCAATTTGGGACACCATTACCAGATAGCTGTGCTCCCAATTGCGCTGAGATTGAACACGTCGTAAGTTTCGGATCACATTGAGCTTTTTGGTGTATCTTTTGTTTGGCAAATTCAATCTTTTGCGCTACCACATGAGATTTAGACCTTTCCATTGATCAGTTATATGTTACATGTCGCGCTGTTTGGTGGAGTACATATGCACATGTGAGGCTAGGAAGATTGGGCTGGGGAAATGGACGTTGGTGAATCACACATGAATATCGCTAACATATAAATTTTTACAACTATAGTCGCAACTATTAGTCCTCCGTTATACAATCTCTTTCCTCCTCAATCATTGTCAACATGGCGGACGTCGAGATCCCAATTATTCCCCAAGAGAGTCATAAGCCAGGAGAAATATCTGCAGACTTATTAGACGATACTCCTATTACCCCTGTCGAAGCTTCCGCTGAAGGCACGGCAGATGCTGTACCAGACGAAAATGCCGGAGCAGCATCGGAAGTAGATACCGAGACGGAGAGGGAATCTGTCAAGAGCGCAGATACAGAGAAGACCACATCGGGATCTCCAAATGGTGTTAAAAAGGAAAATGCAGCTCCCAGAAGAGCTGGTTCGTCAGCGGCACCAAGACGTCCAATTTCAGGGAGTGCAACCAGGCCCACCGCTTCTTCCGCGGTCAAGCCCACTTCTTCATCCACTACAAAACCTACTGGAGGCTTAAGCAAACCTCCAACACGCCCAGGAAGTGCAGCTGTTGTGCGAAAGCCTACAAGCAGTGCAACATCTTCCATCACCAGTCATAGAGCTCCCTCCGCCGCTGGAACTCATGCAGATGAGAAGAAATCTACCACAGCCCCTGCACGACGGGTCTCTCTTGCACCAAGCCATACAAATACTTCGAAGACTCCTGGAACAGCTGCAGAAGCTCGGGCCAGACCTGCCTCGATGCATAATACTGCCACCACCACAACAACAACTGCGAGAAAGCCTGTTGCATCAGCGCCAGCAGCTGGCCAGACTAGTCCAAAGGCTGCAAAGCCTGCTAGCACAACTGCCCCAAAGCCAGCACCTGCCTCGAGGTGAGTTCTTTTATATCTTGCTTTTAGGTGTTTACGACCACTCAATACTAACATGTAATTAGCACTACTACTACAGCTCGTCCAGTACATTCTTCCAAGCCTTCAATTAGCGCTCTTAGCAGTGGCGGTGCAGTTTCGGAAGCTAGAAAACGTCTTAATGCTCTTCAAGGAGGCGGACCGGTTCATCCACCGCCAAAGCCATCCGCATTGTCATCCGCTCGTTCAGTCAGTGGGGCACCACCTTCAACTGCAGCTGCATCCACGAAGGAAGTCGAAGAGTTGAAGAAGCAATTAGTGGACAGCGAATCCAAGGTTGAAGAATTAAAGAAAGAAATTAGTTCGTCACAAGAGAAACTTCTTGAACTTGGCAAGGCAGCAGAAGAAGAATCGAAGCGTATTTCAGATGCTGAGGGAGCCATTCGGGCAACGCACAGCGAACTTGTCGAGAAACTTAATGCCGACCACAACGCTATCTTGGAGAGTTTACAGGCCCAGTTGGTAGAAGCCGAGAATGCTAAAGCAGCAGCTCAGGAAGCTTCTTTGGCGGCTATCGAAGGGGCAAAAGAAGCTGCATCTTCGGAGGGAGCCACCGAACATGCTGAAGCGTTGGAAAAGTTGAAGGCTGAACATGGTGCTGCTTTGGATGCACTAAATGCACAGTTGGCAGCCGCCAAGGAAATTAATACTGCCGAGCATGCTAAAGCTTTAGAGGCCGTCAATGCCGAATTAGCTGCGGCCAAGGAGGCAAATTCCGGCGCTATCGCTGCCGCTGCCGAGAAGGAGGCCGAGATTATGGATTTGAAAGTTCAACTCGAGAAAGCCATCGCAGAGTGTGCAGCCGCAGTTGAGTCACTGAGAGCTTTGCAAGCCGAGCATGATGAGAGAGTCAAGGCCTTGGAGTCAGATTTCGAATCTAAAGTTAGTGCTCATGCAGACTCTCTGGAAGAGTTGAAGAAGACTTTGGCTGAGGAGCACAATGCTGCTGTGGAGGCATTGAAGATTGCCCATTCCGAGGAAATTGCAAAGGGAAACACCGATGCTTCATCCACCTACGAAACTCAAATCGCTGAGTTGACCACTAAGCATGAACAGAACCTAGCCACCATTCAAAAACAGCTCAACACCCAAGCTGACGAGCATGCGAGCGCTCTGGAGGAGTTGAAGAAAACTTTGACGGAAGAGCACAATGTCGCTCTTGATGCACTGAAGTCCGCTCACTCGGAGGAGCTTGCGAAGGGTAATACCAATGCCTCTTCGACCTATGAGACCCAGATTGCTGAATGGACTGCAAAATACGAGCATAGCTTGGCTACCGTTCAAAAACAACTTGACGATGTTCTCGAGGCTCAAAAGGCTTTGGAATCTGCTCATGCTGAGAAGGTATCAAGCTTGGAAGGCGAGGTTTCAAGTCTAAAAGAGAGTTTTGAAAAGACTTCCATAGCATTGGCAGCATCGGAGAAGGAAATCTCAGAAGCTAAGGCTGAGGCTGAGTCCGCCAAGAAAGAACTTGCTTCCGCTCAAGTGGAAGTTGCTCAATTGACTGAAAAATTGGATGGCTTGCAATCTAATGGTACTGAGTCCGAATCCGCTTTAACGGCTGCCAAGGAAGAATTGGAAAAGTCCAAGGAGGAAGTCATTGCACTTCAAAAGGCTTTGGAGCAACTTGGTTCTGATGGAAAAGACAAGGATGAGTTACATAGTAAGATCCAGGCGGAGCTTGCAACAACTGCCCAGTCATTGGATGAGAAGACCAAGGAAATCTCCACACTTTTGGAGAAACACGCACTGGAAACCTCGACACTTAATGAGAAGCACTTGAAAGAATTAGAGACCATTTCCAACGACTATCAAAAAGAAATTGATGCATTATCAGGAGACTCCGGTATCAGAGATGAATTTAATGTATTAAAGAGCAAGCATGAAGAACTTACCAAGGCCCATACCGAGATCTTGGAAGCTCATCAGCAGGAACTCGAGAAGGCAAAGCAATGCCACGCTGCAGCAATTGTTGAGCTCGATAACAATGATAAAGCTCACCAACGTGCATTAGAAGATTTGAAGACAAATCATGCCAAGGCATTGGATGAAGCACATGATAGAGCTATATCCGCTAGTCATTCTTCCCATTCTTCGGAACTACAACAGCTCGAACATAGTCATGCGGCTGCCATTGCTGAGTTGAAATCTGAGTACGAGAAAACCCATGCAAAGGCATTGGATGATGTACATGGCCAAGCAATTTCTGCTGCTCAAAAGGCCCATGAGCAGGAATTGGAGAAATTGATTCTTAGCCATGCTGAAGAGATCGCTACATTAAAGGCACAGCATGCTACAGCTCAATTAACCCACGATGAAACTATTGCCGCCTTGAAGGCAGAGCATGAAGCTAGTCTTGCTACTGCTTCGTCAGATTTCGAGAGTCAAAAGGTGCCCAAAAGGCTCATGAGGAAGAAATAGAGAGATTAATTCAAAGCCATACTGAGGACATCGCCGCATTAAAGGCTCAACATTCAACTGCTCAATCGAATCATGACGAAGCCATCGCCGCTTTGAGGGCAGAGCATGAAGCCAATCTTGCTACTGCTTCGTCAGATTTCGAGAGTCAAAAGGGTGCCCAAAAGGCTCATGAGGAAGAAATAGAGAGATTAATTCAAAGCCATATTGAGGACATCGCCGCATTAAAGGCTCAACATTCAACTGCTCAATCGAATCATGACGAAGCCATCGCCGCTTTGAGGGCAGAGCATGAAGCCAATCTTGCTACTGCTTCAACAAATCTTGAAAGTCAAAAGAGTGCTCAACAAGCTCATGAACAGGAATTTGAGAGATTGATTCAAAGTCATGCCGAAGATATTGCCGCTCTGAGGGCGGAGCATGAAGCCAATCTTGCTACTGCTTCAACAAATCTTGAAAGTCAAAAGAGTGCTCAACAAGCTCATGAACAGGAATTGGAGAAATTGATTCAAAATCATACTGAAGATATTGCCGCCTTGAAAGCACAACATACGACTGCTCAATCATCGCACGACGAAATAATTGCCGCTTTGAGAGCTCAACATGCGACTGCTCAGTCAACTCAAGACGAAGTTATTGCCGCTTTGAAAGCAGATTTTGAAACTAGTCATGCCACCGCTTCATCGGATCTCGAGAGACAAAAGGCCGTAGAGGCTGAGTTACAAGCTGAGATTACTAGATCCAAACAATCTTTACATTCAGCACAAGATGAGTTGGAAGCTCTTAAGCAAGACTTGGCTGTGGAGAAGATTGCAAAGGCTAACGCTGAAGCTGATTTGGATGCTGCAAGAAACGTGAAGTTGGATACTTCTGAACTCGATGCTCTACGTCAAGAATTACAAGCTCTCAAGTCTCAACATGAAGCTGCTCTTGCATCAGCCAAACAAGAGTCGGCAATGGCCACCCAAGAGCTTGCAGCTAGTAAATCACAACTAGAAACAGAAAAGGCTGAACTTGAGAAAGAGAAGGCTGCTCTTGAACAAAAAGTCAAGACCAGCAAGGATGATTACAAAACCATGCACGAGTCTATGACGGAATTGCTTGAAGAGACTAGCAAAGATTGTGAAACACTCGATGCTCGTCTCAAGGAAACCGAAGCTCAACTTAAGGTCAAGGATGCTGAACTTGCAGAGGCAAAGGTATGAATTCAAATTTCATTAATATTATGTAGTTATATTAGTACTAGGTACTTGAGCTAATACCGTATGGTGAAAACAAAAAGACCAAGCTCCCAACTACATCCCCACCAAAAACACCAACATTTGGAGGAATTTTTTCTAGAGGATTCGCCGACACTGATGGTAAGGACTTTAATGGGACGGGTGAAAGCACAGATGCAGTAGCTACACCTGAAAGTGAGCATGATAATTCATCTGCGGCGTTAGCTTCGGTTGGCGAGCCTTTTTTCTAGTGCTTCTGTTGCCCTATCCTATTCTCTTTTTCTTATTTTTTTTTGGCACATACACAGGATCCTTTCCGATTCGTACACTGATACCTAATCTTTCCCTTCCGTACCAACTTCATCTGGATACTCATACAAATGATGGAAAAGAGACATTCGCTAACGTATCTCTTGAATTAATAGCTAGCAAAAGCTAGAGTTACCGTTGAACAATTAGAGAAGATGAATGAAGATTTGAAGAAAGATAATATGAGGTAGTTATTTCCCCCAAACCCAAACCCAAACAACCCGCTTTGTTGTCTCTCTTTCGCTTTCCCTCCCCTCTTCCTCTCTCTCAACGGGATTTGCTGCTTGCTTTTTAATTGCTATTACATTGGTATTGAAATTTGCGAAGTGTGAAATCTCGGCTGATGTTAGATTATTTTGCTCACGCATAGGTCATTAGAATCAATTTCAGACGTCTTTGGGCCAGCTCGTAATGAATAGGTCATGAGATAATTTTATCCTTCTTTTCGCTCAAAATATTTCATGAGCGATTGCCAAGTCATCTTTCCGGCAATTTTTGCGCATTATGTCTCAGCTCAACTTATGTCAACTTAATTTCACTCAGCTTTTTCAACGTATTTCATGTCGCCGATACTGTCAATCATGTTCCGACTGTTTAATTCGACTTTTTTTTAATGCATAATCTACGGTACTGCGTCTTTAGTTCATGGTGGCAACTGTGTCTTGACTTTGAAAAGTCTTTCTCTTGAGAGGAATCCACACTTACGCAATACCCGAAATACAAAACCTTTCTATACCCAATTTACTTTTTTCTGTTTTGCAATTTTTACTAGTTTCGGTTCTTACGTCTTGCATTTCTTGCTTGCATTGTTGAAATTGTTCACTTGTAGTGCGCAGAAATATTGATGGATGGATCTGGTATCGTCTTTCTTTTTCTTGACGTACTTTTTTTATAGGGATGGATGGATGATGGGACGGATGGTTGATAGATGGCTGGTATGGTTTGGTTCCGTATGAATGGTGAATTGTGAGAGAAGGAATAGATGGAAATTATATGTGAGGTGAGGTGAAGTGTGTTGAAGCTGTATATGTAGACTACATATTGTGATATAATGTATGGATGGATGGATGGATGATTGTAGGGGCTTAACTATCAAATAGTAATAAGAATAAGTTAATGATTTTATATTATCTAGTGTTTATTTATTAAGTTATAAAATAAATAAGTAAAGTATTAATAATATAAAGTTGATATATAAAAATTATATAAAAAATTAAATTATTAAATTGTTAAATATATATTTTATTGTCGGCTTGCCGACTCTATAACCTTGTTGTACGCGAGGTTTACCCGGTGGGTGATGGAAAATGAGGTTCGCTTAAGGTTGCGATTGTCACGAAATCATTTTATAGAGTGTTACGGGTAACAGTCAACCTGTCCTTATGAGTTTAGATCTTCCTGAAAAACAAAGCAACTTGTATACTAATTTGTATAACAATCATTTTATATAATCTCTCAATCTTTAATAAACTCAAATATATAATTTGATCTTAATTATATAATAAAGCCTTTAGAAATATAAATTCTTATAAGTTTCTTGAAATCTTTAAAAGTATAAATTTTTAAAAATTTCTAAAATAGATTAGTATATAATCAAAATAGTTTTATAATTTAGAAACTTCATATTCAATTTAATTATCAATTAATTTATTTATATTTCAATTGATTTAATAATGTATTTATTTTCGAATAGATAATTAATAATTATTAGTCTTAACCTACAACTATCAACTATACAAAACCTGAGGCAGCCGCTGCCTCAACCAGATCGTTACAGCGATATAATTGGTCGAGAAATGAGTCGCGATCCTGATAATCTGATTGGATTAAAATACCCCGGTAAAAAAATCTAACAAAAAGCTTGGCATAAGTCTTACAACCTTAGACAAATCTAACTTAAAGTTTTTTTTAATTCAATTCAATTAAAATCATTCAACTCTGAAATCATTTAATTCATCTCATTCAGCTTATAATAATAATAATAATAATAATATTTTATATTATTATTATAATTATTATTTTAAACTGAAAATTTTTAATTTTCAATTATTAAAAACAAACTGATATTTTATCTGCACCCTGATATATATTTAATATTTAAATTTATTATAAACTTTTTAAAACTTAAATTTTCATTAGACTTTCTCGAAAAGCCAGGGGTCCGGGGGGCGCAGGTGTCACGATTTACATTTTTCATTATAGTAGTATTATTGACGTCGGTGATTTATATGCCGACTACAGGGGGGGTGTGATTTAACCGTTGCTTTCGGGGGTCCTGATTACCTAAGCCTAGGACCCCAGGATTCCTAGGATAAGTATCCTAGGCAACCAGAGTAGAATAGGACAAGTGTCCTACCCAATTGATTGTAATGGGACTATCACCCTAGAGGATATCGTATCCTAGGGCTATGGTTCCTAGAGGGAAAGCTCCTGGGACAAGTGTTCCAGGAAAGGAAAGGCCTTGGGATATGAGAGGCCTCAGGATCAATCACGTGACGTGCTAGCTCTGCTAGCCCAGCTAGCATAGCTAGCATAGGAAAAGAGATTAGTATATAGTCAGAATAGTTTCATAGTTTAGGAGCTTCGTGCTCAACTTAGTTATCAATTAGTTTACCTACATTCCAATTGATTTAATAACGTATTCACCTTCGAGTGGATAACCAGTGATTATTAGCCTTAACCTACAACTACCAATCAGACGAAACCCTGAGGCAGCCGCTGCCTCAACCAGATCGTTACAAGAAGCTTTTTGGAGCTTTAAGGCTCCACAAAGCTCCTGTACATTCATTAGTATATAATCAGAATAGTTTCATAGTTTAGGAGCTTCGTACTCAACTTAGTTATCAATTAGTTTACCTACATTCCAATTGATTTAATAACGAATTCACTTTCAAATGAATAACTAGTGATTATTAGCCTTAACCTACAACTATCAACCATACGAAACCTCAGGCAGCCGCTGCCTCGACCAGATCGTTACAGCAGGCCCCTGGTATAATTCAAATTTTAATAAGTAAAATTTAAAAGTTTAAAAATTAAAAAATTATAATATTTTAATATATTATTATTTCTTTATTATTCAATCAAATTATATAAAATTTATATAGATTATAAAATGTATAAATAGATAATAATATAAAATTTTATTAAACTTTATTAAAGATTTAAAAAGTTATTAATATTTTTAATTTTGTTTATACTTCTTTAAAAATCTCGCCGAGTATAATAATAACTTTTTATCCGTGTTGTAAAATATATAATATTAGATTAGATAAAATTATAAGGAAGAGAAGGATTCATTAAGAGAACTTATTATTTATCGATGGGTGGTGGTGAATGGTAGGTGGGGGGGTGGTTCGAGTGGGGAGGCTTGAAGGCCTACGATTACTACCATATGCCGATGCTTTTGCTCGTGCAAGCCTTTAGGCACAATGCACCCGGCCCAATTCTGAACTTGAACGGTTTCAAAGTGTTCAGCCCTTACCCTTCCAGTACCTATATAAGCTTGGGATAGAGTTTTAAAATAGATAGTTAGACGGTAATATTGCCTGGCTTGGCCACACCAAGAGGGGATTTCCATATAACTGAACGATCAGAGGTAGTTCAGGCAATCTCGGCATAAGGTCGATGTATGGGTGTTTGACGTATGATTATGAAGCGGTGCTCGCCGTGTTGGAACAACCACCAAATGTTGCTCAGAACTCCTCTGCATCAAACTCTGCATCTTCCCCGTCGTTTCCTACCTACCAGAGACGATGCCAAATTACCCACCACCCTATTTCAAAACCCCACTCCGTGTAATCGCCCCGGAAAAGCCGAATTCCCAAGACATATCCATCTCATCCGAGATTCCTTGAGATGCGACTTGTGACCCGTGGTGCCGAAGTGGGAATATCAGTGCGATAGGTTGATGCATAAATTTTGAGCGTGAGAGAATACCTATGATTTCCACATTTAGGAGGTGTAGATGCATTGGAGACACTATGCATTAGGTTGGTCGAAAAAATAACATCCAATTAAGAGAGAAAGTATAGATAGGCTTGTTCCTGATTGTTCTACAGTCAATGTGTTTGATTCTACTGGATAGATATCACTGTATTTCGTAATCTTACAAAGCGTTCTTTCCATGATCTAGGGAGTAGTAATTTGTATATCACATGTATCTCAAATTAGGTATATCAAGGAAGGGCCTGCTTTTTTAGGATGACTAGAATATCATTTAGATACAGTGATATATCTTTGGACGACATAATCTATCAATGACAGTCTTTCTCTCGGCATGCGGACAAGGACACCAAAGAATCTGAAGAAGCATTGGGTCTGTGATCTAGATCAGTAATATTCTTGGTGCATCTCAGGGATATATATATATTAATTGGTTTGAGTATCCGGGATGGAAGGTAATTGGGAGGGAATCTCGGTACAGGTGAGTTGTCCGTAGGCTTTCCGTTTGCGAAAGGCTCAATAACCTATAGTAGAGCTGTACGTAGCTATGTAAGATATGTAGAAGTGTACTCGTAATATTAGTTATGCTCCCGATGGAGAGAAGTAGTCAAGATCTTGGGAAGGGGGATAGGTTATCTTAGCTATAAATGGAAGGGGGATCAACATAGGTCTATTCACAAAATGTTTCGTTTAACCACGGTTGGTGAGATATAATTCTAAGGAGGCATTTGGCATTGATATGTTCTCAACTCGAGTCACATATGAATCTATGGGATATCTATCTCATTTTCAACATACCTCTCCTTTTGAGCTTCGAACTCCCCTCATCACTGCCTCGTCTTCATATCTTCATCATCAGATATAACTTCAATAGGGAAAGGGGGGCCCAGACGTCGCTGCTCGAGAAAGAAATCATAATCTTACATTCCCTCCTCCCATGACACCTCTATTTCATTAAAATCCTTTTGTTCATTGGAACTGGTGTTTGATTGGTTTAGGATCGAATGCAATGATATCTATCTACCCAGGTACCCAGATATCCTATAAAGACAAGTAACTTGGTAGGTTCTCGAACTCAGGTCAGCATTGATAGATAGCAAGGTTATTTGATATCTGCCCAAAGACCAATCCTCATTCTTCTCTAATATTGATCCTTTTATCCAATCCCAAGAGAGTAGAATCAGATAGTGAATGAACTTAATTCACAAATGATAGGTATCAGAAGTATGGAATCCATTCTCTTTATTCCTGTGTTTGGAATGATGGTTGTGTATCATATCAATGAATGTTGCCGGGTACCAATTTGGACATGTTTCAGTACTAATGAAGACCAGGACATACATCTAGATTCTAGATTTGATTGAATTACCTTCATCCTATCATGAGTACCCCTATATTGAATTAATACATAACATCCCCATCCAATATCACCATCTGCAATTGATTACCACTACTCCGTTCCTGTGCCCTTTTCATGTACATAACCATAACTTGACGTTAATGAACTATATCACCTACCGTACTCCGTAGCCCAACTACTCCTCCCGCTAATTCCCAAGTCTCCACACACATTACAACGTACATAGGTGGAACTTCCTACAGCAATACCTCCCATACAACACCATTTGAAAGGAAAAAAAGTCAACCACCTTCTCCAAAATAAAAGCAACAGATAATAGATCTCCGTTACAAAACGGGATCAAGAATCAGAAAACAAGCATCCTAAAGAAATTTACTGGCGATTTCTATATCATAAACCGGACTGATGGATTAATGGCAAAGGGTACGAGTCATATTTTTGAAAGGCCACAAGAGTCGACATCATTTAACGATAACGACCCAGAAATATCAAGACCACTCTCCACTGCAACTTCCATTTCTTCATCTTCTTCATTTACTCCCAGGTACACAACCACCTTCACCTTGTTCACCTTGTTATCTCCACCTGCGTTTCTTCATCATCAACAATACCTTCTTAATTATTAAATCCTTTTCAACTGCTCGCGACTGCCCAATCACCAGTTGTGGATGGTTGAGGGGGTTTAAGAGGTTAATCTACGAGAGCCCATACTCATGTCTTCCAGAATCACACGTTCATCCGCCCGGCAAGCAGCCAGCTCCCTAGAATCACCGGCCGCTTCTTCTGCGACTGCATCGTCTGCAGCAGCAGCTCCACTAAGTCGCTCTTCAGCCCCATCCCGAAAACGTAAAGCTACTGTGCGGGAATCAAGTCCCGCTCTGGAACCTGAACCCACAAAGGCAACTCCATCAAAGCGTCCAAAGCGTCAAAAAGTCTCAGAAACCGAAGCTCCCACACCTGCTCCTGCTTCAGCAGCATCCTCTCGTCGAAAGAACGCAAAAGCTCCTGCGGTTATGTCTAGTCATAGGAAAGTTAAGATTGATTTGGAACGTGGTCTAGTGTCTAACAATACATGCAGTGATTCTGCGGGTCCTTCCAACGAACCATCCAATACCACCGCCAGCTCATCCAGGCGCAAGTCTAATAGAAATAATAAGAAAGGTGGTCCAGGTCTGTTTAAATCATGGGCAAGACGATCCAGTCGAAAGTAGCTAACATGAAGCAGACGCCACAACCGGCACCCCGAGCTCGAGTAAGAAGTTAAAGAAATCTGCCGTTGCCGATAAGGATGGAGACACAGCAATGAACGACGCAGATGGGAAGGCGCCACCACATCCACTCGATGACGACGATGCCAGCGATGACAACGATGACGATGAGATTCCTCGAGATTACGATGGAGGTGATGATGAAGATGACGATCCATTCGGTGGCTTCGGTGGACCTGGCGGGCCGCCTCATGGGTTATCGAGCACTTTGCGAGCTTTGAGCGGCATGATGTCCGGAGTTTCCTCTCGACTGCGCGAAATCTTATCACAATTGAGGCAAAAAGATGAGCCGTCTGTACAATTGATAGCATTACAGGAACTTTCCGAGATACTACTTGTGTCGACAGAGGACAATCTTTCTGGTCACTTCTCTCCGGATGCGTTTGTTAAAGAATTGGTTGCTTTGATGCAACCCTCTGAGTTTGAATTTGGAGAAGGAAACCCTGAAATGATGCTCCTTGCCTGTCGGTGTATTGCCAATTTGATGGAAGCTCTACCTGCCAGCACTGCAAACGTTGTATACGGTGGCGCTGTTCCAGTTCTCTGCCAAAGAATTTTAGAATTTGCTTACATCGATCTAGCAGAACAGGCTTTAAGTGTGAGTGCTTCACTATAGATTTTCAGTTCAAATGCTTACTTTCATCTTAGACGCTCGAAAAAATATCTATCGAATATCCAGCATCAATTGTGCGTGAGGGGGGATTGACAGGCTGTCTGAATAATCTCGATTTTCACGACACAAACGCACAAAGAACTGCCGTCACTACTGCCGCAAACTGCTGCAGAAATATCCCTGAGGATTCATTCAATGTAGTCAAGGATGTTATGCCCAGTTTGCTGAACGTTTTTAACTCCAACGATCAGAAAGTCGTTGAGCAAGGTTCACTATGTGTAACTCGAATTGTGGAGAGCTTCAGATACCATTCAAGCAAGCTCGAGGAACTCGTCAGCACCGATCTACTCCGCGTCATCCTTCGTCTTTTACTCCCTGGATCTACTAATCTTATTGGTGCTAATATCCACACGCAATTTCTCCGTGTTCTTGCTTTCACGGCAAAGGCTAGTCCTAAGTTGTCCGCCGAACTTTTCAAAATGAACGTTGTCGAGACATTATATCAAATTTTGACTGGTGTTTCTCCGCCAAGCGCCACAGAGGACGTAGCATCGAAGATTGACAGTGTTGTCATCATGCAAGCTTTAATTCACAGACCCCGGGAACAAGTTATCGAAACTTTGAACGTTATATGTGAGCTCTTACCCGGAATACCACGAAGTGGTAATTCGATGTTTGATGATGAAATCGATGTCGAACTTTCATCAGGAGCAACAAACCCATCATCTGGTTCAAGAAAGAAGTCAGCTAATGAGACTCGCATCGAACTTTTGGAGGGCTGTAAAGAGGAAGTCAAGAGATTTGCGATCATACTCTTTCCAACCTTGACAGATGCGTTCTCTAGCACTGTCAATTTACATGTTCGCCAAAAGGTCCTTAACGCTCAGCTCAGAATGCTCTCCAATCTTGACAAAGATATTTTAATGGAGGCTTTGAAATCTGTTCCATATGCATCGTTTTTGGCTGCAATTCTTTCGCAGCAAGATCACCCTAGCTTGGTCGTCTCTGCACTTCAAGCTACCGAGCTTCTCCTCGTCCGCCTAGAAGACATATATCGTTACCAATTTTACCGAGAAGGAGTAATTGCTGAGATTACTAAGCTAGCCACTCCTGAGGAAACCAAGACCGAAAATAAACCCCCTTCTACAGGAACAATTGAGTCAACTCCAGCCTCTGCCCAAGCTAGTGCAGAGCCTAAAATCTCCGAAAAGGCAGGTCAGAATGGAGAAGCACGCAACGAAGAGCACGCATCATCTGACGAAGATAACGAGAACAACGAGGACGAGAATGAAAATGAAGTCGGACACAATGATGATATGCCAGATGATGTAACCGCTTCCCCAGTCAGCTCTCGTGGCTCTACAATGTCGTTAGATAACCCTCACCGACATGCACCTTCAGATTTCAAAAGTATGCTGAACATCATTGCCGTCCGTGCACAAAGGTTCCTCGACGTTCATGAAACCGAAAAGAATAGCAAAGCTATGAAGAAGAAAGCAATGAAGATTTTGACGAGTCTACAATCCCTGGCTTCGGATATCAGGAACTTCTATTTGACGCAAGGCCCCGGCAGCGGGTTTGAGCTTTTCGGAACACTCGCATCCTATTTCGATGGCGATGTTCTACAAAGTGTTACTAGTGCTGAGTTGTTAAATTCTGAAATCGTCCAGGTTTTACTAGAAGTCTTCAACAACCCCGATGAACAGCTGGCCAATGATGCCAGATCTGCTTTTCTCGAAGTCTTTATGGGTCACACTCTTGCTAAGAAGTCTAACTCGGGATCAGACACGCCTGCAACCCCATTTGGTCTTCTCATTCACAAGCTACAGGATTTGTTGAGTCGATCGGAGCATTTTGAAGTAGTCACTGTTCACTCAAACAGCTTTGATGGAAACAGGAGTAGTGCCGCTTCGATGCTGGCCAAACAGATCCGCCTTAAGTTGGTAGCTGATGAGGATTCCGAAATTCCAAGATCTTATCGAAACATTATGGTATCTATCCATGCTATTGCGACTTTCAAGGCTTTGGATGATTACCTCCGTCCCAGAATCAGCTTGTCTGATCGCCCTCGGCCACCCAGAGCTAGAGATGGACTTTCTGGTGCATTAGCGGCCCTTGCCGCAGCCGGCTTGCCTAATCCATATGCTGGTATTCCCAACGCCCAGGCGCGTCTCGCAGCAGCAGCAGCTGCAGCAAACCCAACTGCATCTACTCCTCGTACTTCTCGTAGAGCAAAAGCAAAGTCTGGTCCCGTTCCAACACCCGCATCCGCCGACCAATCGGCATCGAATACGCCAGCAGAAAAACCTGCTAGGCGATCGTCTCGGCGTCAGGGAGCTCAGACTGATCCGCCAATCCCACCGCCTCCCATGCAAGAAGAAGACGCACTTGCTAGTGCCCTCGAATGTGCTGACGAGAGACAGATGAGTGAGGATGATGATTTGGAGGATAGCGCTGCCTTAGATACTATTGTCGGCGACTTAGAAGAAGACATGGAAGAAGATTCTCCCGTCGATCCTACTGCTGTAAACCTTGAAGTAGCAGCAGGTGGTAAGGTCACAGCCCGTAAGGAGGATGGCACAAGAGTGGCAACTCCATCACAATCCGTGCCAAGCACTTCTCGCAGTAGCTCTGCACTTCAGGCAGCCGCAACCCAGGCAGCTTTGTCCACGCCAACCACATCGTCAAGACCTATGTCTTACGCAGCCGCAATACAAGCTGTTCCGTCGGATTGGCACATCGAATTCAGCTTGGATGGCAAAGTCATTGCTAATGAGACTACAATTTACCGTGCTGTTCATACCATGGCCAACACAGCCGAAGATTACTCAAATCGAAGTGTTTGGTCTGCTATTCATCCCATTAAATTTAAGCGCGTTCCTGGACCACCTCCTCCAGAGCCTAGCTCTCTCTCTCAAGCATCTGAAATTAGCACAGAAACCACTGCGTCTGGTATTCCAGCATCGTTAGACAAGCATCCTGCAACATCTTCAATTCTTCGATTGCTCAACATCTTACACGCACTCAATGCTAACCTAGATGATGTTTTGGCTGACAATAAGGATGCTTTGAAACTAAATGCCGAGCCTTTATCACAATTTGTGAACACTAAGCTTACGGCAAAGTTGAATAGACAACTGGAAGAACCCCTCATTGTTGCTAGTAACTGTCTTCCGACCTGGAGCGAGGATCTTGCTCGCCTTTATCCATTCTTGTTTCCTTTCGAGACGCGGCACCTATTCCTACAATCGACCTCTTTTGGCTATGCTCGATCAATGACCAGATGGCAAAATGCCCAATCTGCCGATGAGTCTCGCCGAGATCGTCATCGTGATGAACGTCCTTTCCTAGGTAGGCTTCAGCGTCAGAAGGTCCGGATATCTAGATCGAAGATCTTGGAGTCGGCCTTGAAGGTCATGGAACTTTATGGTGCATCCCAGAGCATCCTTGAGGTTGAGTACTTTGAAGAGGTTGGAACTGGTCTTGGGCCTACCCTTGAATTCTATTCAACCGTTTCGAAAGAATTCTCCAAGAAGAAACTCAAGCTATGGCGTGAGAATGATAACGATACCGACGAGTATGCATTTGGTGCTCGAGGCCTTTTCCCAGCACCAATGAGCGAAGAACAATCATTGAATGAAAACGGAAAGAGAATCTTACATCTATTCAAAATGCTCGGCAAGTTTGTTTCTAGGTCGATGATTGACTCTCGCATTATTGATGTCTCTTTCAATCCAACATTTTTCCGTATTGGCGACGAGACGAACCCTGTAACACCTTCTCTCGGCGCGGTCAAAACCGTCGACCCTCAATTAGCAAAGTCACTTAAGATGATAAAGAAATTTTCTGTTGCGAAGAAGGCGATTGCCGAGGACTCGACTCTGACAGCTACCCAGAAAGTCCTTGCGACAGAAGCATTGGAAATCGACGGAGCCAAAATTGAAGATCTCAGTTTAGACTTTACCCTTCCTGGTTATGACATTGATCTCCTCCCTAACGGCTCTTCAATTCCTGTCACTATTGATAACGTCGACCTCTATCTTGAGAAGGTTATTGATATGACTTTGGGAAGTGGTGTTCAACGACAAGTTGATGCCTTCCGTGCTGGTTTCACTCAAGTCTTCCCATACTCTGCTCTGAGAGCCTTCACTCCAGATGAGTTGGTTATGTTATTTGGAAGAATTGAAGAAGATTGGTCACTTGAGAGTATGTTTATTGACCTCCTCTGATTGCAATATAGATTAATGCTAACATTTCTATAGCTTTGACGGATTCTATCAAGGCAGATCACGGCTTCCATATGGACAGCAAGAGTGTGAAGAATCTGCTTCAAACGATGAGCGAGCTCTCCCTACCAGAGCGCCGGGATTTTCTTCAATTCACAACTGGAAGCCCAAAACTTCCCATTGGTGGTAAGTTAAAATCTATATTTCTTTTATTGACTGACAGCTAAACATTTCCAGGTTTCAAGAGTCTTACACCAATGTTCACTGTGGTTTGCAAACCCAGTGAGCCACCTTATTCCTCTGACGATTATCTACCAAGTGTCATGACATGTGTCAACTATCTCAAATTGCCCGATTACACCGATCTCGATGTCATGCGACGACGTATGAATACTGCCATTAGGGAAGGACAAGGAGCTTTCCATCTGTCATAAGGCATATGTTAATAGTGGAAATTGGACTGAGTCTGGCGTGCATTAGGTCTGGTCAAACAGGGAATTGATATTTTCGGGCTTGTCATTGGAGGATGAACAAAATTGGGGGTTGGTTTGCTTATTTTTGAGTCCAAACCACGATGTATTCAAGAGCTATTTCTCGCAGTGTTCTCTTCTTTTTATCGGACAAATTTTATTTTCTTTAAACCTTCTATCTACTTTGTAATGGAAGTTGGAGAGGGAGTCAAATTGCATGGATTGGTCGTTTGGGCGCATAGTTTGTGAACCGGATCCCCTGGGAGGGGAAGGGTCGCAAATATGACTGGACTGGACTGGTGGATTGGACTGGAAGGGGTTTTTTAGCTTCTAACTACTTTACACTTCTACTATTGCTTTGCAAAACATTCTCAATTAGATATTAGGTAGATGAATTGATTTTATTATATAATGATATTTATAATGTTTGTGATGTTTTTCCCCTGTGAGATTGAGGTCTGAAATATGATTATAAATGTAATTATGATTTTCAGGAGTTATTGCAAATAGTTATAGGAGTAAGTATGATTGGGATAGGATGGAACTTATCCAATGAAATGAAATGCAATGGAATGGCTTGCTAATTATACCGCAACTATCTACCACTGGTTATTATTCGGAGTATTTATCATTAAGTCTAATACTCTACTTTCGGACCACCCCTCTTTCGGACCACCTTTTTAAATCAAAAAATCGTGATTTTCAACTATTCATAACTTTATAATCAATTGATAAAATTTGATAAAATTTAAATTACAGATTCATTATATAATTATTAATAGATTTTGAAAAATTTAGATTTTTTATAATTTATTGATTAAGAAATTAAAGATTAAAATTATAATTTTCAATTTATATAGAATTTATATAAAAATTAAAAACCTTCAAAAACTTCAATAATTTTTCTTGAAAAGTTATTTAAGAATTTTGAATTCTTCAAATTTGTATATAAATCTTAAACAAATTAAAAATTATAATTTCAACTTTAAATTTCTCAATCAATTAAATCATGAAAAATTTGAAATTCTCAGATTTGATCAATAATCATATAATAAATCTGTATTTCAAATTTGATTTAATTCTATTGATCGGTTCTAAAGTTATTAATAGGTGAAAATTACGACTTCTGGTGTAAACAGGTGGTCCGAATTAGGGGTGGTCCGAAAGTAGGGTATTAGACTTAGTTGATTAGCAATAAGCAATAAGACTATGGCTCGGTACCGATACTTCTCTCAGAGGCAGTGAGCTAGAGCTCTGGTCTCTCGGTATTTCAAATTATACGAAGGGATGTAATCCTTAATCTGTGCCACCCAAATACAGCTTTTTAATAAATCATGTATTTTCAGAGAGTGATGGATGAGAAATAAATGCCAAGAGTAGCGAGTTTGATCCGATACATTGAACTGTTTGAACGCCGTATTCGTCAATTCAACGATTAGAAAATGTTTTGTTGTCCATTTAGCGAAGTCGCTAGGTGAAGTATCCAAGCTAGCAGATCAGGGTAATTTAGTTTATGTGTAAGAGCCGGTAGACGCGCTCATGAAAATCTTTAAGTAGCAATTTATGATCGAGAAAGATTCATGATTATATTGACCTAGTATGGATATCTTTAGATATCTCCTTCGAGTGTGCTGTTCTGCTAACTCCTACGGCTAGCCTGGCGAAGAATCTCTCACATCTAGGCGGTGCAAATTAATGACATGCTAGATAATTCGAAAGCTGCTAATGGGCAACTCCAGCCGCCTTCTTACACGACCCTCCCCGTTCCCCCGGCGAGTATCCTCCCGTCTGATAGAATCTTTGTGCGGTTCTTCATGCATAAATACCCATCAGCAGAAGAGCCTGTACCCGTCACAGTCCGTCTACTGTTTGAGAAAAATTATCCTCATGTAAGATCTGGATCCACAAGCAACAGGTAGTTTGTTGAAACGCCAGAAGGAAGCTACTTATCATTTATCGTGCCTCAAGAAAGCTGCTATTATGAATCAGCTCATGTCTACTGAAATATAGGTTAGCCTTGTACCGTTCTGGGCCAAACTAACCTTTGTAGACTCGCATCAGAGTGTTGCAATTGATTTTTGGTATGATTTTAGAAGCCCACCAACTGTTGCTAACATACGACTTCGGGTTTGATACTGCTAAGATCAGATCAGCAGGTTCAACATATGGAGAAATTCATGGCTCAGCGGTTAAAAGATCGTATAGTGAAGTTCCAAATGAGCATACAAATTAACCAGTTCCCTCTTTATGATTTCACAAATTCACATGCATTGATAAAGGAGCAAGATTTGGATAAGATCACGAATCATTATATGAACAATATTACCGATCAAGATTTAATTCTTTCGAACAGTTTTTTTAAATTCCAAATTATATTGATTGAGTTGGAGATAGTATAAATACGCGATATTTCGCTAGCATTGACGCTAGTTCGTCGATAACGCGAGCCGAAATGTTATATATATAACTCGGTGTTGAGTTAAACTTAATATATTATAAAATTTTGATATTGTCGGTTGTGGGGGGGTGTGGGGAAGTGAAGCCTCAATATCTGTAGTATTCGTATTGATTTGCCTAAAGAACCAGAACTATAGGGAATGAGGAACTATATGAATATGCGACCCCTCTTGCCGAGGCACTAGCGTCAACGCTAGTGATTCATGTGATCAATATCTCAACAGATATTATCATATATCCTAGCTTTTATTATACAATTATAAAATTTTAAGTAAAATTATATCAATCAATTGATTTTATTATAATCTATAGAAATTTTTTTTTTTAAATTTATCTTTAATAATTAGTAATCATTTCTTCGATTACACATCAAATTCTTTCGATGTTGAATAGACAACTGCAGGGAATATTAACGCACTAGCAGGTTTTATACCGTTGCAACCTTCATGTTGAGAGTGAGACTTGGATGGACGCTGCGGACTTGCCTTGTATATTTTCATTTATTAAATCACAAGACGAAACCTGAAATGCCAGGGAAAAAGTTCACAAAACCCTGTCGTCCCGAAAAGCCAAGTTCGCGTTTAGAGAGAGTATTTCATGATTCTCGGGTCAAAATTTGCAGCTATATCTCCATCACCCTTTACTTGTCCGTTGAATGTTGGTAAACTTGAGATTGTATCTAAATCGCTTCAACAAGCCTTTCTTCTTACCCAGAAAATGTATCAGCAAGTTCCAAAAGCTCCTTCCATCTTGTGTCCTTCTGGATCTCGATCTTCGCCTCTGGCGTAGCAACTTTGAATTCATCAATCTCCTTCGTACCATATTGATACTCATCCTCAGCACCAACAAATGCGACCAAGTCACGGATCCAATCTTTCATCAGCACAAGTTCTTGCTCAGTTGGGCCGTGCATTATCGAAAAACTATTTGTGCGAAGAGAAAGTTAGTCAAATCCTATATTTACACTTCTCGATCAAGGGGACTCACTTCCAGAGTGGCTTATCCATCGCGTGAGCTACACCAAAGCTCCTTGGTGCTACGGCGTCTGTTATGAATGATAGCCGATACGAAATCTTATATCGCCAAATATTCTCAACTCCCACACCATTTGAATGGAGGCTGTTTACCAGGAACCGAGTTGGTGCACGTACTTGGCCATCGGAGATGATATGACCATATAAGGCGGTCCAGTCATCCTTCTCCTCCGTGGTTGGAAGCTTGTAGTGTTGTAATACGCGAGACGTTGTTGCAGGCGCGTAGTAATTGGATACCTGTAGACGAAGAGAGTCTTCGTTTGCCTCAGGACCATTAGTTGCAGCATATAGTGTTTCTTCATTTAACATTTCGCCGATGAGTATCTTGAAGTTTCGGCGTTTGAATTCTTTTGCGAATGCGCCAGTGCGATGATAGTCTATCATGCCGGGCTGGATGAATGACGAGTCCGTTACCGGGCGGAATGTGTGGTGCTTTAATTTCATAATGGCGTCTACCAGTTCTTTTGATCCTATTTGGCGCAGTGCGGCTAGTTTCTCGACACCACTGGAGTCTTTTGAAATGCTAAAGAACTGGCAAAGTTCATCAAATTGCTCTTGGCATTCGGCAAGTGTCTTCGGTTGTGCTGGAATGGCGTTGGACATCATGACAATGCGATGGAACGACGGAGAGGTAGCTTGAAACCCTGGATTCTGAAACTCATACATAGCGTTCGCATGCACGGCGTACGCGCCTGCGCTTCTCCCTGCTAGGGTAATATTCTCTACATCACCTCCAAATTGCGCTATGTTCTCTCGAACCCAATCGATAGCTAGTCTTTGGTCCCACAAACCATAGTTACCTGCTTCGGCATTGTCGTTTTCTGCTTGCAAGGCATCACCAGCGAGAAAGCCAAATAGGTTCAATCTGTACCCTATAGCTACCACAATGGCGTTCAACTTCCCTGTTGATATGAGTTCGGTGGGATTCATTACCGCCTCATGTGATGGGTCGCCCATTTGAAACCACCCTCCATGAAGCCATAGCATGACTGGCCATTTCTTCCCATCAGTTGATTTAACTGGTGTCCAGATATTAACTCTCAAGCAATCTTCACCAAATGCCTCTTCAGGGCCTTCATTTTTCTTGGCTGTTATATAAGCGGCCTGTGGACAAATTGGTCCAAAATTTGTTGCGTCGAATGGTTTACCGTCATGTGATGCATAGGTATAATCGGCAGGAAGTGGCTGGGGCTTTCGCCAGCGCAGATTTCCTACGGGAGGTAATGCATATGGTATGCCGGCATACCGCCGTGCCTTCGAATCATATTGAAGTCCTGTGATGGATCCCTTTCCGTCACCGAGATCAAGCTGATGTTCCTCAACTTTGTATGATATGGTGTTTCCCATGATGCTTGAGCTAGGCTTGAGCTATCCAATAATTTGATGTTTCTGAACTGAACTCTAGCTAAAGGTATATAAGACACGCTTTGAAGAATTGGAACAACTGGAGTATCACGAAGAAGTTGATGTGGATAAACTATCGTGGAAATTTGTTTACCCAGATTGATTTCCTATGGTCATCTAGCTGTCGACCCCGCTCTTAGTAGACCAAAAATTCCGGGCGACAGGAAGATCAAGAAATTGTCAAGAAAACGGTGGCAGGAGGCCGTAAGGGTTATGATCTGGTCCAAGAAATATATAGCCGCCGGAGGTCATTGTAGATAGATATGCAAGATAAGTCCACTTCAGACCCCTACATCTTCCTCATACCCACTATGCATATCGTGTAATTGAGCCAATCAAATTATACAGTTATCGATTCCTCTTCGCTTAGCTCTCTGTGGTCTGTGCTCTTTGATAGTGTTCAGTGCGGAAGAAGCGGGGCCACATGAAATCGGTTGTCTTGATTCTTGAGTTCCCACATTGCGTCGTGTACCGGCATATTCTTTAGTAGACGCAGTTGGTGATAACCTTTTGCGGATTCTGTTCAATATGGTAGCAAAGTTCATAACAATACCTGAATGTCCAGATGTGCCCACAGATCGATGGAGTGCCGAGGACCCGTCACAAACACCGATGAAGTCAAAGTTGACAGCCTCGGTGATACACTTATCATGTCAGACTCTGCCACCACCTCCGCAAAGGCTAATCCCAAGAGAAAGCGGTCTAGTACCTCCCGTTCTAAGCAAGGTAAGTTCCTCATATTGCACCACATTTTAGTTGAGCAGTTGCTGATACTTTTGTCATAGGATGCTTGACTTGCCGCACAAAAAAGGTCAAATGCGATGAACGTCTTCCTTGCTGTAGAAGATGCGAACGTCTGAAGCTGAATTGCCAGCAGTCGTGCTCCCGTATCTTACCAAGTGTGAGAGACCGACGACGCGGTGTTGGCCCACTTAAGTCTCGCAACTCTGACTGGTCTCCTCAGCCGCTCTCTCCAGCTCTACAAGTATCAGAAGAACAGCCACCAAATTCAGAAACGCTTTTAAACCATTATCTGTCGGGTTATGAACATGGATTAGTAGCTGCATCAGCATCCTTGTTCTTAGCAGAAGATTCTTCAGACATATCTCAATGTGAAGCACCAAATATTGAGACAGAGGCAAATACACTTTTGAACCCTGCTTCCGATTGGATACTTCCAGGTTCTCAGTGTATAAATGCTTATGCTAGCACATATTGTAATCCTATATCTTTCGAACAGCTTTCTATAGCAAACATATCGTCGGCACAGGAAATTGTGTCGGAAAATGGGATGTCTCTGACTGTAGACGAAGAGCTAGCTCTCGCACATTATCGGACAGCATTTTCTCTAACTCAGACTACAAGAGATCCAAAGTGGTCCACTCCCGCTTTACTGTTACTTCACGGACTGAAGCACTCACAGATGCTTCTCCACCTCATACTAGCCGTTTCGCTTTATGATACGCCCTCCGATCCCGTCAATGTTAGTCGTCTCCGTCAAACTGGCCATAAACATTACGAAAAAGGCACGGAGCATCTGATGCTAGCTTTACAAAGTGAAGGTTTTCCAGACCACCTAGCAGTCGTGGGATCTTTTTATTGCATACAAATGTATATGTCACGATCCCATGGCACCATCATACCAAAGTTAGACCAGCTCAGTATCGCAGCAACAGAGCATTTGAAAAAGTATAACTTGATAGTGCCTATCTACGGCCAGTCACATTCAAATAATAAATCTATGAAGGAACGTGCAGAGCGAAGTTTAATCGCTCGCATGATCATGTGGCTGCTGAAAATTGATGCACAGGGAAGTTTTTTAGGATGTAAGCCTAGTTTAGTAAACTACTTTCAAGCACATCCTGATCACCTATCAGCTGTGCAAGCAGAATCTCGTCTTGCTTTGCAGCTTAATTGGGGAGCAGAATATCCAATATCGCAAAGCATCCGGGATATTGAGAGTTGTTTGCCAGTGGACATGATGACTGATATGCTAGTTCTATACTCCAAGATTAGCGAATTCAGCCAATTACCCTCGAACATTCAGACCAGTGAAATGCTAGCGAGTCTGCAAAAGGAATTAGCTGCTTTAGAAATAGTAAGTTATGGTAATTATCGTATTGGATTATGCTTACTACTTGTAGCGTTACGGTGCTGTTTTCTATTATGGTTCTTCAGAGATGACCCTACAACCGGCAATGAAACTCAATTGTGCAAACTCGGCTACAATGTATTCCGCACTCCAAATATATTTCGCCCGAAGTGGGTCAAGCTCATTCGGAGAAGAAGCCACACCTGATATTAAAGCTGTTTTAAGCCAACTACTGCTCTTCGCCATGCATGTTTGTCCTGCCGGCTCAAAACAGCCGGTGTATGAATTTCAATGGTCTTTGTTCATTGCAGCTGTCGAAACTAATGATATGATACACCAAGAATGGTTACAAGCTAGAATAACTAACCATCGCCTTCGCAAAGCCCTGCAGCGTATTTCTTCGTTCAAGCGAAGCAATATGGGGAAAATATCTTTAAGTAAGGTGAGGGAAATCTTTTGGGCTGTGTAAGAAAGAATGCATACATTGATTTCACTGTATTGGAGGTATGTGTACTAAATGAATTCAATGGACTGCATGGATGCTCATTACGCATGGCCAAGGGACCCGGGTCAGTCCGATTGGACTAAACGTGCATCACAATAGTTTGTTCGGGATGTAACACTTCGAAAGGAGGCTGCTTTGGTTGCCTGATGATCAGGGGAAAAGAGGTTAAGGTTACTCGGCGTCAATGGATATGTACTATACTCAGCAGAAGCGACTTTCTACTTCTTCCATCTGAGCAAATCATCCGGATCTACACAAATCCGGACAATGATCAATCAAACGAGCCAACCAAGCAATTTTAGCAGAGAGATAGTATTACCTAAATATTCAAAAGAATATTACGAAAATACAAACTCCTTTCAACGCCTAGCTACCTGCTGCGGGGTCCAGTAAAAGCCACAACTAGGAAAAAGCGAGGTTCCCCCGTTTTGATCAATTAGTCATACCGCGGTCGTACGTCCAATGTACTGCGGGGCTGATAACGGCATTTCTACGCGGCCCCTCTCGTCGTCGATTCTGGCGAATCACACGCTCAAGTTGCCGAGTATGATGATGGCTCGGAGGATTTCCTCCCCAGCTTTCCCCAGTGATCGGCATCATGAGGTTCGTGCCTGTACCACCAAGTTGCATCCTTGGTGATAAGGTCCAAGAGAGTAATGAATCTTCAGCATCTTCCGTCTTGGTCCCAAATTTTTCCTGGAGATATAACCTGTTAAACAGCACCACATGGTTCTATATTAATTCATTTGTCTTCAGTAAACATCCTAAAGCCTGACAATGTCTTCAGTCGACGGTGAACACAGCCTTGGCGGAGACGCTCTCAAAACCACTTTGAAATCTCCTCAGGCAGGAGAGAAAAATATTGAGAATGTAGAAACTGGTGAGACCTCTTGCCATCCGACAGTCGCAGAAGAGAATGCATTGCTAAGAAAGATTGATTGGCGGTAAGTAACGTAGTTCTGAGATAGATGAGACACGAAATCTAATAAAGAAGACAGGTTGATGCCATTACTGGCGGCTTCCTATTTCTTGCAATTCCTCGACAAAACCAGTCTCAACTATGCTTCAGTAATGGGCTTAATTGTTGATACTGAACTTAAAGGCCAGGAATATTCATGGCTGGGAAGTGCTTTTTATTTTGGCTATCTGATTGCTAACTACCCAGCGTCCCTGGGATTCATCAAATTTCCACTAGCCAAATACCTCTCAGTATCAGTTGTCCTCTGGGCTATTGTGTTAGGCTGCCATGGAGCTGCAAATAGCTTTATTGCATTGTGTATTCTCCGCGTCCTCTTAGGAATAATGGAGAGTACTATCAGCCCCGGTTTCAGCTTGTTGACTGGTATATGGTATAAGCCTTCCGAACATGCTTGGAGACATGGCATATGGTTCTTAGGAAACGGCATCGCCAACACCTTTGGAGGCATATTTGCGTACGGTATTGCTCATATTGGAGGAAGTCTGGAACCATGGAGAGTGAGTCATCTACCAACTGTTCTAATAAATTATACCTTACGCATTTTTGTAGTGGTTATTTATCATATTTGGATTGGTTACCGCCTCATGGGGAGTCATACTCTATTTTGCTTTGCCTGATTCTCCATTGACTGCTAGATTTCTCACACAACGCGAGCGAGAAATTGCTGACCGTCGGCCACAAAAGATACAACATAGTTTCAAAACGGATAAATGGTCAAAATCTCAATGCATTGAGGCATTGATTGATCCCAAAACATGGTTGATATTCCTGATCATTGGTGTCTCCTCAATCACTAATGGTGTGATTACTAATGCAAGAACCCCTCGCTTGTGTAGTATCCCTCTTTGACTAACGAGTTACAAGTTCGGAGCTCTAATCATCAAGTCCTTTGGCTTTACCGAACTGAATACTATTCTACTCGGCATGCCCTATGGAGGATTCCAAATTGTAGCTGTGATTGCCGCGACCTACACCGCCTCAAAAGTCCGGAGATCTCGCCTTATAATCATCATTGTAGGATCTCTCCTTGCTTTGGTCGGTATCTTGTTAGTCAAAGAAGTTCCAACATCCAACAGATATGGACGTTTGGTTGGGTGCTGGGTGGTGGTTTGGTTTTCGTCTGGCTTTCCTCTGCTTTTGAGCTTGATGGCAAGCAGTAAGTTAATCCTTCTATGAAGTTGTAGAATATCACGTCACCTTTCTAACAGAATTCACAAAGACACAGCGGGATTCACCAAGAAAACTACCGTCAATGCTATCTTCTTCATCGGATACTGTGCCGGCAACATTGGCGGACCTCAACTATTTAAATCTGCCGAAGCACCAAATTACCACGTATGAACTTCTCACTCTTGAATCGAAAGTTGAAGACTAACTAGTTCAACAGACAGCATACAATGGCATGATTGCTTGTCTAGTCATCGCAATCGCGCTGTCAATTGTGCTCAGGCAGTACATGGACTGGGAGAATAAGCGGCGCGATCGCGAGCAGGGAGTCTATATTGACCCCGAACCTAGACATGTGGTGGACATTGATGAGGTAGACTTAGAGGGTGAGCGTGTTGTATTGACCGATTGGGAGAACAAGAGATTCCGTTACTATTTGTAAATCGTATGCATGGGGGCACTTTGTAATCTCAGGGATATGGAATGAATGAATGAATGGAGCAATATTTCTACTCGTCGAGTAGCAACTGTTTTCTAAATATCAATAACTGCGAGGGTGAACTCAAAAGCTGAATAATAGCGAATTGAACTTTCAATTCAGGAAAACCGGTGACTAGAAATCATAAAATTCACGAGCCTGTATAAATATTCTCGCCAACGACCGGACAATGAATTGACAGAGATCTAATTTCTACTTGTGTGCGGGAGCGTCTACTTTGACAAGAAATTGTGCGAGCAATATCATCCTCGCGTCCCATCAGGAATCGCAGCTCCAACAGTAAAACAGCCCCCTTCATATCTACAATAATAATCCTTTCAACGGCTGGGAGTATTCCCCAACGCAAATGTCAAAATTGGAAGTGGCGTGTTTGGGCGGCGACGAAAAAAAATTATAAAATTAAGCGACGCTAGTTCAAGTGTAGTATTAATTAATGGTGATTTACGTGACAACATTCCACCTAGTACAGGAAATTGAACCTTGTAAAACGCAGTTTCTGTGGTAGTGCTAAACTTTCGTTCGTTATAAACCTTCGCATGAAAATTTTATGATTCTTCATAATCCTCCCATCTACCAAAAACCCATGTGCCTATCCCCTGTTTCAACTTGTGATGCCAGAAAGACTTCCTGTCACGGAGTTTATTCCGACGTCAGTCAAGAACCAGGTTGTCTCGGAAAAATCTATTTTCTGAGTGCATTTCCCTTGAAGACCATATACGATCACTGAGGTCTTTAAAAGTTGTGGGATTTAGCATATTCCGATCATTAATAATTATCAATCGAAATGACGAAACTTAAAAATTGCTACTCGGGATATTTGCCGCTATTTTTATGATAATACTTCTTAAAATCACAGGCTGTGTCAGTTTGGCATCAATCAGGGCTAAAAATGAGCTTGATATCTAATATTCATCATTGTATCTATATTAAATTTCCTCATTTAACTGTATGCTGTATCCCCAGGTAGCATAGCCACACATAAAAACTGCTAAGAGCCCCATCACCTAGCCGTCCTACATATTCCTGCACTGATAATGGCCAACAATTAAACAAACAAACAAACAAACAAACAAAAAAGGAGACATGGCGTACTCTATGATTGTAATTGACGAGTGCCAAAAACGATAAGAAAATGGTG
This sequence comes from Sclerotinia trifoliorum, assembly GCA_905066765.1. Taxonomy (NCBI): domain Eukaryota; kingdom Fungi; phylum Ascomycota; class Leotiomycetes; order Helotiales; family Sclerotiniaceae; genus Sclerotinia; species Sclerotinia trifoliorum. The sequence goes on from CAJHIA010000033.1 coordinate 1,774,689, forward strand.
CTTTGCTGCCTTGGTCAAGTATGAGCATAATCTGCAGCCCAGCCTTTTAAAAAGCTTGAAGTTTCTTCAGCAACCACCTCGGTTGGCGCACCACTCGCATGCCGCTGAAATCCATACCGCAAAACAGCGCCCAGCTTAGCTGCTAATTCTGCAAGAATACGTAGACTTGCTCCAGCTCCGGAGAGAGCATAGAACTCGGTCCAGAAAGTTTCAGTCAGCTTGTTCGGACAGCTATAATTGTGCCAGCCCTCCGAGTCCATATAGCCTGTCGTGAGGCGAAGTATGTCCAGCTCAATACCAAAAGGTAAAACGGTTGCTAGAGACCAGTCAACTATTGCCGTAATTTCAAACGTCTCCTCATTGACAAGAATATTAGTCACGGAGAGGTCGCCGTGCGTAAGGGCTTGAGGGTAGTCTGGGCTGAAGAGAATCGGTACGATGAGCTCTAACTGAGCTATGAATGAGCTTGAGAGCACAGTGTATGACTGCCGGAGGTTTGGCAATCTACGAAGCATGGCATCTTTGTGTTGGGCCAGCACTTTGGAATCGATGGATTGTTAGTTGCGCCAACATCTTGCGAAGAAGCTATAAATTTTAGTATCGGTCCATGCATGGAGATGAGAGGGAATGCTAACTTAGCTAGGTTACTCATGAATTTAATATGCTTAATGTCATCATCTGTATTCATGATAACCTGACAACTAAGAGCCTCGAGGCAGGAAATGCCGGGTAAATAAGGCATAATGAAAATAGCGAGTGGTTGATCTCCGATTGTACTACAATATCTTGCCTCAGGCACCAATTGGACATGGATTTCTCTCGCAAGCTCAACTGTATTGCTATCAAGCCAAGAGTCTGGAAGACGAAAAGATACAACCTGCCCCCCTTCACCCGTCTAGCCACCTGTGCAAAGAGTGGTATAGCTTAAAGAGCTCTGGATGCCCACTGGCTGGATGGATGAAGCGCCGGTGTGAGACAAGGCGACTTCATTGCATTGCGCTTGGTTTGGAGATTCACAATCTTGAAAAAACTGGTTTATGGAATCTTGAGCCCATTGTGTAGCACCCATCATCAATGACTGTTTGGAGGTGTAAAAGCGCAAAGAAACTTCGGAAATGATAAATAAGGTGTGTTACCAATTTCAATGATGGTGCTCAGGATCATACGGGGGCTGGTTTGATGGTTGGGGAACGTCTGAAATAGCTGTGGCACGCCAAGGCCCTCACCAAACAAGCAAGGCCCGATATTCCGATATTTCAGAATTGAGGACCCCAATTTTGGACCACCCTTTTATATAAAAAATGTTTTATAATTTATCTTTTATTTATATTAATATAAATAAATATTCGATTAATTAATTATTAATTATAGATTATTTTTGAAAATAAATTGATTTACTTAATTAATTGTAGCTTTAATATTTGAAAAATTTTAATATACTTTTTGTACGATTTTTATTGAAATTTTTTTAAGATTTTCAAGTTTCTTAAATTTATATATACTTTTAGAGGTATAGGTACAATGATCTTCCCGATGACTCACAACAGCCTGAGATATCAGAAACGCATCTTCAAGCTCTAGGCCAGCTTTATGTTCGCCATAGTGTTCAACACATCTTCGGTCTTCATCCTATCCATGGCCATTCTCAAGCCCCAACCGAAACAGTTATGTTTGGTGTCGAATTCACGGCTTTTGACAAGCTTAAAGGCTGCTGGACCAAGCCACAACCTATCCCGGCACTTGTAAACAACCCTATTCACGGTCACATTTTTCGACCTCGAGCTGATGGAGATTTCCGCCCTTATGAATTCCGCGGTGGGCAAGCAGACTCCAGGGCGATCAGTATCTAGTTAAGTTTCTTTAAGGACTTTGTTGATTATTTGAAGGACAGCAGGCTGGTTGATCTTTTAGGCTTAGAGCTATTGGACGGTCCGGAAGATCAGAAAAGTCTGGATTTTGTCCTCGTTGTCCAAAGCACTGTGATGCTTGACAAGCAAGATGTTATTTCTGATTTTCCTTATCGGACTGCAAGTTGGAAATTTCAAGTAGGAGTTGATGGGATTGTCCCTTGCAAGGGCGGAACAGTTCATGCGGCGAGAAAAGATGGCAAACACCAAGTTTCCATCGACTCCTAGCCACTTCTAACAATTGACACTATTATTGTGGCTCTTCGTGAACAGGGTATTATTGCTTGAATTGTGCTGAAGAAAACGCCTGTGTAGTATAATCGCTCCTTAAAAAATTGCAAATAAAACTAGGCTAAATTTTCACCTCTGTTCTACTAGGGTGATTGTTCGATTTGAGGCCCGTTTACGGGATGATTTAGGAGAGTCACCGTGAAGCGAAAACGAGAAAAGGCGAACAAGTAAGATCTTACTTATACTTCCAAAATCAGGAAAAATGAAATGAAAATGAAAATGAAAATGAAAATGAAAATGAAAATGAAAATGAAAATGAAAATGAAAATGAAAATGAAAATGAAAATGAAAATGAAAATGAAAATGAAAATGAAAATGAAAATGAAAATGAAAATGAAAATGAAAATGAAAATGAAAATGAAATCGATCATTTTGAGCCTTTCAACTTTACGTACTACATAGTCCTAGTTTTAGATATACAAGATAATGATCAAAAACATAATATTCTGACTGATGATCTCAATACCTTGGAAGAAAGGGGACAACTTAAGCATTCCCAGTGTCCAATACAGTTCAGAATAGCAAGTGGCCAGATCGGCAGTAACTTTTGCTGATGAAGAGGGGATATGTCGCACCCAGCGATTACTTGGTACCTGAGATGATGATAGCTGGAGGCGAATACATTAATGAGAAAGATGTTCGGAACCAGTTGATTGCATCAGAATAAGAACCATGGGCATCTTTGTCTCTTTTGACAGAGAAAACGAAATTTCAGCTGCACTCGCATCCCGCTAGTGTAATAAAGGCAAGAGTCAACTTGCACGAACAAATATCTTGACATATATGTGGTAAAAGTAATGACTTGATTGTACGGGGTTTCCTTGGTCACGCAATCCAATATCATTCCGGCAGTGTGGCGATAGTCTAGCATTGTGTGCCGACATTTGTATGAACATGAAATATGTTTGAAGTTTATGTACAATAGACTTTTCGAATCTATTTCTTTGGTTCCTCTTTCTTTTCTTCTGGCTTAGGCGTAGGAAGCTTGAATGTAGTGGGCTTCCTGTCAACACCAGGACCGACTTGCTATTCCATGTTAACAAAGTTTCTCAAATTTCAAAGACAGGGAATGAATAGAGAAAGATGGACATACCTCCCATGCAGCAGTTCCACCCTCAAAGTTTCTGAATGCTTGAGTCAACTCTAATGGTTCAACCACAATACGTTTCTTCTCCTCATCATATCTAATCTCCGTGTATCCCGTCAATGGGAAATCCTTTCGTAATGGATGGCCATCAAATCCATAGTCTGTCATGATGCGACGAAGATCCGGGTGGCCAACAAAGAAAACTCCAAAGAGATCGTAGACTTCGCGCTCATACCAATTGGCACCGTCATAAAGACTGCAGATGCTGGGAACGGGAGAGGCCTCATCAGCGTAGGTCTTAATGCGAATGCGGGAGTTGTGGCGCACAGAGAGAAGGTTGTAGACTATTTCGAAGCGTTGATCGCGGGTGGGGAAGTCAACGGCAGTTATGTCTGAGACTTGAGTGAATTCTGCGGCAGTATTATCTGGGAATGATCAGCATTGTGGGAAATTTGTATATTGAAAAGCTGGCCAAGTGAAATGACACGCTTCCGAAAGAAGATTCTCACATTTGAGGAATGAAAATACAGGAATTACTCCAGATGGAGAAATGTATATAACAAGCTCGTCCTTCCATACTGAGAATTGTTGGATGTATTTTGGAAGGCACCCCATGAGCCATGATCCATATTTGTGCAAATCATCTGCTTTGGCTGCGTATTTGTCTGCAGGATTTACAGGTGGAGCGCGGAGACCTCCTGGAACATCGGGAGATCTCTGAGCATGTCGCATGTTGGGAGTATCGGGGGAGACAACAACTCGAGCATGTTGTGTGGAGGCAAAGCTTCGAATATTGAACTTCTTGGGCTGAACTAAAGAATTCTTTGTGGATCTCATGGCGGAGGCCAAAGCCCGACTATTTGACACCCTCATCGCCATCTTAAAGTTTTGAATCGTGTGAAGTCCAATTGCAGAGATTAGGAATTTATTGACGACGATATTCAGATTGGGGTGCTTGATGATCCTGGGAGATTAGAGATGCTGCCTGAGGTTAAACAATGCACATCCACAACAGCTTCCACGCTTACATAACCGAGTTTCTAGCGTGGACAAACCAAGAGCGAACGAACATGACTTTTACTCTCACTTATGATCCTCGAAGAAGTTCCTACCTCACTCATCTAATTGATGCATTTTTCGACTTCACAACAACACCATTACATTTCATAAATTTCCACATATCGATACCGGGAAATCCCACTCTCACATCTAGAGTATTAATAATTTAAAAATACTCCAAACACTTAATACCACGCTGTATTCCTTTGCGCGCCACAACAGCACTGCGTATCGGAACTAAATTCATACTTTCCTCGAATTTTGTCCTTTTTCTCTATCGCACATCTTAAATCTTAGCAATGGCACCTCAAGATAGCTTCATCGATGAAGATGAGGATACATGGTACGTTTCTATACTTCTTGTTAATTCTATTCGGCTTGGGCGAATGATATCTTTGTGAACACTTTGCTAATCAAATTTCACTAGCCCACTCTGCGTCGAAGAATTCGATCTATCAGACAAGAACTTCCAACCATGCCCTTGTGGTTACCAGGTAACTTAATCTCTATTACCACTGTCTGCTGATTTGATACTAATGGCCATCGCCTTAGATTTGTCAGTTCTGCTTCAACAACATTAAGAACAATATCAACGGCCTCTGTCCTGCCTGTCGAAGACCTTATGACGAAAAAACAATAAAATGGAAAGTTGTTACGCCTGAAGAGTATGTTTCCCGAAAGCTCCAAGAGGTTGACCTGCTGACCGCAAGTTATACAGAGTCGCTCAATTTAAAGCCAATGTCCAAAAGAACGCTAAAAAGAAGGCCGAAATAAGACAAAAAGAAGCCCAAAAGCGAGAAGTTGAAAGTTTAAATCGAAAGCATCTGGCAGGTTTACGAGTTGTCCAGAAAAATCTAGTATATGTTGTCGGCCTAAGTCCAAGCATACGAGAAGACGAACTTCTTCAGACTTTACGCGGCGAAAAGTACTTCGGGCAATATGGGAAGATCATCAAGATCGTGGTCAGTAAATCTAAACAGAACGAGTCAGCCCAAAATGCTGGTTCTCTTGGAGTTTACGTTACGTTTGCTTCGAAATTAGATGCGGAACGTTGCATAACAGCGGTCAACGGTTCTTCAAACGGTGATCGAATTTTACGAGCGCAATTGGGAACTACGAAGTATTGTTCAGCATATCTGCGGAATGAGGTGTGCACAAACAAGCAATGCATGTTCTTACACGAACCAGGTGACAACGACGACAGTTATTCCAGGCAAGATTTGTCGTCCATTAATAGTGTGAACTCCCAACGACCTTTGCCGCCCAAGGCATCTTCATCCCGCACTCAAGCTCAAGCAGCACCACCAATTCAACAGGCACAACCACTCGCTGCCGCTGCACCACCAATGGCACGGGAAGCTAGTAAAGATGGTTCGGACAGTGGAGACGGTCCTGCCCTTCCGTCAACTGCTAACTGGGCCAATCGTGGAGTACAGCAGCAACGCAGCAGAAGAGGAAGCCATGCCACTAGTGCTGCTGCCCCTAGTCCTGCCATCTCAAATGCCATTCCTTCTACAACTGAAGCAGTCGAGGAAGAAACTCCTGAGCTTGTGGAAGACCAAGAGGAATCGTCTGGCGAAGCCAGTCCAATTGAAGCTCCAGAATCCAGCCCTCTTATTGAGGATGTGTCTCATCCTGTGGAGGAGCACCTTGGTGCCGAACTGCTAAGGTCAATCAATTCCGATGTGCTGAGTTGGGACGGCCCTAAGATTCACGAGGACGACCTCGCATCATTCCCACCACTTTTTGATGACCATGGTGGAGAGAAACGGCGTTTAATGCGCGAGCAGCAACAGGAAGAGGAACGTTTACACATGGAGCAGGAATCGCAAGCCGATGTTCAATCTGTACCTGAGCCCGTGGAGGAACAAGAACCGGAAAGTGGTAGTCTGCAATTAGGTGGCGAACCCGAAGATAATGGGCGCGAGATTAATCAACCTCCTGGTTTCCAACGTCGTCAAAGTTCACAACTACCGATCCAACGAGGCTCCACTGCTGGTCCATTTGGCCCAAGCCTTGGGCAACAACAGAACTATCCCCAGAACATCAGCAATTTGAGTTCTATTAATGGACGATCTCTCACTCCATTGCAGCAGTCACAACTTTCAATGTTCAAGTCACCATCAGGTGTTCCATCAAGCTTCATGGACCATAATCCTTCTCCTGGTGGACTTGGAAATCCATTGAATCAGAATACCGCGCTCTTTCAGCAGCAAGGTCACAACAGACAAGCTTCTCGATACAGCTTTGCTACGGATGGTGCTGCTGGACCATCTTCCATTAAGCCTTCTGCCAATAGCAAAATGATGCAACAGCAAGCTTCAATGATGCCTCCTTCAAGTCATCCTCAACAAGGATTTCAGTCTTTTAACTCTTCGATCCCAGCTCCTCCAGGATTGTCAGGTCTGAAATCTAACACTCCTCCAATCGCTGGAGGTATGTTTGGCCAAGGTCATGGATTTGGTAACTCGATGGGTGGCGGTTCGGCATTTGGAAATACCAACAAAGAGAATAGTAATGAGATGCTCCGTGAAATGCTAAGGGGTCGCCCTAGCGCTGGTGGCAACCAGGGTCTTGATACAAGTAAGCGTGAGTACATGTTTCCTAATTTTCTTCATCAACAGTTTCCATCTGCCTCCTCCACTCCAGCTCCTGCTTCAAACCTTCTGGCATCGCTCTACGGTCCTCAGACCGGAGCATTTCATGACTTCGGTCAAAAGCAGAAGAAGAAGGGAAAGAAGCACAGACATGCTAACACTTCCTCCTCTGGGGGAGGTGGCTTAGTCGATCTTGCGGACCCAAGTATCTTGCAGGCGAGAATGCAGCATCAACAACAGAGCAATGCCGGAGTCGGACAGGGACTGTTTGGTGGTCAGGCTCAAGGTGGGTACAACCCCAACCTGATGTATGGCGGAGGCGCAGGATTCCCCGGCAGGTGGTAAATGACCATGTTAATCGGGTGTAATATTTGGCGTGGCTTTTGTAAATAATGATCTCTTTTTCTTTTTCATTTACAAGGACGGCGTTGGCAAAAACCCTTCAAAGGATATTGCATTGTTGCTAGGTATAGCACACATTTGTTTTAGCGGGCATGGCATAGCTCCAAGATGGATGCTTCGGATGCATTGGCGTCACATTGCGTTTGGAAAATGAGTGAGAGGACCTCATGGGATTGCTGCCATCAATTTTTTTCTGCTTCTTTCGTTTGGGTTTGCATCAAGGTCAAAGCAAGTCACGCCAGGAGTTCCATCATCGTCTTCACCGCGGCTACTTTCTCTCATGTACGTTATAGTCTCCGATCCCAGGCCAACAACAGTGGCTGGAAAAATATATCATTCTTACATATTTTGTATATTCGGTAGCCCGCTCTTTCAATTATCGAAGACGATGATGGTTCGTGATGTGACCGTGTCCCTGCCTGTAGTAGCATTGTGTACTGACCGATGTTAATGTTGCTGCAACCTCGCCTGCCCACCTATCATTGCACATGTGCTTATTTGGACCCGACACGCTAACATTGACTTTCTTTAGTAGATCCAACTTTCGATGAAAGCATTTCGCACAATGTCGACGCTTTAGTGTCAGATAGTGTACCAGACGACTTACCCATGAACTACGGCGAAATATCGCGAGATGTGTCGCGGTCGAATACTCCCGCTTTCCCACCTGGTCTACCAAATCCTCATGGACATCCTCCTCCAGCAGTCCGGGAAGACCCAATCGGAAAACCTTCATCCAAGGCACTTCCAATGGTTTCGCCATTCACGCCATTCACGCCATCGAGACAATCTAGCATGTCACACCCTCTTCGTGTTGCTACTCCCCTTGCCATGTCATTGCCCTCAACGCCTTCTCCAGTCAAATCAAAAATTTTGCCCGTCCCTGTTTCTGAAGCACCAGCACCTCAATCACAAGCAAAACAAGAAATTAAAAGTACTGCTACAACGTCTGGTATGTCAAAAGAAATCGTAGCTCAGTCTAGTACAGCCCCTGTAACTCCCGCAACTCCTTTGCTCTCCGCGGCAGGTACTCCTGCAACGCAGAGAAATCTCTCTACCGAAGAGTATCCAGCTCTTGGAGCACAGAAGGAAGCCAGACTTCCCACATCCAAGAAAGTGTCAAAAGCTGTTACCTCATCTTCTAAGGCGCCATCTGCACCCAAAACCTCGAATCCTCAAAAGAGTGCTAAAGCAGGTGAGAAGAAGCCAACACCAGCTGTTTTGACTATTCCCTCTTCCACAAAACATGATCCTAAGCTGTCGAGCGCCATTGAGACACCCGGTAAAAGCACTCCTTCAACAGCAGAATTTCCTTCGTTGCCAGCAACTAAATCTATTCCACTGAGAACCATCAAGGTCACGCAAACACCAAAGGCTGAGGTGGTTCCAACGGGAAGCCCTGCTCCAACTTCTGCCACATCTGTAGCTTCATACCCTGCACATCCTTCTGATACCCCCAGCGAGCAAGATAATGCGTCAATTATGTCGGCGACAGCTTCGAGAGCCAGCTCGCCTGCCCCATCTAGGAATGGACAGCCGCTAACCCAAAAAATTAACACGGCAAAAAGAAATAAGATGAAGGCACAGAAAAAGGAAACTGCTCTCGAAGCTCAAATGGCAGCTGCAGCTGAGTCCAAGCGAACCGAGGGAGAACAACCCCCGGTTTTGGGCAGAAAGATGAAGGTGAAGAAGGAGAAGACGAAGACTAGCAGTGCCGCTAGTGGATCTACGCCGGCGCCTAGTAGACCGGCTTCACCACCCCCTGTGATTACTGCCCAAGAGGAGATCAAAGTTGCGGAACCTGTTACATCGGAGAAGCCTGTTTCGTTGGGCAGCGATAAGGCTGTCAGTAAGAGTGAGGCTAAGGCCAAAAACAAGGCTAAGGCACAACAAGCTACAGCGCTACTCGAGCCACTACGAGCTCCTATTGTTGAAGACGAGGAGGTTGCAGAGAAATTTACACCTCCTACTCCAACTCCAGCCAGCGTTGTTCAAGAGCTTGAAGGTGAGGGAGCACTGAATATGTCGGAACATGTATTTTTGAAAACACCCATTGGTATCAATCATGAGAAGAAGAGGGAGAAGGATGCTGCTGTCCTATTGGAATCAAATCCGAAACTCAATATAAGCCCAGAAGAGCGGGCTGAATTAAATGCGGGAAAACCTGTTCACAAGATTGCTTCAGGATCAATTCGAATCATGCTGACACCAAATGGTGATTGTGTTCGCAATCTCACCGCCGAGGAAGAAGAGCGATTCTTGGAGCTCCAAGCAAGACTTGCAGCCGATGCTGGACCTACTGCGTTTGTCTCCGCAAAGCATAATGTAGGCACCGGGTTCAACCTGGTTGGCGGTCGAGCTGTTCCAAACGGACTCCCTTCGTACTTTCCACACACACCTGCTAGCAATACTGCACCTTTGGATGCGGTAAGCAAGATCCAACGTGATGAAGCTTTGAGCTATATCAATCAATACGTCTTACCATCTCTTTCTAACAACGCCCAGTTAGAAAAAGCACTAAGTGTGAATGCTCTGTCGGGCGACATGCTACAAGGAAGCGAGTTATCCAGCTGGGCACCTTTGAATGGAAACTCTCCCGAAAATCAAGATTTCCCCTACGGCAGTTCGCCTGGCGATGGCAGTAACCTCGACACGGGAATCGCAAATATGACGGCGTCTCTTACAGGAGGGCGGGATCTTCTTGATCGCGGACCTACGTCTCAAAATGTTCAGTTGCTGAATGAAAAGGAATCAGAATCTGCAATGCAGATTGCAAAGAAAGAGACACAGGAGTTGGAAAAGAGACTGCTCGCTGTGTTGAAGAAGAATAGGAAGATGTTGTTAGCATGACATTAATGGACTCTTCTTCTAAAAGATGGTGGTTCATAAGATGATGAAAGGACGCTGGAATGATGACGACACAGCGAAGTGTTTGATTGTTGCTTATGTTTGTCTCTGTATCGATAACTGTATATCTGATATGACGGGGGTGAAATCACGTCATAGTGTATGAGTACCAGTGGTATGGAAATATGGAAATATGGGCACAAAATGTGCAAGTGGTTGCTCATACACCGCAAGCACAGGCTACCTATAGCGTTAGTTGTATGACTTAGAGGGCCGACGGCGATAGCATTGGCAATAGCAACGAGTTCAATGATTTATTAGCATAGCGTAGCATAGCAAAGCATAGCAGAATACCATTTATGACACCTGCACCAAGATTGACATGTGACTGACTGTAACGAGGGTGAGGATTCTTGGCTGGATGTAAGATCTAACAATACTCGGTAATTTGTAATTTCCCCTTCAAGATCAATATCCATCTTCACCTGGTACGTGGAGAGATTAACAATCCCTGTTCGTGAATATTTGGTGGGGCAGAGCCAGAGCCGGGGATCAATGTTGGCGGGGTAGTAAAAAAAAAGGCTGAACCCAAACTGACCTTGTTGGGTTTTGTCCCTCCATACATACGAGTATTTCACTAGATAGTACGCAGATATACGTTGCTATCTATTCTTCAATCTTCTGTTTTCTTGCAATTTACGATAAATACTTCGAAAGATAAGTCAATATGGCGGAATCACTCCCTACCACCTTCTCTGGTATGTAAAAGATTATACCTCTCCGTTGATCGAATCGGTGTCTTTGTTTATTCCCATTCCTTTTCCCCATCCCGTCCAAATCAGCCTGTTTCATCAATTCCTCAGACCAACTAACCACTATTCCATAGACCCCGTCCACATCGCCGTAATCGGCGGCACCGGTCTCCAATCCCTCGAAGGTTTCATCCCCATCGCAACGATCAACCCCCTAACACCCTGGGGATACCCCTCCGCCCCCATCCACATCCTCTCGCACAACAACACACCCATTGCATTCCTCTCCCGCCACGGAACCCACCACGAGCTCGCACCGCACGAAATACCCAACCGCGCCAACATTGCTGCACTCCGCAGCATCGGCGTCCGAACCATCATCGCCTTCAGCGCTGTAGGAAGTCTGCGCGAGGAAATCAAACCCCGCGATTTCGTGGTGCCGGATCAGGTTATCGATCGCACGAAGGGTGTGAGACCATTCACGTTTTTTGAGAAGGGTGTCGTTGGTCATGTCGGTTTTGCGGATCCGTTCGATGAGAGGATTGCAAAGGTGGTGAGGGAGTGTGGACATGCGCTTGAGGGGGAGGGAATCGTGTTGCATGATAAGGGGACGATTATTTGCATGGGTTTGTATTTCCCTTCTCCTTATTCTTCCTTCGTATACAGTGAGCATATACTAACTTCTCTTTCACTAATAGAAGGACCCGCATTTTCCACCCGCGCCGAATCACACATGTACCGCTCCTGGGGTGGCTCCGTCATAAACATGTCTGCGGTCCCGGAAGCCAAACTCGCCCGCGAAGCAGAAATGGTCTACCAAATGATCTGCATGGCGACCGACTACGACTGCTGGCACAGCACGGCGGACGTGGATGTGGAAATGGTGATGGGACACATGCATGCTAATGGACAGAATGCGAAACGACTTGTGGGAGCCGTGTTAGATGCATTGAGTAAGCAGGAACATAGCGAGATGGTGTTAGCGAAACATTGGGAGGGGAAGACGACGGGCATGATTAAATTTATGACCAAGGCGGAGGGGAGGGCTGAGGAGGGAAAGAAGAATGTGGAGTTTTTGTTTCCTGGCGTCTTTGATGCGTAGGGCTGTTAGAAGTATAGAACTAGTTGAGCGAGCTAGATATGTGTGGAGATGCGGGGAATATTGATGCGAGGGGTAGACTGGGGATTAGATACCTATATATATGCGATAGAGTACAAGTGCACTCCATCTCTATTAAAACCCATAAATAAACTGCTTATTCTAACACACTTGCTGCACAACATATTGTTCATCACATCGTCACTTCAAGTATTACTACTCAGAAATCATTCAAGACGTATCCTATGATCAAAACAAATTTATACCGGATTCCTCCCTCCTTCGTTATAATTCCTTCGTTATTCTTCCGAATCCCAATCAACATCATCATATAAACAACCCATTTCACCCATTCAAGCCCAAATTCACAATGGGTAAACCAAGCATATACATATACAAAAGAGGTACCCGGGGTATCTATCAACATCCCAAAAGAAACAACTGCACGATTCCGTCCCATCCAATCTAAAAGGATCCCCCAAAATTCCATAGCTGAGCAATGACAACCCATTAAACCAACATGTACAAAGCCTTGACTGCCTTTTCTGCTGCAGCCACATGCCAGGGCCTTCCATCTCTCACAGGATGCACCACGCCCCTAACCCTCGCTAGAGTAGCTAGTCCCCTGTAATAGCCCAAGATCTCCCTCAACAAAGTATCATGAAAAGTGCGCGGGTTTCCCACAACTTCTGCATGAATAATATTGACTTCCATTACTAAGGGCGGGTCATCGGTATTAGTACCGCTGTTTTTAATAAGATAGCCGGAAATTAGAGCAGGGTTAAATTCGAGGAGGGAATTTGAGTTGTTGAGGCGATGAGAAAGAACGGCGCCCCAGGTTTGATCCGTGATGTCTAGGAGGCGGGAGTTTTGATCTGGTTCATGAGGGACTGCGGGTGCTTCGGAGGGGGTAGGAGCGTTTGTTGTTGGGTCACGAGAGGGTGTGGATGGGTTGTCCGGGGAGAAGATGGACGACTGAGATGCCTGAGGTGTGGAGACGGGGGTCGTGGCGGATTGTGTTGTTGTCATAGATGGGGGTGGTATCCTTGTTTGGGGAGGTAATATCCGTAATGATGGATCTGTCTGTACAGTGACTAGTGTGAGGCTGATTGAAGCGTTGGATTCCGTGGAGGCAAGACCTGTCCAGAAATCAATCTCGGATTGTTCCATCACAGCTGTTTTCGCAATGATAATGCGCCAGTGAACTTTTTTGCTCGAGATCAGATCAAGAGTCGTTTCCCAGATTTCGTTCGCAATGTCTGTAAAGAAAAGAGTGAACGGTTCACTCTTTCGGCCAAGACAATATGAAGCGGTCATTTGTTTTGTACCCCTATTATCTGACCATGCCGCAGTAATCCAACGTTCATCAATACTTTGAGAGTAAGCAATATGAAGACATGAGTTTTCTTGTAACAATGCTGGCGATGGATTGACGTGCAGCTTGAAGTCAATATTTCGGGGAAGGGGTTTCTCTAGAAGAATAGCTGCTGTAGTGGAAGATGATGCAAAATCTACACATCGATCATATACTTCCATTGCTAGACGCGAATATTCCGCTGGCGACGGCACTACTAAGGAGTTAGGAGCAGCCATGAAATCCAAGGGCACAAGCTGCAACACCAGTTCGTTGACAGCTTTCAGCTTCTTTTCGGACAAATACTTTCTATAAAACTTGAACAAATACTTGAAGGCAGCGCAAATATTTACCAGCAGAAACGAATTATCGACAGGGTAGACGAAGTACACGACGATATTTTTCTCTTCCGCCGTCATACTTGAAAGGTTCTTGCTCAATTGCGCCATTATGTCCTTAAGAGAGCTTAGACAAGCTACAGTATTCGTGTTTACAATCCCTTGATTGTATTCATCAAACGGGTAATGTATGAGACCTTTAGATGAATCTGGAAACACAATTCTGTCGTGTCCACCAAACCTGAATGACTCATACGCACCTCGCATTTGGTCGAGGAAAATATCCGCATTCTCGGTGATGCCTACGATATCCGGATGGATGCAAATAGCGTTGACATCTTTGTTTCCTGTGAAAGGCGCCAAGCCTAAATTATCCCAAAAGTGTATCGCGGGAGGCAGAACCGCCAACTTAGAGTCGCCTCTGCGTACTTCAAGCTGCGGGGGTTGAATGGGAAACAGGTTGCTCGATCTCAAAAGGTCTGTGTTCTGTGCTGCCCTCGGATTCGGCATTGGTCGCGGAGGTAGACGCAGGGCCGGGTTTACGACTGGGATTCCTGGAATGGTAAGGTATGACCGCAGGGTACATTTTTTAACATCTTTCAAGCATGACTTGGTAGCTTTCAGGACTGCAGTCATCAATCTTCTAGTAGCAAATATGGCATGGCCATGGGTATCCGCATTTTGACTACTTTGATCATGCACTCTAAGGTTTCCCGACGCAGCCTGGTCTGCAATAATTTGAGCCGTTTCGATCAAATCTTGATCCGATAATCCACTAGGCTGAATGTCAGGTTCGGGGGAGGTGAAATATGGCGTCAGAGACCAGTCTGCAGGGTCAGATTCGAAGATTGGAACCTGTGGCTCAACTATGGATTGAGGAGTTGCCGGAGATGGCTCATATTCTCCGGTGAAAGCGTTGTATGAGCTGATGCTACCTTCGTCAAAGTAGCGTTTTCGTTTCATGCCAAGTCTAACCATAGCCGAAAGCCCTACCGGGAGTGTCTCATCAGAATCAGATGCATCGCTTACACTGTTAAAGTCATTGGCGATGTCTGATTCCACCCCGTTATCTAGCTCAAACTCATATTGCCCACTATCATTGTTCAAGATTTGAGTCAGCACCTCAGACCCCGAATGTTTGTTCTCGCTTTTCCGCCTGTCAAGAGATTCTGGGTTGGTAGGATCGTGCGGATCTGTAAGTTGTGGTTTTAACTCATCCTCGGTATATCGGAATCGCCCGTTAGAGCCGTATTTTTCATCGATCTCAGCCAGGGAATATTCGAATTTGACTTTATCAAACACACTGGATCCGCCAGCTAACTTTGAGGTTCGTTTTACCAGCTGCCCGAATACTGTTTCTTTGTCGAAAGGAGCCATGATGCTTGGCGGTGACCGTGGTGGAGCAGGAAATACCAAGCTGTCACTAGTATTGGACATTTCAATGTCCATATCCTTTGCTGGCATTGCGAGGCTCTGTTTTAAGGCTGGTTGCAGCAAACTGTTTTCCACCGGCTGGGCATCTTCCATAATCGTATCCTGAGATACTGCCTGAGGTACTGACGGCTTACTCAAAATGGGTGACTTTTCAATAATTTTACGTTGATGAGCTGGAGGCAAGTAAGGCGCAACGGGGGAACCTGGCTGAGGGTCCATTTGCATATCATCAGGTTGGTCGAAAAAGTTAAAGTCGGCGTCGGTGATGTCCGTGTCGCCAAACAAGTCCCCTCCCATCTCTCCAAATAGATTATCATTATCATTATCGTTTTCGCTAAAGTTCATGTTAGAATTTGAGCGATGTTTTTGTTCTGAAGTCACCCAATGCTCAGTGTCGATAGTAGTCATGATAGAGGTGCTTGGATTTGCGGCTTCAAGATCATGCGAAAATAAGTGCGCCGGGTTCCCCGGCGTTGTGACTGCACCGTCAAATGATGGTGTTGGCCCCCCGGGATGATGTACGGCGTCAGGAGGCGTAGGGTACATTGCGCCAGCATTGTTGCCCTTTTCCATTAACGCAGTGGAATTGACATTTGCTTGAATATTTTGTGCCTCCCTATCAGCCTGTTCTTTGGCAGCCTCTAGTATCTTTCGCTCCTGCTGTCTATTCAATATAATGCTCGCCTGTTTCTCCGCATTCATGGACCATTCCTCTGCAAAAGTTAGAGGATCAACACTCCCGAAAGAGTCCGCGCTTGAAGGCTGAAGGTCTGCAGAAGAAGTTTTGATGGCTCTGAAGCATAGTAAAGCTGGCCAAGGTACAATAGCGCCATCGTCGGGGAAGGGCGTATCCGCGTACTCAGGGTTTGAAAACACATGATTAGTATTCAGCACCTGGACAAACATCCAACCCCCTTCCTCGATTGAAGTTGGATCAAACCCCTTAGTCGATAACCAATCTAAACACCGGGACTGCCATGACTTTATCGTAGTTCCATGGAAGCGCCAGCTGTGATCTTCGGGATATTTTTGTAAGTCTGAAATAGGCTGAATACTGGGCAGTTGCTCGTCATCATAAAATGAGTAGAATCTCGCAGGATTTCCCCCTGGTGCTAACCATAACTCAGTTCCCTGGGATAAGATTCCTTGGAGCTTTTCTGGATTTGACAGACTTATACTTTGAAGACCAGGAGTAACGTAAGAACAAGCTTTTATCAATAAAGTCCCCAAGGAGGTGAGACTGATGTCTAAGTTAACAAGAGTGACTGCGTTGTCGGAAACTTTGGGTGATTGATAATATGCCATTGATCTCGACGGCGATTGTGAGGGGAAAAGTAACGTCCGTGAATTGAGAGGAATAAATCCATGGTCACTGCAAAGCCTATGTAAAATGGAACCCTGAACGGATGATATAAAGTGCTCTTGAACCTCTTTTAGAAACGGGAGTGCATCGGCTGAACCGGTTGTCGACTTGACACCAGGAGATGACGCTGCCGGATCAAATATATTCTGGGCTGAGTTCGCTTGCATGGCCCTAGCATTGACACTTTGTGCATTCCGTATTGTATTGTCGAGCGGCGACGGCGAAGATGTGCTAGTCGGGGTGTTTAAGCTAGTGGCCATTATAGACTTGTTCGGGGCCAGATTGGAAGGCTCATACACCCCTTTGTCTTTCTTCAATAATTCGACACCATGCACAGCGGGAAGATTGACCTGGCTTAGCAATTCGTCCCCTTCCAGAGGTTTATTTGGGGAATTCGGACTTGGCTGAAAGACCCATATTCCCTCTCGCTTTGTGTCGTAATATACCAGGGCGCCATGTCTCCTCCATGCGGTTTCAACATCTTGTAAATGTTTTTTTGTAGTTGTAAAGGAAGGTGTTTGCGACTGGGCTTCAAAATATTCGTAGGCTATTGATGCAAAGTTGTTCTGGGTAGATATAATTAGCTACTCGGTTTTTCGAGTTCAACCAAGTAATATGACTTACACACGACAATACATTGGTGAGTTGATCGCCGAGATCCATATCGTAACAGGTCGTAATTCATAAAATGGACATCCAGAACAACCGATGGAATGCGCCGATCCCCCCCTCCTCCACAACAAGCTAAATCCCCCCTTTAAACACCCCAAATGATGCCGGGTATGTATTCAAGTAAGTTTGATGAGGATGTTTCCAAGTTAAATCGGTATATTGTAGTTGTATGAGTCGGGGATCTTGAGCTGGACTCGCAGGGCTCCATCTCAAAACGAATGTTGTCGGCTGTCGCAGTGGCTGGCTTGTTCAGCAGGGTGCGACTAAATGTTGTAACGAGGTAAAAAAGCAATCAAAGGACAAGCATAGAACAGAACGGTAGGAGAATTGAATATGCTAAAAGCATTGAGACGATATATTGCAATCATCCAACTTCTTAAGAATGCTGCTGGACTGGTACACCACACCACATCTATTAAAAGTACTTTGGGAGAAGCTTTGATAACATGTTCGGACCATGTTAAGTCAAAATTACCGATTACTCGGACTAAGGAAATGCACTACACTGGATCTGCCAATTCGTTCGAACAGGCTAAATTTCATGTTTCACCCTTGTCAAAAAATTGATTATCCGCTGTCGGCCGCCGGCGAAAAGAACCCCCGTGGCCGAACGATAAGAAAATAATTTTATTCTGAAGCCTTTTGAATGCGACATCCTTCACAATATGGCAAACTAGCCAGTATTTTATTGAAATAACTTCTTTTGGCCTATTAGTTGCCATCATGAAGCTCACAAATTCAAGTGAGATACCGGTATACACCGTCTCAGGTGCTTCTACTGCACGCCCTCTACCTGACTGGCTTGCTCGCAAAAGAAAGCGCAGCTTAAAAAATGATCCAGAATATGCCAATCGTGTCGAGCTTTTACAGGATTTCGAATTCGAAGAAGCCAGCTCCTGTATAAGAGTCAGTGAAGATGGCGAATGGGTTATGAGTACTGGCACATACAAACCGCAGATTCACACACACTATCTTCCCCATTTATCTCTTTCGTTCGCAAGACATACCACAACTCTCAACCACTCCTTCATTCTTCTATCTAATGATTACACAAAATCACTTCATTTACAAACGGATCGCAGACTAGAATTTCATACACAAGGTGGATGTCATTATCAAACTCGACTACCCCGATATGGGCGCGACCTTGTCTACGACCGAGCCTCAACGGAAGCATTAATACCTGCCGTCGGTGTCAATGCAGATGGTCTTGGCGAAGTTTACCGACTGAATCTCGAGATAGGACGCTATATGAAACCATACCAAATCGAAGTTGGTGGTGATGACCTTACAACCTCTGGTGGCGGTGCTTTGCAAGGGGGTATTAATACCGGTAGTGTCAATTGTGCAGCAATTGCCGAGGAAAGTCATAACCTTATGGCTTTTGGAACGTCAATTGGTACGGTAGAGTTTTGGGATTCAAGATCCAAAGCAAGAGTAGGGATTCTCGGTGCTCGAAAAGGGCAAGTTACCGCGCTTGATTTCGACAGGTCAGGTATTTCAATTGCGACGGGATCCTCTGAGGGAATTGTCCAACTGTATGATCTTCGACGACCTGTGCCAATATTGACTAAAGACCAGGGGTATGGTTTTCCAATTAAGACCTTGATGCATATGACTACATCTTCACAGGAGAAGAAAATTCTGTCCGCAGACAAACGAATCATCAAATTGTGGGACGAGATGGACGGCAGAGCCTGGACTTCAGTTGAACCAGCGGTCGATATAAACTCAGTGGCTTGGTGCAAGAACAGTGGCATGCTTCTCACAGCCAATGAAGGCAAGCAACAACATGCCTTTTTCATTCCACAATTGGGTCCTGCGCCGAAATGGTGTTCATTCTTGGATAATATGGTTGAAGAAATGGCAGAGGAAGCACCGAGTGAAACTTACGATAATTACAAGTTCTTGGAAATACCAGAACTCAAGGCGCTCAACCTAGGTCATCTCGTGGGAACCACCAACCTTTTACGACCATACATGCACGGTTACTTTGTAGCTAATAAGCTCTATGAGCAAGCCAAACTAATTGCAAATCCTTACGTCTTCGAAGACGAGAGAAACAAACGAGTTAAGGAGAAGATCGAGAAAGAGAGGGCTAGTCGAATCAGAGGTGGCAAAAAAGTCAAGGTCAATCAAAACCTGGTTGACAAAGTACTCAAGAGACAGGAACGCAGGGAGAAGGTTGATGAAACTGCTGGAGTCTTGGGTGACTCACGTTTCGGCAAGCTTTTCGAGGACGAAGACTTCGCTGTTGACGAGCGTAGCAGAGAGTTCCGGGCTCTTAACCCTAGTACCAAGGTTGGTGGTGGTGAAGAGACAAAACAACGCAAGGTCGATAGTGAGGACGAATCAAGCGACGATGAGGAAGATGAGATCATTTCGAAGCCGAAGCCAGCTCCGGAGATGCGTATCTCTTCCTCGTCTTACAAGAAATCCGGACATCAACGTAAAGATAATGCTCTGGGAGCTCGTAAGCAAGGCACTGGTCGAGTTAGTAAAAACAGGGGTGATGTTGTTGGCGAGCGTTCAATCACATTCGCTCCTGCTAGCAAGAAGGATAAAGAGAAGACCGAGGCCAAGCCTGCAAACAGCAGAAGTAGACGGGAAGATGCAAGACGAAGCGCCAGTGGGAATGTTTTCAGAAGATTGTAATTGTCCGAAGATTAAGACTTCATGATACCCCTTTCATAATACAAAATCTTCAAACCCCAGGAATTCGGATACCTGCAAACTATGACCCAACAGAAACAAATACCATTATTCGCAGAACGACGAGACGATCCATACATTTTATCCTTTTCATATCATTCATCCCATGGGTATCAAACATTGAAACATCAGAACACAAAACAAAAGCCGTCCCGGCAGCCATCATCACCTATCATCTATCACTCCTCGTTCTCCTCGCCCACTTCGATTTTGGCGCTTCCGACAACTCGAATTCCATCGTCTTTCCTTCCCCTTTCTCGACATCGTTCACACTCACAAATGTCTTCGATATTTTTGGCGTGGGCGGCACTTCGTCAATTCTCTCCAACCCGCGATTACTAGGTCTCTTAAGCGCATCCTTGCCGAATGTAGCTCTTCTGGGTGTTAATGCAACAGCTACTTTGCGAGCTGACGCACGGAGTTTCTTGCGCACTTCCCAGGAACGCTTTTTGGCTAGATAGAAGAGTGTTGCGGAGATTACTGTTTGAGGTGTTAGCTTGCTGGGTTTCTTTTAGGGGATCAGGAGTAGGGAAGAAAGGATTCATACTTCCAAAAATACACACGCCAACGATGGCAACAATAATCGCAATCAAAGCTCCCGTCGACAACTGTACGCCCCCACTCGAAGTCCCTGATGCTCCCGCATCACTATCAACACCACTGCTTCCAGCGGAACTTGCGGCATCTCCTGCGGAAGGGTCATTGGGGGCGGAAGGTTCTGAGGTAGCGAGCGCGGAGAAAAATGATGCGACGGAGCTGGAGGACATGGCCGGAGTGAGTGATATAGAGGTTATAGGGGATGGTGTTTGTGTTGCTGATGATTGGGGAGAATCTGTACTTGATATTGACGTGGAGACGTGACTTGAGGTAGAAGTAACAAAAGAACTTTGTGCAGAAATTCTACCCAAAAGCAAAAAGAGGAACAAAAAAGTAAAGGAAACTCGAAGATTGAAAATGTCCTTCATAATGAAATAAAATAATCCTTGAATCAATTTCCAAATGTGAAAACGCTAGACCCCTCCCTACTGAAGATTTGGAAAAACCAATAATACTCAAGTATGAATGGAGGAGGGGGAAAAATTAATGAAACTCCTGACGCCGTGATAGTGATAGTGGCATACAGAAATGATACAAAAGCCAAAAAAACGACAAATCAAATAGTCAATGAAGAGAGATGAATGGTGTGATGAGATAATGGGCGGGATGAGAATGTGGAATTTAGGATCATTTATCTACTAGGTATTGTGGTAGGTTATTGTATATCTTTTTCCATTTCTAGGTGGGTGTGTAGATTAATGGATGGATGGATGGATGGATGGATGGATGGATGGATGTATGATAAGCGCTTTTGAGTACTCGAGTACTTGCTTTGCTTGTAAGGTAAGGTAAGATTACTACGGATGGAGGTATCAATCAATCAGTATCATTCATTCATTGGTGTGGTTGGTCGCTGAATGGATGTAAGATGTGCATAGATATTTTTATTTTCGGGTTTCGATATGGGTATTGGATATGGGTATTGGATAAATAGAGTTTGGGGTTCACTGCATGGAGGTTTTCTTCTGCGGTTTGATTTGTTGGGAGGGAGATTTAAGCGCTTGTTTTTTTTGGCGCTAGGGGGGTTTGGAACCTATGGGTGGAGGGGTGGGTTGATTATGTATGTATTAGGTGTTATGTATGTATGTATGAGTGAGTGATTGCCGAGATATTTTTGCGGGAGTGAGAAGGAGATGGGTGGATGGTTTGGGAGTGGCTGTGATGATGAAGTAGATACTCGGTACATAGGTAGGTGAGACGGTAGAGGTTGGTAATTCGATGAGGGGGCGTATGCGGATTGGTCGTGACGTGACGTTTTGGGATTTGACATGTAATCCTATGCAGTCTGTGTGTGGCGTTCAATCGGGTGTGTTACCGATGCTAGATATGGCTCGGGAGGAACTGGAGAAAATATCAATGTATGAATTGAATGCACGCAATATAAGCTTGGTAAGATATTTTTACATCCATTTGCTTGCATATATTTTACAGCATACATACAATATTCAATTACTCCGCAAGATGTGCAACATTAGGGATCCAGGTGTTATTGATTGGATACAGATTCAATATAATAAATCATTGGGTCGAGCTGGGAAGTTATTTTTATAGTAGATGCGTTCCGGCTGTTGAGGTTCCCGTAAGGGCCTTCTCGGATACTGTAAGTGGTGGTATTGTGGTTGGATGTTGAGACAGGCGTCGAGGAGGGTTTTTGTGTTCGGGTCGTTTTGTATTGTATCCCTCGATGGACATAACATTTGAGGTACGTTTCGTTGTGTTTGGACGTTTGGACTGGCGAAGTGATGAGTTTCTTCAAACGGATTTAACCTTACATGTTACTGTTTCGTGGAGTGTTTGAAGAGTTTTTGGTAGATACATATAATGTTCACATTCATGACCACTGACTCTAGCAGGAGATAGACTTGGATCTTAAAATAGGTCTGAAAATCGGCCGGGACTGATGGCTTGCAGGCGACAGTCAATAATTTAATGTTCAAGGAGGGCATAGTAATGCATTGTTCATCTATTTTCGAGCGTTGGTAATGTCTGGCTGGAAGATTCTGTCTTAGGCATCTTTTTATATTAACTGATGTCAACTAATGAGTGAGTATCATCGATTGCAAGCACCCCTATCTATTAGGTGCTATCTACCAGGTAGGGTCTGCATGTCAATTTATCTCGAAGTCGAGAAATTTGATGATCACGCGGTTATCACGTGCCTTGAACTCGGGTCGAAAGTATATCTTCATTTATGATGGGGACGTCAAAAGAAATGAAGAGCCATTCTTTAGAATTAGCTATTTCAAGAGTGATGTGTTCATGATGCTGTGTGTTCACTATATCCAATTCATGGGTGGGGTCCAACAATGACTGCGTTTGACTGGTGCAGCCGAATGTCCATAGGAAAGGAAGGAACGAAGATGCTCCTGCCTTCACGGTCAAACTGGCACATCTTTTGCCTAAAGTTTTCTCTACCCCACATTTGTCTCCCCATTCTCTAATCTCATCTTACAAACCTCACTAAATCCTCTCTTCATCTTCGCACAATTTCATTCCGTTCATCTAGTCCGCTATACACTTGAAATTTCATACTTCATATCCTCATCATTTCCATTTAGAATATACATCAAAGCCTCGCGTTCCAGCAAACAAACGAACGAAGGTGAATTGGGAAGATTGTTCGCCCTTCTGTCTGAACATTCCCACCCGGTTCTACAAAAGTCCCAATGACTCGGTCATTCTTTTGCATGGTCGTCACTTTTGGTGAATAAATAGTCTTTTGTCTCTTTCCAGGTAGGAAATAATTACCTCAAAAGTCTTTTAATACTTATGCATATTTTAGCGTTCATCCTCCTCGAGATGGCTGTGAACCCGGAAGAGCAGGAGAGTCAGATCGTGGCTCCGCTACATTCTCCTCCCCCGGAACAAATTTATCTTGACGAGGCATTTCCGGGCGGTGCGGATGGCTATCATAATGAAGACAATGAACAACACTTCGTTGCTGATGACGAAGAAATGGATAACACTGATGCTGAGGCGGATGGAATGGATTTGGATTCACAACCGGTTCCCCAGCAAGCCAGCAACAAATCTTTCGTCGAGGAAACTCAATTTGCAGACATTGAGAAAGATACCCAAGCAACAGGTCATCAAGAGGAGTTTTTTGAAAAGGAGATTCAAAATGCTGATTTTAGTTCTCGATCCTTTGTTGAAGAGACACAATATGTAGGTATTGAGATAGATACACAAGCTACCGAAGATACTCCTCAATTTCCTGGTTCAGATCCATCATTTCAGAGACAAGATATCCTTGAAAATGATGAACCATCCACTAAAGCCGTCCATCATACCAATATGTCGCCACCAAAATTCATATTAAAACCCAAAGTTCCAGAGGAAGCTCCTTTCAAATTTGGTATTCCAGCACATGCGAGAAGAAATCGGGAGCCGACAGTTCAAAATCTATCCACGTCAAAGGTTGCATCTCAACCGGAGAAAGTCTTATTACCCGGAGGTTAGTTGTATCTCAAGGAACTATTAAGTTGCAGTATAATAATATTATACTGATGTAATGCCAGCCACTCTCATGCACGATTCTCGCGGTGAATCTTCAACAAAACCCTTACAGTCTACACAAAAAGCACTCTTCACAGATCATGAAACTACTGCTACTCATTCTGTTTCCGATAGTTGTACTGCTGTATCTGTCAAGTCATTTATTGAGAAGGAAGCAATCCGTGCTGCTGAAAATATGGCATTGGTCGAGCAGGTATCCGATGGCCGCAATTCACCTTTACTGAATTCGGTTGAACCTCCGAGAGATACCCTCCTAACGACTTGTAACGGTTCTAGAAACCAAGAAATGCCTCATCGTGCTGGCTCGTCTACCAAGACTCAGGTACCAGAGAGAGAAGTGGGATCAGTTATCCGGAACAATTCTGCGGCTTCTCCACCTCAAATACCTAATAAATGCTTGGTGGATCCATCGCTCCAGACGAAAAAAGGTATGGCAGGCCCTCATAATATCTTCTCGCAATCTGCAAGTGGCATTGGTTTATCAAAGGATGAGAACACTTTTGATAAACCAAATAAATTGTCGGCACTAAGAGCTTCCCACAATCAACAATCTAAGCCAGACGGGCCACCTTTAACTCTGCAAAGCACTGTTACACCAGCACATATTCCACAACGTCCCAGAATGAGACAGAAGTCATCGAATCAGTAAGTGCATTCTTGTTCTTGTCAAGCTTATCATCTGACTTTAGCAGATTGAATCGTGTCAGTGTCAAGACCAAATTCCATGTTCAAAATATGGTTAAGAAAGCTCCATTTCCAGAAGCATCTTCGGATGAACCAAAATTGCGAGTACATCGATATATGGCAACTAAAACTCAAGTACCAGCGTCACAATCGAGGACACAGCCTCAACATTCAGAATCTAGATCAACCGAGGAAGGATCGTCAACTCGGATTGAAGCAGCTGTAGAATCAGAGTCCAGGAGATTAACTGCCAGTATCAATCCGATGCAAAGCGCTCAGCTAGGATCAAAACCCCAGCCAATTACAAGTGATATGTCTGTTTCACCTTCTCGAGTTCAAGAATCCAATTTTACCATGGGAGATTCGACCATGAGGTCTGCGGTATATGAGGAGAACCAGCCAGTAGAAACCTTTAGACAACCTCGTCAATCTATTCCAATCTCCGAATTCCAACCAAGCCATTCTGTTGCACACACTGGCTGTCATGAGTCAATGCATCCACATCCTTCCCGCTTCGTGTCACAAGCAAACATATCTCGACCTCACTCACGACAAGATTCATCTCGACCCCTAGCGGCGACGCGAACTCAAACCGGACATC